>BSBK01004427.1:17500-617500 GCA_027943335.1 Chamaecyparis obtusa
AAACCCAAAACCCAAAACCCAAAACCCCAAACCCAAAACCCAAAACCCAAACCCGAAACCCCAAACCCCAAACCCCAAACCCCAAACCCCAAACCCCAAACCCCAAACCCCAAAACCCCAAACCCCAAACCCTAAACCATAAACCCTAAACCCTCAACCCATAACCCTGAAAACCCTCAACCCATAACCCTGAAAACCCGAAACCCCAAACCCTCAACCCATAACCCTGAAAACCCGAAACCCCAAACCCCAAACCCCAAACCCCAAACCCCAAACCCTAAACCCTAAACCCTAAACCCCAAACCCAAAACCCTTAAACCCTAAAACCCTTAAACCCTAAACCCTAAACCCTAAACCCTAAACCCCAAACCCCAAACCCCAAACCCCAAACCCTAAACCCCAACCCCAACCCCGTAACCCCAAACCCCGTAACCCTTAACCCTCAAACCCTTAACCTTCAAACCCTAAACCCCAAAACCCCTAAACCCGAACCCCGAACCCCGGACCCCGAACCCCAAACCCTAACCCCCAAACCCCAAACCCCAACCCTCAACCCTCAACCCCAAACCCCAAACCCCAAACCCTAAACCCTAAAACGTAAAACCTCAAACCCCAACCCCAAACCCAAACCCCTAAACCCCAAACCCCTAAACCCTCAACCCTAACCCCAAACCCTCAAACCTCAACCATAACCCCAACCCGGAACCCGGAAACCTAAAACCCTAAACCCGGAACCCGGAACCTGGAACTGGAACCCCGAACCCGGAACCCGGAACCCCGAACTCCGAACCCCGAACCTGAACCCCGAACCCCAAAACCCTAAACCCTCAACCCTCAACCCTCAACCCCAAACCCCAAACCCCAAACCCTCAACCCTAAAACCTAACCCCTAACCCCCTAAACCCTAAAATCGAATCCGAACCCCCAAACCCTAAACCCTAAAACCCTAAAACCCAAACCCCAAACCCTCAACCCTCAACCTTATAAACCCTAAACCCTTAAACCCTTAAACCTAACCCTAAACCCTAAAACCCTAAACCCTAAACAATTATATGGCTTTTGCCAAAAAGTACACGCACATGCCTATTTTGGGTCTTTTTAATTTCATAGTGTCGTATTTATTTAATTAATTAATTGATTGATTAATATTTTTTAATTGATTTTCTTAAGCATGACTTTTAATTTTTTTGGAAGTTGAGGTGGTTACTCCCTCTTTTCTATTTAAACCTTTCTTTTATTGTAAATGATTTAAGTTCACTGATGAGAGGGTGAAATTCCCTCAAAACATGTATGGACGTTTATTCAATAAAATTATTTTTCTCATGCTTTTTCTCTAGTTCAATTTGATGCTACAAGTGATAACATTCTAAATTTTAAACCCTAAATATTTATTTCTTCACGTTGCCGTCAAATTTTGCCAGTTTCCTATGGCATGGCTATCAATTTTCTTTGCGCCTTTCTGATTTTAAGTTTGTGCCAGTTTTGATTTGGTGTTTTTTGATGGTTGTTTGCTTCGGGTCCGGGATGGTGTTCGGGATTTTGCTCGGATCTTTTCTCCATCCTTCTGCGATCTTTTTGTTGTCGCTTCCGGTGTTTTTTTAACACTGTTGTCGATGACTATTTGCTATTGCCGTGGAATTTATCGTCATCCTTGGAGGGCTCGGTCTTCTTCCCTCCATCTGTTGCCCTTGGCTACGTCGATGGAGGCCTGGGCATCGTACTTCCCTCGCGCGCGCGTGTTGCTGCAGGCTCTTCGGGCCTTGTCTTTTCCGCCGCCGTCACTGCTGGTTCGAAGCCCTTTGGGCTTTCTCCCGGCCTCCGCCCTGCTGGCACCCCATTAGCTGCTGGCTTCTTGCCAGCCCTAGGCACTTCCGTGGCCTAGAAGACCCTGCCGGCATTCCTCTTCCCCCGCGTGGAACTGCTTGGTGCGGACGGGCTTCGGCCCCTGTTTGGACACTGCTTCCTTTAGGTTTTGGCCGCCTCCTCAGGATTCCCCTTGGGATCCTCCTTTCTACGCCCCTTGTGCAAGTCCCTCGTCGCATGCAGGTCTGTGATCGCTCGGCTTCCCGACCCCTACGGGCTTTCTTGGCGATTTTTGGTCTTCTTGGCGGTATCCGGTTGCCTTGGTGGCTTCCGGTTTATTGCTTTGTGGTTTTCCTTTTTCGTGCGCGTGGGTTCCAGCGCTTGATCGCCTTCACTATGGAATTTTTGTGCCTCCTTTTTTTGGAGTTGGGTCCCCTCATGCCATGTTACTTTGTGACGAACATGAGCGCCTTCCTAAACCCTAAACAATTGTATGGCTTTTGCCAAAAAGTACCCGCACATGTCTATTTTGGGTCTTTTTAATTTCATAGTGTCATATTTATTTATTTATTTAATTGTTTGATTAATATTTTTTAATTTTTTAATTAATTGATTTTCTTAAGCATGACTTTTGGTTTTTTTGGAAGTTGAGGTGGCTACTCCCTCTTTTCTATTTAAATCTTTTTTTTATTGTAAACGATTTAAGTCCACTGATGAGAGGGTGAAATTTCCTTGATTTTTCTCGTGCTTTTTCTCTGGTTCAATTTGATGCTGCAAGTGATAACATTCTAAATTTTAAACTCTAAATTTTAAACTCTAAACTCTAAATTTTAAACTCTAAATTTTAAATTCTAAACTCTAAATTTTAAACTCTAAATTCTAAATTTTAAACTCTAAATTCTAAATTTTAAATTTTAAACTCTAAATTTTAAACTCTAAATTCTAAACTCTAAATTTTAAACTCTAAATTCTAAATTTTCAACTCTAAATTTTAAACTCTAAATTTTAAATTCTAAATTCTAAATTTTAAACTCTAAACCCTAAAACCAAAACCCTAAAACCTTAAAACCCTAAACCCTAAACCCTAAAACCTAAACCCTAAACTCTAAACCTGAAACCCGAAACTCGAAACCTGAAACCCAAACCCTACACCCCACACCCTAAACGTTTAACGTTTAGGGTTTAGGGTTGCAGGTTATTCAACAGAATGATGGAATTTTCATCACACAATCAAAATACATAAAGGAAGTATTGAGAACATTTGGCATGGAAGATGCTAAACCAGTTGGAACACTGATGGTCACAGGCTGCAAACTGACTAAAGATGATGAATCTATAGAGGTAAACTAGACATTGTACCGATCTATGATTGATAAGCTGATGGTATGTAGTACACAGTAGACCAGACATTGCACATGCAGTGGAGATTGTTGCCAAATTTTATGTCAATCCAAAGGATTCACACATGATTGTAGTAAAAAGAATCTTAAGCTACCTGAAGAAAACAGAGGAATATGGATTATGGTATCCTAAGGAAGGCAAGTTTGAACTTAGAGTCTAGACTGACACAGATTGGGCTGGAAATATAGATGACAGAAAGAGTACCACTGGAGGAGCATTTTTCTTTGGTAGGGGGTAGAGTTACTTTATCATGATTTAGCCTTGGTTGAGTCAAAAACTTTGAAATATTTTTAAATGGGGGCACAATTTAAATGATTGTGTCAAATGTTTGGACAAGTAGACAAATTTGAGTGATTGAGATTCAAAGTTGAAAATGAGTGATGGAGATACAACAATTTGGAATGATTCATGTGCATTGTGTTTTCAATTCTTATTGGTTGCTCAAATTATGTTGAAAGATATTAGGATTAATTAAATTCCATCAATTAATTAAATTAGTCATGTAAGGGAATAGGCTCAATTTTATTTTTGATTTAAAAACTATACAATTAATTGATTTAAAATCAATTATATAGTGTGATTGATCCCTTTAAGCTTGTATTTAATTATTTGATGTCATGATTTTATTTTTCCATTGATTTAAATGATTTTGTCCAATTTTGATTAATAAATGTCCATTTAAAATTGATTTGATCCATTTTGATGAAAATTAGAGCATTTGGCTGAGATTTTGTGGATTTGAATGATTCTAAGACACTTGCCCAGTTTTGGGTATCTACAAATGCCCCTCTTTGAATTGATGTGCGTAGCACATTGATTCAAATAAAATTTTATGTCCTGATCACTGATTCAATACTTGATTGATTGATACAAAACTGATTTGAAAATTGATTTGATTGATAAAACCTGATTTGAAATTGATACAACATGCCCCACTAATAATAGTTTGAAATTTTAATGCCCCAAATTCAATGTTGATGCAGATTTGATACTATGATAATGCCCCCTCAGAAATGAAACAGATTGATCACCGAATATAAAAAATATGATAAAATTGATTGAAAATAGATCCAATATGTTTTCATTTCTGAAAAATTTCAATGATAATCAAGGTCTCAACAAATGCCCTAGTTTGATAGATATGTAGATATAGATCGAAAGGTAAAAAATTTCCTCAAAATTAGGTCAAATAGCGTAAATAGGTTGAAAAACCCAAATTTACTATTCATTTGCACTTTTTACTATTGAGATTTTTCTCTGATCCTAAGAAAGTTGATTACGATGGTTCTCCCTATTTGAGAGCATCGTTTCAAGAGAGGATGATATCAGAGACCGTTGGATTACGGACCTTCGGTGAGTGACTCTTGTTGGAATTAGGAGAGATAGGTACTGAGAGGGGAGGGGTGAATCAGTGCTTTCAAAAACTTTACTTGTAAACTTTTCAAATCTATGACTGTAAACAGTGATAATCTTGCAAAATAATTTGTATCTAATTGCATGTATCAATCATCCATTTAACTTATGAAAGTAAACAACATGAAATCAAAATAACAATCACATAACACAAGTATTTTGGTAACGCAGAAACCCTTGTTAGAAGGTAAAAATTGTGGTGGGGATGACACCCACAAATTCTTCACTACTGTAGATAAAAAAGGTTTGCTTGTTAGGGCTACAAGTTTTGATCACTTCTAGTGATCTTACCTTGTTAGGAGTAACATGTTAGATCAGCTAGATCTACCTAGTTATAAGATTTTAACAACACTAATGAAGTGTGCACTCGGTTAAGAGATTTACATAAGACTGTTAAGTCTACTCTGTTAAGAGATTTATCCAAAAACTCTATCACAATTGTTAAAAAGCAATAGGCAATTATCTGCTAATTAACAACTCAATTATCTGATACAGATCTATAAGTTTTGAATGTATTTCACCTTTACTGTGATGAATCTCTTCTCTGAACTGCTTGGTAGCCTTTTCTGGTTCTGCTTAATCTGATATCTTCTGCAATCTGCTATGTTAACTGATAGATTTGAAGTTAGGCAAGTGCTTCAAGTTTCTCCTTGATTCATATAAAATTCTCGCATCAGTTCACATGTTCACAAATGATGTAAACATACATTTATATAGCGATCTACTTTTGCCACTTTAACAAAATTAGGTTACACAACTTAGTCATAACCCTAAGATCTATGGTGTACAAAAATGACCTAGATCAGACTATACATAAGATATACATTGCATTTAATGAATATCATAACAATAAATATTCCTTGATCTTGGTAAAATATTTTCTGATCTATTGTAACCATTTGCATAGAAGAATGTGCCATTTCAGATTACTATGCCATTTTATGTGATCCTCGGTAAACACTGTATAAACTGCTCGATGTATACTATGATGCTCGGTGTTTACTATCTGTCGATGTCAGTGATGCTATTGCTTGGTAAACTCTGTAGTGCTCGATGTGTAAGCTTTACCAACTAGTCTGTCTTGCTTCTAGTTACTAATTTTCCCAATGTAAGTGACCGACCGATATCTTTGATAACCTTTGATACTAATGACAACCTTGAATGCTCAATAGAGATAACTATGACCCTCCTAGTGCATTTATTATCATTTTTTCAGCATTTATAGCATAAAAAACATGAATTTTCATTGAAAATTTGTGAAATGCCGCCTAGGATAGTTAAAATGACACCTAGGAAGATAAAGTACCGCATCTGCATGATAAAATGCCACCTATAAGAAATTTCAAACTGCCTAAGACCTAGGGTTTTTTTGTCAAACTATGTGTAAAACACCGCGTAAAAAACCCTTAAAAATTAAATGACGCCTAGACATGTTTAAATGTCGCCTAGGGTCATAAAATGCCGCTTAAAAAAGAAGTGTCGCGTCCACCTGATAAAGTATCGCTTAATGAAGATTTGTTCACCGTGTGAAGTAAAGTACCACCTCCATGTAGGCAAATGATGCCTATAGGTATTTTGATAAAAATTTGAATTTTGATGCGTCAAACTTGATTTTTTCGATTGATTTGATGTCTTTGGATGAATGATTGAATGTCCAAGATAGATAGGTCTGTTGTAGTTAAGTGAACAAGTGATTAGGATATCAGGATAATCATAACAATGAATGTTTGATTTGTCAATCTAATAGCAAATAACTGATCATATTGGTCCCACCTCACGATCTAGAGTTAGGAACAATAAGTTGATAGCACTCGCAAAGAGCAAAGATTGATTGAATTTGATTGATTGACTTGAAATAATCCACTGATATGATTCCCTTGATTTTCAAAATAGGCACATTTTCGTAAGTTGTATATACAAACCGTAGCCTCTTGGATATTAGATTTAGGTCAGGAGTTGACCCAGCCAGAGTACCATGTTATAGAGATGTGTGGTTTTAGCTTCCTCTTAGACATTCCTTGGTTTCAGTTGAACCGGGGTCTTTTGACAGCTGTGGTAGAGTGATGGCACTCTGACCATAATACTTTCCACTTTCCATTAGGGGAGATGACCATCACTCTTAAGGATGTATACAGATTACTCTGTATCCCTACTCGGGGAGAGAGAGTATATTATGATTCTATGTATGATGGCACTGTCTGTAGATGTGTATTTGGTGATGATACCATCATAGATGATACGATTACATGGGCACAGTTTGCTTCTTTTCCTACATTGCCAGCGGTCTTAGGTGCTCTAATAAGAGGTTTATTGCTTCTGGACTGGTGAGGTCAAGGATTCTCCATTGGATGGGGCCACATTTTAGAGGATTTGATTGCACACCCTCAGTGTCTTGATTGGGGTTCCTATGTACTATCACAACTATATCATGATTTGCATGAGGTTGTATACAAATTGAGTGCATCATTGTCAGCAGGTGCAGTTGTGTTGCAGTTATGGATATGTGAGCATCTTCACATTTCTAGACCAGTATCAGCACATACCCGAGGTCGCTGTTACCCATATGCATTTTTGTATACAGGCATGGTTGTCCAGCATCATCTGGGAAAACTAGAGTATTGGTGTTGCATGATTGATGATCTAGATCAGGTAGTATGGAGACCGTATCTATTTTGTGAGGGTTGGCGGGAGGATGATGATGAGCTCCCATACATGTTTACACCAAGATGGATGATAGGTTGATCACCACTCATGATTGAGAGATAATGCTTTGGTTGAGTATCTAGGCAATATGGCCGATATCAGGATATGCCCCAGGGTATGGCATTATATCCTTAAGTCTAGGCGGAGAGCTCGATGTGGGGTGCATAGATTAACTTTGATTTTGCATGTGATCAGATTGATAGATTGATATATATCAGATGGGACATGTTGGACCATGTGGGAGATACTGGGATATCCATTGAGTATAGGGAGTGGTTTTTCTGTAATAGATTTTTGAGATTCACAGATCCTGCAGAGTTGATCCCAAATAGGGATGAGCGATCAGATGATGAGGGTAGAGATGATGATGGGGATGGTGTAGATAGACCTAGATGAAGATGAGCTCATAGAGCATAGAGACCTCCCAGGGTTATAGGTAGAGGATGAGGTGGTCACTTCAAGGCCAGGAATGGAGATGTCAGACAGGCTCAGTAGGGACAGGGACCTGGATTTGTACAGCCTAGAGCTGTAGAGGTATGGGTACAATAGAGAGCTAGATGACAGGTTCACATTATTGCTGTGAGATAGGTTCCCGGAGGACAGGCTCCCTTAGTATAGCCACAACAGGTTCCATTAGTACAACATGGATAAATTTTGGCACAACAAGTGTCTCCTCAAATACCTAGGCCTCAGGATATGGGTCAGTCTTCACAGGCTTCTCCTAGCATAGATGCTCTGAAATAGGATGTGTGGACATTACAGACAGGTCTGACAGTAGTGGTTGGCTAACTGGATCAAGTAGCTACTATGATGCAGCAATTTATGACTATGATGGCTCAAAGGCCAAGTGTTGCTAGTACTAGTCAGACTCCTCCTCCTACTCAGGATAGATTAGGTGACAGGGGACCAGATGGATCAGGTACAGGTGATGGAGTGGGTGCCCCTACAGGATCTTGAGATGATTGATTATGGATCTTCCTTGTTGATGATTTTGTATCATGTTATATTTATTGAACAGGACTTTGATGTATCATTTTTTCGATGATATTGTATCTTTGATATATAGATTTGATGGATCTTTAATGTTATGGACATTTATATGATTATGATCTTTCCTTGATTCTCATGATGTTTTTTTGTGACATTATCTTTATATGTAGTTCTATATGATGTTTATGATGCATTTACTTTTGGTTGTGCTATGGATGCAATGTATCTTATATATGATATAGATAAATGAATGCAAATGATAATGTAACTTTAATATGTTTTTCTGATTTTCAATGTATGGATGTAAATGATTTTTTATAAAAATATGGATAATGAATACAACTATGTTTTTTATTTTTTGATATATGCAACTCTTTAAATGCAATCCTTAACTAAATGTATGCAAATGATTAATGATTAATGAATCTTTCCCTTTTCTTTTCCGATATAAGGATAATGAATAATGAGTAATGCTATGAATGAATGCAAAAGATAATCTCACATTATTGATTTGAACCAAGGATAAAGTGTTTAATTGAACCCCCTTTTAATGATTGATCAAGATCATAAATGAACCCCCTTTCTCTTGGAAAAATACTACAAACCAATGCACTTAATCTAACATGAAAATGCAATGCAACTAATTGTCACTAGCTTTTAGCAAAGAAATGCCATAGAGAAATATTTTCGTCATTGAGCATTGTAGGACCAGAAAGCAAGTACAACCATCACTGACCACATCATGATGATATGAATACCACTTTATATCGCATTTGGTAATCTTTAGAAAACTAGTACAACCCTCACTAGTTGAATAACCAACTATGGGAGTATGAATATTGGTTTCAATGGATTCAATGTTGCAATTGGATTTTGGTATTAAGATATGGAAGATCTAAATATCCAAGGTATGTTTTTGTGTAAAACAAACAAAGGTCAACCCTCCACCTTATATGAAAGTCCTTGATGGTTCTTTGATGACCATGTCGTTAGACCAATTCACATAAGTTGTTGGATTTTCCTCAAAACAGTCACTCAAAGGCAAGCAAAAATATCATGTCTCCATCATCGCCAATCTTGTCAAAACATCATCGATTAGCTAAAAAGACACGATAAAAAGAAATTCAATAAAGATCATCAAAAAGCTTCAAGTGTTTTGCAATGTATCAAGATTTTCCTAAAAGAATTCTCAAACATTCTGATCGTTTAAGTGATGTCAATTTTTAATCCTGAATAATAAAGTCAATGAAGTTCAAGGATCAAGTTGTAGGATCAAAATACTTGGTTGTGAACAATGATATCAATCAAAGGTTCAATAAAATCTCTCTTATGAAGTTTTGATAAGTCCCTCTGATGTGTGACCGAAAGTAGCACTATTGAATCCATTTGTACCAAAAATCCAATCCTTTCCTGCCCCCAAGCGATAGATGTGATCGTGTGACAAACTTAGCACAATAGAAATCTAAAATGCAATAATGCAGCTGAAAGGTTTTATTATGACTATGCACAAATGATGGATGCAATGAAGATTTACAAGTGAGATGATGGAAATCCAATATGTACAAAAGGATGTAGTTCTTGAGCTGGTACATGTATCATATCACCATGATATTGACATTTTGTGCATATCTTAACAAAGTGACAAGCATCCTTTTCTAAGTTTTTCCAAAAATACCCCATGCGAAGGATCTTCTTAGCTAAGTTTAACCCACTTGAATGCAAACCGCAAATGCCCTCATGGACCTCACGTAAAGCTACCTTAGACTCTTCTTCCTCTAGAAATCTAAGTAAAGTTCCATCAAGACCCTTACAATACAATGTGTCGAAAAGGATAATATAATGAGCCGATTGTCTAATGAAGTGTCATTTTTGGGCTTGGGATTGGTTTAAGGGTAATACTTGGTCTTTAAGGTATGTGTAAATAGGACCGTACCAAGGTGAGTCATGTCCATTAAGTAAAGCAATAATTTGGGTATTAGGAAGGTCAAATGTTGGTTTTGCCAACTCCTCCACCAAGAATTTGTACCTTTCATTTTGATCAGGCTTTTGGAGTAATGAAGCCAAGGTAGCCATTGCATCGGTAGCTCTATTCTTCTCTCTTGGAATTTTCTCAAAAGTTATCAATACAAAGTATTTTTTCCAAGCATCAATCATTGTCTTGTAAGGCATTAACTTTTCATGTTTTGTGTTGTACTCATTATTGACTTGATTGATCACTAATTGAGAATCATCATACACTTGTAGCTCGGTAATATTCCACTCTAAAGACATCTTGATACCAATGACTAAAGCTTCATACTCGGATATGTTATTGGTACATGGAATAAGAGCTTGTATGATTTAGGAATAGTATACCCTTGAGGGGTAATCAAAAATATGCTAGCTCCGGAACCTCCTTGTGTGTATGAATCATCAAAGTACAATTTACATGTCTTAGCTTCTATATTGACAATTGTTGCATCAGGAAACTCCACTTGAATAGGATGTGTAGAAACCAATGGATTTTTAGCTAAGTGATCTGCTATCACTTGTCCTTTAATGGCCTTTCTATCCACATATTCAATATCAAACTCACTTAACACCATGACCCATTTTTCTATTCTTCCCATTAAGGTAGTTTTGCTAAGCAAGTATTTTAAAGGGTCAATCTTTGCAATGAGATTTACTTTGTGCATCAACATGTAGTGTCTCAATTTTTGGGAAGCAAAGACAACATCTAGGCATGCTCTTTCCATGAAGGTTTAGTTTAATTCATACTTAATTAATGTTCTGCTCAAATAATAGATAGCTCTCTCTTTTCCTTGATCATCTTCTTGTGCCAAAAGAACTCCTAAAGACCTCTTTGTTGCTGATATGTACAATAGAAATGGTTTTCCTTTGATAGGAGGCATTAGAATTGGTGGATTGATTAAGTAAGTCTTCAACAAAGTAAAGGCCTTGTCACATTCTTCATCCCATGTAAAAATGGTGTCTTTGTGGAGCAATCTAGTGAATGAGTGACACTTTTCAGCTAGTTGAGAAATGAATCTCCTTATTGATTGAAGTTTTCCTTGAAGAGACCTCATTTGGCTAATGATCCTAGGAATTTCCATGTCCATGATTTCTTGAACCTTTTCGGGATCCACTTCAATGCCTTTTTCTAAAACTATGTATCTTAGTAATTTCCCGGATTGAACACCAAAGGCACACTTTTTTGGATTGAGCATTACTTTGAATTGTTCCAAGCGTGTAAATATCTTCTCAAGAATTTGTAAATGATCCTCTCTTTGATGTGACTTAGCCAATATTTCATCTACATAATCTTCTAAGAAGGTGTGCATCATATCATGAAAAATGGTAGTCATTGCCCTTTGGTAAGTAGCTCCGGCATTTTTGAGGCGGAAAGGCATTACATTCCAACAAAAAGTTCCCCAAGGGCATGTAAATGTTGTCTTATCCTGATCTTCGGGTGCAATCTTAATTTGGTTGTATCCACTAAAACCATCCATCAATGAAAACATGGAGTGACTAGCTATTAATTCCACTATTGCATCTATACTTGGAAGTGGAAAGTCATCTTTGGGACATGCAAGATTAAGATCTTGAAAGTCCGTACATATGTAAATGGATTTGTCATTCTTGGTAACCAGTACAATGTTTTATATCCATTCCGCATAAGTAATTGCTCTTATGAACCCCACCTTCAACAATTTCTCCAATTCTGCTTTAACTAGAAGAGCTATGTGTGGATGTATTTTCCTCAATTTCTGCTTGACAGGTTTAACTCTCGGTTTTACATTCAAGTGATGCATGATGAAGTTTGGATCTAATCCCAGCATGTCAGCATAGGACCATGCAAAATTCACTTGCTTTGCTTGGAAAAATTTGATGAAATCCTTTCTCTCTAAAAGTGTAAGTGAAGCTGCCAAATGTATGAATTTGGGCTCCAATTCGGTTCCAATATTGACTTTCTCCATTGGCTCTATAAGAATTGGTGATCTTTCTTCCTCATGTGCTGGTAAGGTATCCAACCTCTCTTCCTTAGGTGCCATAGTTGGGTTTACATTGTCGGAAACATCCTTTATTTTTACTTTTCTTGGTTCTAGTACTACCACATGATGGTTTTTACCACTAGAACTCTTCAATTTTTTACTTTTTTTCATTTTTTCTTTTGGATTAAGAGGTTGGACCCCTGCCTTTCTCATCATGTTTGGAATAAACTCATCGTTGGAAGAGGGCTCAACCGCATTTAGGTATTGTGTCATTGCTTGGTCATTGGGAAAGTATAGTAAATCATTTGGTTCATTTAAGTCCCAATCAACAAGTTCGGGATGCAGTAAGGATAAAGATTCAATTGGAAAGTTTTCATTGGCTGGGTTTAAGGACATGACTTCATTAAATGGTTCATACATTGTATTGTTAAGGTCAATAACATGAGCTTGCTCAAGATGATCCATGGAAGAAGGATCGAAGTTTTCTTCACTTGAGTCCTCTAAGACTTCTATGGGAAAGAAGACATGCGGGTTAAACCTACCATTCGAATCATCCAACCATGAAGGTACCCAAGGTTCACCTACCCATGGATAATTGTGTGCTTTCCCTATGTTAGATTCATGTGGATCAGGTTGCATGTATGTAGAAATTATCTCCGGATCTTCACTATCTTGAGTTTGTTCTTTAAGAACATTAGTATAAGAATTCATTATGACAATATCTTTTTCATGGAAAGAGTCTTCGGATAAAGAATCCCACTCATATTCTCTGGAATCATCACTATCAATATCAGACTCTACCATGTTCACTTTTTCATAAAAATCATGCATAGGACTAGAACTTTCTCCTTTGTGTTGATAATGTATTCCTGATTTTTCTTCCTTTGATCTCCAAGAAGGTTCAATAGGTTCAAGCAAACCTCTATTTCTCATACCTAAGGGTCCTCTTCCCTTATACCCCATTTTTTGCATAATTTCAAACCCCTTTCCATATTGGTCAGTTTGGATATTGATGTACTGAATTCTTTCCACGGGGTTGTTTGAAGTATCACTTTCATCTTTGTAAAGCCATTGTAGAACCTCATCATCTTCTTTCTCAAGTGTTGACTTGTCACTCTCTCTTACAAAATAAGAGTTGTATTTGTGAGGAGGATGGGCCTTGGAAGGTTTTCCATGTGTTTTTGGGGAAGTAGGTAAATCAAATAGGAAAACAAAATATTCCCCTACTCCTTTAGAATTGATTCTACATTCTTTTTCAAACTTGTGCATCATCTCACTCATTTGATTATAGTGGTCTTCTTTGGCTTTGTCTCTCTCCTCTTTGGCAGGTTTAGAACGTTCCACCTCTGGTGTGTATGTTTTTCTTGAATTCTCATTTGAACTTGGACCCTCATAACTCACTTTTTCCTTTCCCTTAGCCGATGTAGTTGAGTTAGTTTGAATAGGGTTTGAGGTAGAGGTAACAGTTGATGTTAACTTAGGATCATCACCTTTAGGTTCTTCAATGGTAGTATTTGGGACAATCCCTTCTCTATTATGAGGAATAAATAATTTATGAAGAGGCTTTAATGTGTTACAATATTGAAAAGGATTTGAATCCCCTCCAATTGTGATTTCTTCTCCCATGTGTGGAAGTTTGATACATTGATGATGTGTAGAAGGAACCACTTGCATCTCATGTATCCATGGCCTCTCCAATAAGATGTTATAAGTTAACTTCATGTCTAGGACTTGACATATGGTGTCCTTTTTGATAGGCCCAACTTGAATAGGTAAGATAATCATGCCTTTTGAAGATCTCTCCTCCTCATCATAAGCTTTAATGGTAATTTTCTTCTTAGGATCAATAGAAGACCCAGATAAACCTAAGGACTTGACAATATTTAAAGTGCAAATATTAAGACTAGCTCCCCCATCTATGAGAACTATCTTAACCCTATGTCTTTGAATGAGGACTTCTATATGCAACGATAAATTTTGAGGATGAGTGATGGACATATCATCTTGCTTTGAAAATGAGAGACAATGTGGTGCAATGAGGTGTCCCACCATGTTTTGAAATTTTTCTTCCTCCAAGTTAATAGGAACATTAGTCTCCAATAGGGCCTTTTGCAAGATCTCCTTGTGATTTGGAGATAATTTTAACAACTCCAAAATAGAAATTTGTGCCAGAGTCTTTTGTAATTGGTCTACCAAATTATATGGCTTTGTTTTTGTAGATGTTTGTTTAGCCAAAATACTTGATTGTGTAGGACCAATAGGTTTAGGATCAACCCCTTGTAGGATAATTCTTGAAGTTTTTCCCCTAGTTATAGCATAAGATGTTTCCTTTTTAGGTTGTTCCTTGATTACAACAACATTGACAACATGCTCATGTTTGGATAACGATGAGAAAAATTGACATTATTGTTGCCTTGTTTATTCAAATTTGAAGATTCACCCTTCTCATGGTTATAGAAAGGTTGCTTAAAGGCCATGTGATCCTCATTATTTTGAGGCATTTCTATCTTGATCACACCATTGTCAATCAAATCTTGTACCATGATTTTCAATTGCAAGCAATTATTTGTTGTATGCCCTCTATTTTTGTGGTATTCACAATGACTAGACTCACTCCACCAAGTGGGCTTGTTTTGTGGTTCATATGGTTGATCTCTAGGTAAATCAATAATCTTATTAGCAATGAGAGTTCTCAATGCATTCTCAAGGGGTTCACCCAAAGGTGTGAATGTCCTCTTGGGAGATGGTGCAAGGAACGGATTAGGCTTGTTAGCCCCTTGATTGTTCTTAAAGTTGTTATTATTGGTATTGTTGTTAAAAGGAACTTTGGGAACTTGATTTTCATTATTCACTTGAGTAGGTGTTCTCGTGAGAGTAAAAGGAGTGGGTTTCAAATTATTAGCATCAACAACCCCATCATTGACCACACCTTTGTTGTTGTTCCTCCACCCAAATTGGTTATAGTTGTTAGGAGGATTCTTATTGTGATTATTATTGTTGTTGGAGGTATTGTTGTTGTTGTTGTGATTCTTGTTATCCTTGTAAAGCTTTATTTCTCCACTCTTAACCAATAACTCCTCCATAGTCACTCCATTTTCAATAAGATCTTGAAAAGACCTAGGACATTGCAACTTCAACCGATAATTCATTTCATTACTTAAGCTATTTATAAAGATGTCCATCTTTTCCTTTTATGGTGCACTTCGAGGGTATCTAGAAAATACTACTCTCCATCTTTGTAAGAAAAGTAGGAATCCTTCTCCCTCTCTTTGCCTGGTGTTGCATAAGGTAATCATTGTAACTTCATGTTTGATATTATATGAATAATGTGTTACAAACTTAGCAACTAGCTCTTCAAAAGTTCTGATGCCCGAAGGTAATTTTGAAAACCATTCCATGGCCATGCCTCCCAAACTTCTAGGAAACAACCTCATTAAATAAGTAGTTTCATGCATGAACTCCAAGCTTAATGCACAAAATTCCCTTAAATGATCTTCAGGATTAGATGCTCCTTCGTATTTGTCATACTTAGGAAAGACCACATTACTAGGGAATGGTATCATGATTAAACTCTTGTCAAATGAGAAAGGACACAATGCCTCTATTGAAAAGGGTTTTGGAGCCCCACTTTGCTTCATTGTGTCCAATTGCATTTGGAATAATTTAAATTTCTTGTTCATGATATCAATCGGACTATCTTCAACTTCCTTTTTCTTAAGTTAATTGACGTCGTAGTCATGAGGGAGTTTAAGAACTTCTCGGGCTAGGTCTAGAAAATACTTCTCCTTATCTCTTGCTAACGCTTTTTCCATGAGCTTCATGAAGTATGGGCTTTGTATGGCTTCATTAACCTTTTCATCGGTTGCATCTTCAGCAGTTGGTTCACCATTGCCCCCATTGTTAGTGTTGTTAATTCCTTGATTGTTAGGGTCTATTCCTCCTCCTCCATTGTTGTTATTTGACCCTAGATTGTTTGGGTCAATGCCTCCTCCATTTTTGTTGGTTTGATCTAAATTCGATTTGCCAAAAGGAAAAGTCATGTTGGTTTCTACCCTTTGGACGGGTTCTTGTGGTATTCTTGAGGAGGTAAATGTGTCACTTGGAAAAGGAAGTTCTTGCCTTAGATATGTTCCGTCTAATTGTAGGGTTTTCTTAACATAGTAAGATCGAGTGAAAGCTGGCATGAGCATAAATCTCTTGGAAATGGGCTTTATCTCACTTGCTTGTGGCCAAATCCTTACAAAATTTTCAAAAATGTTCAAAACCAAGATTTTCGACCAGGTTGGATATTGAAACAGATAGAATGTCCAAAAGGGTATTCAGATATGAAATCCAAATTTTTTGAAAACCCCAAGAAATATCCATTGTTTTCCCTTCTTTTTTGGGGGGTGTCACTTGTCGGTGTGTAGGCGTGACTTAAAACTTAGTACTGGAATTTTCCTAGGTGGCGCTCTGCAGAGAGCAGGTGACTTTTTTCTGTTGATAGGCATTTCTTAACTTTTTCCAGGCATTTCTTAAAATGTCACAAGCATGACTTCATCATTTACAAGCGTTGTTTTAATAGTCACAAGTGTAACTTCATTATGTATAAGCAGTTTTTCTCTGTGTGTAGGCAGCACTTTGCAGATCAGGTTGTAAATTTTGATTTTTAAAAGTGATTTGATTAGATCTACAAAATATTCTTACTTGAAAATAAAGTACAAACACAACACACACATCAAATTTGTACCATATCCCTAAAACCACACTAAAAGTGTATGTTCTCAATCATTTTTTACAAGTATAAACAAGAATATCTTCCAAGAAATCTACCTAGAGTCAGATTTGGCTTTTAAACATGTTTGGCTCTAAAAGGCAGATTACTACTTAACAGGGTTTTTAATGAACACCTCCATTCTAGATCATGTCAAGTTCTTTTACCCACTTGCGGGCTTCCCATATGCACGAAAGCATGATTTGGTGCAATCCAAAGGACTACTAAAGGAAGTGAAGAATACTTGCACACAACCTAGTCACTCTCCTATTAAGGAAGAGTGTATTTGTTTATAGTGGGTCGGATAGTATCATGGCTAAAGAAATTGTCTCCCACTTTGGGTCGTTCCCTCTCACCATCCTCGTAAGGCAATTCTTGGGAGGCAGACCCTCTAAAGATCTAATTTATCTAGCATATATAGAAAAACAAGAAATCGAACTTGGTTCAACAAGTTTGGGAGTTTGGTTCACTTAGAAAGTGAAGAGCATATCCCTATTGTTGTTCCTTGTTCCAAACACTTCAAACAAAATTTTTTCTTTTTCAACCTCTTGACAAGGAGATTCTTATAAATGAAATGTTTGATTAATTCCTCATCCCTTTCTTTCTACCAAGTTGAACTCACACATTTGGCTTTTTGATCCACTTCGCAAAATGGAGAGCATATGCCTAATGTTTGTTCAATTTGGACAATAGTAAGGTTTTTCCTATTACGCTAGATCCAAAGAAAAGCCACAATTTAAGCAATGCAAGCTTGATATGAAAAATACCTCTTTTGTAGCTAGCAAAGGCTAGGCGCTTTTTTGAATTTTTTGATGTTTATTTGCTTACTTACCTAGTGGCTATCGTTCCCATTCCGACTCCTCCAATAAATTAGTCAACATAGAAATACAAAATGAAGGAAACCAAAAGGAACAAATTGAAATGCAATTAAGTGTTCTTAACAAGATTTTTCCAAGAAGATTTTAACAACTTAATGCAAGCAATTCAATTCAAAGAAGGAAATTTCTTTTTATACACATCCAACACCTTTATGTAATGCTTGTAAAGCTTTTCTTCTAATTCCAAATTATCTAAAATTGCAGCAGTATGGATTTCTTTTTGGCATTTGGTTTGAATTCTTACCTCTTTGCACTCTTGAGTAACTTTGCTTTTTGGTTTCTGTACTTTCCTGTGTCTGCTCATCTACGGGGAAAACACAGACAGAGAGTTAGAAAATAGAAATTAATAATATGACAACAAAATTAAACAAAAAACTCTAGGCAACATTTATCAGCTAATAAGTGTCAGCTAAAAGCTAGTAGGCCTTATTTTAAAGCTCACAGGCATCACTTTCCAGTGACTCAAGCAACTTTTCAAATTTACTAAGCGTAAAACTTTAGCTGCTAAGCATGACAAATAACTGTAAATTGTGTAAGATAAAATATCATAAGCAGCTAAGAACAGCTAATAGGCGTCAATTAAAAGCTAGTAGGTGTTATTTTAAAGTTCACAGGCATCACTTTCCAGTGACTCAAGCGACTTTTAAAAATCACTAAGCGTAAAACTTAAGCTACTAAGCGTGACAAATAACTGTAAATTGCGTAAGATAAAGTATCATAGGCGGAAAAGAATAGCTAATAGGCGTCATTTCTTAGATTTTAGGTGACACTTTACACTCTCAGGCATAATACTTTATTTTGCAGGCGTCAGAAGAAGAAAAGATAGAATAGAAAGAATCTCGTAGGCGTCAGTCAACTTCTTCTAGGCGTCATCAGAATGCTCATGAGTGTCATTAGATCCTTCGTGGGTGGTGTTTCTCCTATTTTCTACAAAATTCACGTAAAAGTGAATCCAAAAACACACAAAACTTGATAAAAATGATAGAAATGAGGCTCAAGACCCCATGGTGGGCGCCATTTGTGTGTGAGTGTTTACACCTTCATGAAATTAGGACAATTAGCAACAATTCTATGAAAATACAAAGTAAATTTAATCTAAAGAATTGCATTTAACATCCATATCATCTCATGGTTCTCTATCTAAGCTTGGTAAGTAGAGCTCTCAGCCTTATTCTCTACTAGTGACAATCCTAGAATGAAAAAATTATGATTATTGCCTAAATCTAGCTCTCAATTCTCAAAATGATACAAAGATTAACTCAAATGCTCATGATAATGCTATCAAATCTCACTATTTTCTCTCAAATGCTTAAGATATTGCTCAATTTCTCTCAATTGCTCTCAAATTGCCTATAGTGATGATATTATGCATTCAAATTTTCTAGTATCTTATGCTCTCAAAATGACTTCTATTTATAGTAAAATCCCAAGGGTAGGGGGTAGAGTTACTTGATCATGATTTAGCCTTGGTTGAGTCAAAAACTTTGAAATGTTTTTAAATGGGGGGAAAATTTAAATGATTGTCTCAAATGTTTGGACAAGTAGACAAATTTGAGTGATTGAGATTCAAAGTTGAAAATGAGTGATGTAGATTCAACAATTTGGAGTGATCCATGTGCATTGTGTTCTCAATTCTTATTGGTTGCTCAAATTATGTTGAAATATATTATGATTAATTAAATTCCATCAATTAATTAAATTAGCCATGTAAAGGAATAGGTTCAATTTGATTTTTTATTTAAAAACTATACAATTAACTGATTTAAAATCAATTATATAGTGTGATTGATCCCTTTAAGGTTGTATTTAATTATCTGATGTCATGATTTAATTTTTCCTTTGATTTAAATTATTTTGTCCAATTTTGATTAATAAATGTCCATTTAAAATTGATTTGATCCATTTTGATGAAAATTAGAGCATTTGGCTGAGATTTTGTGGATTTGAATGATTCTAAGACACCTACCCAGTTTTGGGTGTCTATAGATACATTTTGTAATTTGGGACTATGGATAACTGATTCACCCCCCTCTCAGTTATTCTAACACAAGCATCACAAAATCCTTATTGACAAGGGTTTCTACAAGCAAGGTGAATACTTACATTATTCTTGTTTCCTTTACATATTTACATTTCAATTACAAGGTTGATTCTTCAATCTAGGGCTTGACTAAGGCAAGCCCTCATCCACCCAAACCCAAAAACAATCTTTTCTGTGTGCAGGAACAAGATATCAGAATTACAACCACAGATATGGAAACTACGATATCCTGTGAACACGGTGATCTGGTCGACCTGTTCTGGAACACAATGACCTAGTTGACCTATTTCGGAGTACAATGACCTAGTTGACCTATTCTAGAATATGTTGACATGGTCGACCTATTCCTGGAGGTCTGGGAAAAACAACATTTTTATGGTTTTTTGGTTATGATCATGAATCCGCAGTTGGAAGTTCTTTCACGGGCTCAGATCCTCATTTTTTGGAGCAACAAGGAACATTCCTCTACACATTTCAAGGTGAGTACTTTATCATTCATTTCATTTCTTAATGTAGACCTATTTTCACATCTTAATTGGGTTGATTGCTTACATTTAACATCTAGATCTGTCTTACTTTCCTCATTAAATCAATTGGTTCAATTACACATTTACTTTTACGTATCTTTAATCAAATCCTACATTGCATGAAAGAGGACTTTCTTGCATATTTCCTTAATATACTTCAGTTTTATCATTGGCATCCCTTTATCTCCTTGGGTTTTGTTAATCTAACTTGGGTTATATTGAGAGTTATGTTTGGAAGCTCCTTTTTCTCTTTTATTTTAAATGTTAGTGTGGAAGTGGTTAGTTAATGAATTCATCTCATATAGTTTATATTGTTAAATTCATTAGCACTCATTTTCCCCCTAAATGGTCCATACACAAGCGAGATATCAATTTGGTGAAATAAGATCCAAATAATACACAATAGACAAATAAGGAATCTAAGAAAGCTCACACTTTTTATTTGAACAAGGAGTAAAAATTTATTCAGCTCAAATCAAAGAGTACAAAGTAGAATGCCCAAGACTAGACTAAGAACACCCAACAATCAACAAGAAGAGGGTCCAAAGGGAACTCTACTGTGAAAACAACTACCCAATTTTGTCTTCTATGATTAACTTTTCAAGGTCTCTAAATATGTCATGCTCAAAAGGCCGCAATCATCCATTTCCCATCTATCTTAGTTCCTTGAAGCCCATTTTTTCAAACAATGAGCTACTATATTCCATTCACAAGGAATATGACAAAAAGAAATACGATCTAAAGAAGAACACAAATTAAATATTTTATTCACCACCAAAGCTAAATGTCAATTAACACCATCAAGATGTTTCCCATTCAACATACTAGTCACATTCTAAGAGTCATATTTACAAACAATCTTCTTCCTACCAAGAGATAACCCTCTTTCAATAGCACAAAGAATAGCTATAGCCTCCTTAAGGTTATTAGAGTGTCATCTCTTGCAAGTAGAGAAGAATAAAATAACACCATCACTACCTCTTTTGATTCAGCCAATTCCTATATATCTAGGATTCCACCTAGAAGAACAATCAATGTTGATTTTTAAAACTCCCTCAAAAGAGAGATACTCTTCCCCTCTCTATGAATTCTCTATTTTCCCTACCTCGATCTCCTACCAAAAAAAGGGATAACTCCATTTCCAACTAGATTCAAGTTCTTTATCATAGTTAAATCATTAGATTCCACTGGTATAGATACACCACATTTTTGCACAAATGGTTTTTTGGAGCCTGCAAACAATCTTTCTCCACGCAAGAACAAGCCCCATTTTAGGATCTTGAAAAATCCTTGCATTCCTTTCTAAGCATAAATTGTAGATGATGAAATTTAGACCAAGAATACCATACTCATGTCTTTTAGAAGGCAGTAAATCACCTAATTGATGATATATCCATTGATTGTTTATTTGTTTATCATTAATTTATAGTGTTTTACTGAAGTGTTATGTCTTCTTAACAGGTGAAGAACATTGATCGGTTCTTGGAGTTGTTCTCCTTCATTCATTGAGAGTTGATAGGCTCTAGAGCCAAAAGTAGTAGTAACAAAAAAGGGACCCAACCAGTTGGGTTCAAACTTCCCTTTGTGTTCTCAATGGGATTGATTTTTAGTTTTCTCTCTCAAGACTAGATCACTGACCTAAAATTCTCTGTGTCTGACCTTCTTGTTGTAGCCTCTAGACATATATTTCTCATATACTCTGAGATGATCATATGCAACTTGCATGCGCTCATCTAGTAGTTCAAGCTCTTGCAACCTAGATACTATGTAATCCTCATCAGTTACCAGACCATGCATTTTGATTTTGAGTGATGGGATTTCAACCTCTATAGGTAGTGTCGCCAGTCCCATATACTAAAGAGAAGGGAGTAGCCCCAGTGGGCATTCTGATACTTGTTCTATAAGTCCAGAGAGCTGGATTTATCATCAGATGCCAATCTCGCCTTGTTTTGTTGACCGTGCGATGTGTTGGCTCCTTTTCTTTCCACTTGTAGATTTACAATATAATTCACAAACCAATGTCAATGACTCTTACAACCCATTCCAAATCTTTCAAGGAAAAGGGCCAATTAACAAGGATCAAAAGAATGATCCTCCTACACTTTGAGCCTTGAATGCTCAGGTAGGTATACCTATAGATTCAATTCTTGAAAGGAATTAGAAAAATTGATTATATCACTTAGTATGAATATTACTTATTTTGATTCAAAGATTTTATCATTTATAGATTGTTTGATGTTGAAGAAATGCTTTCAGAGAACAGACCAGTGTCTTATTCCAGGGCATAGAGTCATCAACAATATACATCAATAGAAAAACCAAATCCAACACTCCTAAACTTTCGAACAAATGCCTTACAAATTATCCTTCTCATTCCCACATTCAGACATATGATTCTTGCAAAGACTATAAACTCTTTGAAATTACCCTAAAGAATTTACCCCTTCCTTGAAAGAGAACTCAAAGAAAAATTCACAATCTACTTTGTAAACCATACATCAATTTTTCTTTGCAAATTTAACATATAAGAATTCAAGCCTTAAAACAAGAAGACATACACAAATTTGAGATGAAATCTTAGAGTATTTTCATTAATATTTTCAGTATCAGTACATTGACAATGGCAGAGAATGCTTGAACCAAAACTGGAGAAAAAAAATTGTATTCTATTCAATTACAAATTTTAACGTCCTTTACAAAAATTTATATTTGACTACTTATAGCATTCACTAGCCATCTTGGAATCCTAGAAGAAATAGGATGCAACAAGCTTCAGATGGTTGGGAAAGAAAAAGAACTATAAGACAAAAACCGTTACAAATTATTACATAAAACTAGATGGAGACTGGAGGAATATTTTCCAAATCATTCCATATCCTCAACATGTGGCACCTTTGTCTGCATATGTTCAAAGTAGTCTCATAGGTTGTTACATGGAAAGTGACCGCCTTAACCGACTAACTTACACTGTCCTCTTCATGATGACTACTCTCCATGTGCTCAATTATCAGGTGCCAGATGTCGCTTAATCCTCCTCCATTGCTTCCAAATCAATAGGTGCAGGCTTTTTCTTCTTGGGTTTTGTGCTTCTATCCCATGCAGCAACCTCTTCCTTGGTGGGCCAGGTGTATTCCTTCAAATCTTGTAGTATCTTCACCTTCCTATCCCATCTAGATTTAGTTATAACTTTGGCATTTGCAACAAACTTGGAGAAATCATTCTCCACCTTAAAAACATCATCAAGGATGTCATTAAACTTGTTAATATCCAAAGTTCCATCATTATTTAGGAAAGCCTCTTGGCTTGTCAGTAATTAGTCCATTCCTGATTTCCATTCCTCCACCCTTATGATGTCACCATCACCCTTATGAATAGGAGGAAAATATTTACTAAAATCATGTCCAAACATCTGTATCTTAGCCCTGACCTAGCTGGCTTTTCCTTTGAAGAATGCCCAAGTAGCACCAATGAGTTCAATATTTTCTCCCACTTCTCCAACAAACTATGGGATGTTAGTCCTATGTAGTTGTAACATTTCAAGCTTCTCAAAAAGTGCACTCCTGTCAAACCATATGCTAAATAATGGCTCCAAAGTAGCCATAGCATCGTTCACATTCCCATTTATCCTTTGCAACATGACAAATGAATTATGGACTAGGTCCATCTTTCCCTTTATCACTTCCAATCTATGTTGCAAGATCTTTGTCAATGCATTGAGGGCTACTTTTAGCTTGTCCTTGTCTGACTCACTTGCTTCCACATCAGGTACCTCTGTCACTAGGACCTCTACAACTTCAGCTTTTATAGCAGGAGGAGGGATAGCCTTAGATGCTTCCTCAAGTTTGTTCTTCATTAACTCCATCTCATCTTCCAACATCTTTATTTTCATGAGTGTTGCATCCCTGTCCTTGGATAGTATAATGGATTCTTTAAACAATTTTCCATACCTCTCAGAGAGTTGTGTAGTCTTGGCCTCATTTAAATGGGAAAAATGAGTCACTGCCTTTGAAACTTCAAGGTCACTGGTGTTCTGCACAGTCCAGATGATCTTATCTCCCTCCATTTTATCCTCAATACTAACAAGAGAGGGCTTTTGAGTCCTTGGGGCAAGAGACCGCATTGCCAATGTTTGATACCTAGGATCATAACCACATCCTCTGATCATATCCCCAATTTGGGCTTCATATGACAAGCCACCCTGTGGCTGTCTCCTTATTTGATCTATGATGAAGCCTGAGGTTAAATCCCATCCTGGAACTAGGAGCATCCCACTTGATCTGACCAATTTCCTAGCCTCTTCAACTGTTATTATTTTTTATGTTGGATCATAAGAGGCTAGGGCTTGCAGGACCTCATTGCTTGGTTTTGCACCCTCAATTCCCTAGTTAGCAATCTCATGTTGCTTTCTCCAAATCAAGAATTTTTTAAATTCATCACTCTTGATGAATTCATCATCTTTCATGAGTTCTTCTTGAATTAGTTCTCTTTCATCTTGGCACAACAACAGGGGAAACTCAACCTCCTCTTGTGTGCATACTTTCTTACCCTCTCTTATGCTATTTCTCAAGCGGTGATGATAGGATCTATCACCTAGTACCAAGGCAGAAGCCATGTCCACTTTTCTCCCTACACCCTTTGCTCTTGAATATTCTCCCTCCTCAATTATTTTCTTCTTTTGGGAAGGCTCATGTGTATCCCGTGCCTCCGGTGCATCAATTCCCTATTCTTGAATTGTCTCCCCCACATTTTGAGGTGGGCTATCCTCTTCATATGAACTCCCACTGCCAGTCTCATACTCAGAAGATGAGTATCCCTTTTCAGTTTGCACCTTGACATCCAATTGAGAGTCTAATTGATTGTACAAGATTTCATAGTTCTGAATCATCTTTTCAATCCTTGCAATGTATGGCAAATCAGGGAAAAACCCACTAAAGGGAATCTCGGCTTTTCTCAATTGTGCCTCTAAGTCCATCAAGTATTGGACTTTGCCCAATCTCCTCTCAATCTCTTCTTCATCCAAGACATTTCTAATGATATCCTCCCGTATGCACCCTAAAATGGTCGCCTAGACTTTGGGCCCCATTTATTTGATTTATCAATCCTGAATCATTTTCATCAATAATCAATATTTTCAACATTATCAATTTCTTGATCAAATCTTAATTTTGATCATATATTGGATTTTTATCCTATGGGCTAATCATTTATCCTAAGTCTTTATTTGATTAAAAGGAATATTTCCTCCCCTTTTGATTAAATAAAAAGCCCACCTTCTCCTCTTATCCTAAGTTGCACAAATAAAGCATTATTCTTATTTTATAAAAAGGAGAAAAGCACTTTTTGTCTCATATGGACATAAAGTCAACTCCTATTTTTCTATTGGAGGATACTTGTGCACATGGATTGCTCCTCTTTCAAGCTCCACCGCTGATTAAGACTTTTTGCCTCTTAATCTCCATGGTCCATTTCTTTGCATTTCTTATAAAAGGAGAGCTCTCTCCTTCATTTGTATATCCACTTGTTTTATGCTAATGTTATGCTACAGGTTTTAGGTACATTTGGAGCTTTTGAAGATTTTGAAGACTTGCTTCATTGCATCATCTAGTTCATATTTGCTTTCATAGTTGCATGATAATGGCATTCTTAGTGTAGATTTCCTTTTATGCAATAGAATAAGCTCACATAGTCTAAATAGGAAGCATTGTAATCCATTGCTATTTCCTTTCATAGATTAGTTGCATTGTACTTTCATTTCCATAGCTTAGATTGCACACTCATTTTAGTTGCATTGCATTACATCTTCATAGTGATTCTTGGAGATATTGGCATTGTTGCCCTTGTCTTCACTTGAATCTCTCATTGTGTGGTTGACTAGCAAGGTCACAAGCTTGTAGCTCTAGCTTAGAGCAAACACATCATAGTCCCTTGCAACTCCATGCATAGAGAGCTATGAGCCGCTTTGTGAGGCCTCATTCTTGAGCAACCTTGCATGTAATGGTTCATAGAAGTGCACCATTTTAGTGTGTACACCTCCAAGTCACAACCCCCATGTTCTTTAATGATTCCAATGCTAGGGATGAGAATTTTCCTTGCATTCTTGATGAAGTCCTCAGGTTTTACATACCTATATGCTGCAGCGGCCATTGTGAATTGATTTAACCATAGGGAAAGCTAAGGCAGATCTCTCTTTCCAATTACAAAATTTTTTACTTTAAACACTCTGGGAGTAAAGGTCCCCTTCCTGTGTGGGGCCAAAATGTCTTTATATGTCCAAATAAATTGCCAAATAAACTCTAATAGAGAAATCCTTGGTGGCACATATTTGGGAAGAACATGAGGGGGTTGAGGACACTCATAGACTCTAATTATAGTGAAATTCTCACCCAAGTAGAAATATCCCCAATTATGATCAATTGGCCATTTGTCCACATACTCTCTAGGCCTGAGAAGCCTGAGCATCCTTACTGGGAGCCTTGTGAAATTTGTGCCCATCATATTCAGGAGTGGACACACCATCCAATTCTGAAAAGCATTAAAATTACTCTCATTTGATGTAAAATTCCAAACCCTTAACCAAAACTGTACTGGATTTGGAATTCCTATGTTCTCCTTCCTTGGTCTCAACATGCTCACATCCATATGATCAATGTTAAAGAACATAATTAAATGCATCAACAAAGAATAATGCATGAACTTGTATGGCTTATTATTGTCATTGATTGAAATCAGGCCCTCATGCATCATGGAAATCACATACTAGATGTGGTCATAGTCAGTGTTGGCATGATGACTCTACATGTCCAAGATGATCATCAGCAAGTCTGTTGGAAGTCCCTCATCATCTCCATCTACCCCTAGGACTTGGCATAACCCATAAGCAAGGTATTTCATGTAGAAATTTAGGGCCTTAAATTCATATGGGTCTTTCATATTACTAGGGAAAGGGGCTATGTACTTAACAGTTCTTGGCATATGATGGGCGACTTGGGTTTTCACAAGCTGTATATGTTTTTAATACTTTTCCTTTTCCTTCCCTAGGTCAATTTTTGTCGAGGAAGAAGTGTTTGGGTTGAAGGCTTTCATGAATGATCCCCTATCTAAGGTAACTAGGGCTGATTTTTCACTCCTTTGAATTGACTTGGAGACTGTATCATAATTTCTTGCCAATTCTATCAATAAATCAACATCTAGGAAAACATTAGGCACTACCAATTTTCCCAATCCTAATTTCCAGGCATTACAAATTGGAATGGGTTTATCCCTGTTACTATAGAATTAATTGAAGATATGATAGCCTGAGATCGAGGGAGTGATTGGGTCTCTACAATTTTCCAAGGAATCAGTAAAGGTTTCATCACTAACCTTCTTATTATGCATCAACCCTGGAAGCAATTGGATGAATTCCTCAAAATAGTTTGGCTTTCCATTCTGGTCAGCACCCTGCTCATGTACTCCTTCACTAAATGAAGCAAGACTGGCCTCTAGTTGACTCATATTTTCTGCTCTGAAAATACTCTTTACTACAAATTATCTCCTTGAAACTGATACTCTACATCAACTTGGCTTCGCAATTCACTCTCTGAAAACTAATAAGTGTAAGTATAGGAGTGTCTTGTCTATATATTCTTGAGTAATGAATGCATGGAAATCATCAGGATCGTTGCAAATCTTCTTCTAAGTCACCTAATCATTCACTACTACGTGAAACCAAGTTCAAATCTAGGCTAGCCATAAGGTATGAAGTTGACAAAGCACATTCAATTCTTAGAAAAGGTGACAACCCATGAGTACTATTCCATTGATTAAAAACCCTTGAACACTGAGAAAAATCCTTACTCACATTGTGATTGGCCAGTTCAATACTTTTTTCCAACCTATCATACTGCTTTTTCCACATCAGAGTTACCTTTTTTCTTTATGGCCTGGTGAACTTAACCATATCTTATTTGGCGATCTAGAGACTGAAAGCGTTCTCATGATCTCAGAAAATTTTACTCCACCCAGGTCTAATCATGAGATTTAGTGACTGAAGCATTCTCTGAATCTTTGAAGTTATGTCTTAATTGGGGTTTCATCATGAGACTCAGCAACCAAAGCATTCATGTAATCTCGTAACCTTTCCTTTAACTCACATTTGACTTGGAGACTCAGGGAATGAAGTGAATCACCCAATCTCATAAAGTTTTCTTAGCCTTGGTTATATCACGAGAATGAGTGACTAAGACCAGTCTCATATTCTCCAGGTCCTTTCACTAACCACAATGGCATTAGGAGAATCAATGACTAAATGAATCTCCTGTTCTATAGATGCATTCCTTAACTCATGCTTAATCACATGATCTAGTGACAAAGGTATTCATGCAATCTCAAGACTTATCTTTTAACCCTGGTTTCATTTGGAGAATGAGAGATAACCTTTATCTCCAAGTCGCTAGATCTTTTTCTTAACCTTGGTAAGATCTTGAGATTAAGCGCCAGCCGTGGATCCTGCTCATCATCTACGGTCCTTGTTGAATTGCCAAACCTTTCAAAATATTACCATTGCATTACGAGAACAAGTGAAAACACTAATCTTGTTTCATTATGAACCTTGTTGTTGGATCTCTAAAGGTTAACCCTTTAACTGCTAAGATTACGAGAACTAGCGACCAACCTTATTTGCTAAGTCGCCAAGTGTTTTTCCTTAACTGTCAGCCATCTCGAGAACATGTGACTAAACAAAACTATCATTTTCTTCTAACTCTCTTGCTAGATCGCTGAATGAAAGCTACTAACTACTAAGAACTTAGAGATTCTATGATTACCATAAGGCATTCCTCAGTCGCTTGATCGCTAGATGAAATTACTTAACACTTAGACATTATGAGACTTGGAAAACAAGAGGAAAACAAAGACCACGTGCTAGAAAAGGGACTTAAGTGCCATGGAAAAGGTAACACAAAAATAGACCAAGGTTAGGGTTTTTGACATAAGCACAGTAAATTTGTGAAACCCTGAGGAAAACAAAGACCTAGCCCTTCAAATTAAAACAATTTTTTACTAGATCTCGAAGGTATGGAAAACTTGGCTAACACGATGCAAGATTTTCAGTAAGTTCTCATTGGATGCTTTAGCTTGTCTGTTCCCCTGTGGATAGTAAATAGATGACCAATGTTGATTGATCTTGAATTTGGAACATAAGGAATCTAGATCCTTATTTTTGAACTGGCCTACGTTGTCAGTGATGATGGAGTGCGGGATACCATATCGGCAAATAATATAGTTTAGGATGAACATAGAAATCTATTTTCGGTTGCTTGTGTCAATGGAACCGCTTCAACCCATTTTATGAAATAATTAGTTGTTGTGATGATATGGGTGTGACCATTTGACGAATGTGGATATATGGATCCTATGAGATCAAATGCCCATTGTTGAAAAGGCCAACAAGAACTTACTAAAAATCTTGCATCGCACGGTCAACAAAATAGGGTGAGATTAGCATCTGATGATAAATCCATCTCTCTGGGCTTACAGAACAAGTATCAGAACGCCCACTGGGACTACTCCCTTTGCTTTAGTATATGGGACTGAAGTGGTACTACCTATAGAGGTTGAAATCCCATCACTCAGAATTAGAATGCATGGTCTAGTAACCGATGACGATTACAGAGTATCTAGGTTGCAAGAGCTTGAACTACTAGATGATTGTAGGCACGTTATGTATGATCATCTTAGAGTATATCATAAATAGATGTCTAGAGGCTACAATAATGTTGCCCCACTTTTCACCCCATAACCATGCTGTTAAAAGTGGAAGTATTTGATGTCAAGTCAGATTTAGTCATGTCTGAGTCTAAGTCTAGGTTTCCTTCAGGATAGGTTGTCCTTGCTGGGTTTCCTTGCCATTGCCTTCTTCTTTTCAAGCCAGGTGGGTTATTTGGAAGTCTTGTCATAATGGGTAGGTGATAGACCCCCAACCTGGCAAGGATATCATGCTCCCATTGATGATCTCTTTCAGATGGAATGGTGATTGAAGTCATGATCTCAGGACACTCATAAGAAATCAAAAATCAAAAGATTCTTCATATGGATGATGTAGTGACAGAGTTGGCATTGTACTATTCAGAGAATTCCACTCCATATAATAGTGTGCAAGTTAAAAGGATTCATTTCTTTAAAAATAGTAAAACAAGTTTTTATTTAAAAAGAAGGCATCATTGACTAAGACCATTGAATTCAAGTTTCTTTTATGGGTCTTAGAAAGGCTGTATAAACCTTTGCCAAATGGATATTTTCATATTGAGTCATGAAGCCACAAAGGTTGAAATGAGTAAAAAAAAAAATATAATAAAACTGCAGTAAAAGTGGTAGTGTGGTTGTTGGCAGGTCGCATGATCGCAAGATCAAAATAACTGCCTTGAGTTTATGCGACAAAGGCTAAAATGAACTGCCGAGCAAGTTAACTAGTCACATAATCGCATGAATGGAATAACTTCCATGCGATCATGCGATAGTGGAGGTTCAGGTGGTAAGAACAGTCAATGAAAAGGGAGACTGGAAATAGATGGTGCCCCGCTGGAGTCCATGTGCGCCAATGACAGAGCAGTTGCATGATCGCAAGAGTTTAAAACATGCCATGCCATCATGCAAGATGATGACACATGTAAAGTGGTTCCATGTTTGCGGTGCTATTATCTCTGCCAACGTAATGATCGAGATTCCTAATCGACGGTTACCGCTTTTCCGCTATGTTGTGGAATATGCTTTGCGACAAAGCGAGATCGTGCCACGTGGTGGTGGGTCCATAAGGTTTATATGCGATGATAAATCAATGGTTGCCGCTATTCCTCAAAGCCACGGGAGATTCTTTGACACCCGAGCTGGAGTCCACATGCACCAATCATAGAGCGGTCACATGATCGCATGAATTAAAATATTGTTATGCAATCATGCAACAATGGGAACTCAGGCCGGTGAATACACTCTGCTGGGACCCACTTACGCCAATAGCATAGATGCAACAACATAAGCTGAGCTGGGAAAGATCCTACATCCGACGGAGGGTGTATGTTTGCAAAGAATCTTAGAGGTCTATGCGAAGAAGCAATGGCCGTTGATCTTTCGATGGTGGGTCCGAAAGCATTTGACTACAGTTATGACATAGCGAGAACTTCCACGTGGCAGTGGGACCCACGTACTCTGACAGCGTAGATGTGGTAATGAAAAATTATAAGTTCGAAACCGATGAGGATAGTATTAAATATTATTTCATGCGACAATGGAAGACCAGGTGGGACCTGAGTCAACGGACTTATCTATGATGGAACAAATGGTTTCATGGCTTTTTAAAAAGTAATTGTTGTATTAGGGAATTCTTGTAAACAACGTTCTAAGGATAATGTGTGTTAAATCATAAACAGAAGTTATGATAGATAAATATATCTGAGAGTGGAGTAATGATACAGAAAAATGTCAAAGTCAGTATGTGTGCGCAGAGATAAAGCACGACATGTTACTGGCTCAATTTGTAACCAAAAATATATATCATAAGAAGATACAAGGCTCAATGCAGTGTAAAGGTTGAACTTCTTTTGAACAAGGGAACCGATCAGTAATCTTGTTCCAGGAAGAAGTGACTTTTTCTGCTATTTTAAAAAAATCAATTGTTGCAGTAGGCCATGGCCGTAAAGTATAAGAGGTTCAGTTTATTTTGATATCAGACAGAGCCCTATCTCAGTAATCCAGTGAACTTGGTATTCGAGGATGAAGACAATAATTATTTAAAGATTGATGGTTGCCATCTTTCTTCCTTATGTTCTATTTCAAATTCAAGTTCAGAAAAATGATTTGACTCCAGAAGCCCAATGGATTCAACTCAACAAATGCCAGTTGGAGATGAAGAGTTTCAGATTCCATAGTGACCTTTCGAGTTCTCAGATTGGAAGAGTTTATTTCTTAATGCTTTGTCTCTTTGTATTCAAAGGAGAGGGAAGGTCATTGGCTCCTATGAGCCTGATGTATTGTAAAATCTATATATTATGAAAAGAAATTCAGTATGGGGGTCGGCAAACTTGTCAATGAAGCAATGTGATTCTATTTACAAAGTTGAATTCCTGTTTGTTGTTCCATTTTCATAGTTTATTTGCATGATGAATGGAAAGAACAGTTATAAATGACACTGCTTTTTCTTATTGAATGCCATTTCATGTCAGAAATTGTGGTGTGATCAATTCCAGTTGGTCTTTCATTTGTAATTCTTCCTCTGTTCACTCTTTATTTCAATTGCATCTTTGAATGGAAAGTACACTTATATTCTGAGACTGTAATTTCTTCCTGAATTCTATTTCATGCTAAGTGGTTGCAGTATTGGTGATTCCATTTACCTTTCATTGTATAGGTCTGCTTCTATTCATCAAGTAGAATCTTCTTTTCATAGAGGGTAGGATAGAATTAGTTAGATGTCAAAATCATGTGATGATCTATGGTCAACATTCTACTGGGGGTTGTAGATTATCTTCATATATCCTTGCCTAAGTTGTTTGTGTCTACAAGCAATTTGGTTAAAAACACATAAGAGACAACTTGGTGGTCAAGATAAAAACATATTCATTACATATCATACACAATCAGGGAGCTGTACCTATCAATTCAGAGGGCAGTGATAGAAGACTTACACTGACCCATTTGTTGGTGGACATCCTTTTGTTCTCTCACTTTGGGTGTATAGAGAGTCAAAGATTGAAAATCTTAAGAGAGGACAAACTGTTAACCAACAAATAAGAAGGTCAAACATAGAAAATTCCATGTCGGTGATCTAGTCTTGAGAGAGAACACTAAAAATCAATCCCATCGAGAACACAAAGGGAAGTTTGAACCCAACTGGCTAGGTCCCTTTGTTGTTACTACTACTTTTAGCTCTAGAGCCTATCAACTCTCAACAACTGAAGGAGAACAGCTTTGAGAACTGATCAATTTTCTTCATTTGAAGAAATTCTACGTCTAGACAATCAGTATGTGGAAAATATCCTTAAAAAGAAACTAAAAATTGGAAAAATTCCTGAAAAAAATGATCATCCTGGTGAAAACCTATTAATAGACACCTTGATGGTCTAACAAAAAAAAAATTGAAAAAATGGAAAATACAAAAAAATTGAAAAAATGCAAAAATACAAAAAAAAGAAAAAGAAAAAGAAAAAGTGACTTGGTGAAAACCTGGTAAACAGGCACCTTGGTAGAAAAAATAGAATCTCTGCCAAGATGGTGAAAACCCAGAAAACGGGTGCCACTTGTACAAAACGCTCCATCTATCAAAGCAATCTTGGTAATTTCTCATTTTTTTGTCATGTTTTAGTTTATATGTATCTTGCAATTCAATAAGTCGATCTCGCACAATGCAATAAGAGTCTGAATTCGATCAACATTTCCAACTTGGGGGAAATCTGCATCATATCCTATGGTCCTCAGTACATCAGACAAGTCATATCCAATTAGTGTCCTTCGATGCTTTATCCAAGCCAGTTCTTTTGTCTCCCTACCAGAAAAGGATTTTTGCAACTGACACCAACACAAGCAAACTACAACACTATAAACAAACCAATCTCTGAGATATGTTGAAATCTCTTTGTATGTTGATTGTTTCACATAATATTTTTACGTATTATGTCCCTTGAGCTAATTAATGATGTCCTTTACAAGATTTAGAGAGGCAATGACTGAGGGCATAATCTTTGTTTTCTGTGTCTATGTGAAAATCTAATTGCTCTAAAAACTCTGGATTGAATTGGTGTCCACTATAAGTGCCTCCATCACAATTGGATTTCCATGTACGTGTACCTTGACCTTTGATACTCAGATTCTTTAGAGAAGTGGGATCTAATTTTGTATTTTGAGTGATTTTTTACTCCTACTATGAAATGAGACGTTACCCGAGGATGTGAATGATAAAGGGTCACTACGGGTAATTCACATTGGAACAAGGATGACCTCTCAACTGCTTGGTGTGTTTTTATGCAAGGCGTATTTAGGTCATCATAGTGTTTATGCTCCTATGCTTATACAAATTTCTAAATCAAAATGGATATGATATTCAGGTCATCTTATCTCTTGTTCCTTGGTGCTTGTATCTAATCCGACAAATCCAACTAAACGTCAATGTTCATATGTTCATGGTTGCCTAACCAGTGAACATTGTATCGACATCCTATGTTACCTAAAATATTTAGTGATGAAAACGACCGACAAAAAATCAGTGACTAAGTCCTAGGTTACATTGCATTTGTGTTTTTCATGGTGTTTGGTTTCATGTCTTTCATGATTTGAATTCAAAAAAGCATTTAATGTTCTCAAGTTTGCACTTAACACATCAAAAGACCGAGGGTCACATGAGGATCTCTTCAACTGACAAGAAAGCAGTCAGCGTCTTGAGTTAAACATCCTTTTTGGCAACGACTGAGCACTTAAATTCTTCATGTACCTACAAAAACATCGTGTGAATCACTACATTTACATCTTCATAATCATTTCATATATCTATTGCATACATACATTTGCATCAATAACCATAATAAGGAAATTCATTTTCATAATTCATACAACATTCATCATTGCATCCATATTACATAACCATACATACATTAAAAGAGAAAATTAAATATTGCATACATTCGCATACATGATGAAAAACATCATAATCGACACAATAAGTGCCATGAATTCAAACCAAAAGATATCATATATATATCTCAAAATAGTACATGGGTTACATCTCTATAATACAATCAGAGTACAATGTGCATATAATACATCAAGAATGAGCTACAATGAGCCATAAATACAACAAAAAGGTCAAAAATCAAAGGCAACTATCATGTCAGCCCTTGGCCTGATCCTCAATGTCAGGTGTCGCTCCTCCTCCGGCTGAGACATCAGGTGGTGGATCTTCCTGTGGTGCCCTAGCTCCCTTCGATCCTAGCATGTACTGGGAATAGGAAGTAACCCTTTGGCTAGGTGGTACAATCATAAAGTATGCCAATACATAATATGTTTCCCTACTGATCTGGTGCACTACCTCAACTCTTAGGGTATGAGTCTCTGCATGGGACTCCCGTAGCTGCATGTCCCACTTTGCCAATCTGATCTTCAAAGAGAGTCTCTAGGATCTAAGATCCCTAATCTGGTGGTGGAGACGGTGTATAACATCTTGTGGAGTATGTCTCAACCCCTGGTCTACCTCCTCTACTACGTCCTCCACTCATCCCACTGTTGCCTCATCACCACCTAGTGCCTCTCCCCTCGCCTTACGGTGTCTCACCTCAACTCCGAGATCAAAATTGGGTGTGTCCTTCACCTCACCAATGGGAACATCCTAATCTACTCCCAGCACCTGCTCTACTCCTATGGTGTTACCCATGGCACCTAGTGACCCACCCTCACCCCTAGTCTGTCTCCATTGTAAAATTGAGGGCCTAACCAATAGAACTACTCATGGCCTAGGGACAAGTATGACATCAGGTACCTGCTATGCTGGGGCACCCACTACTCTCTCCACCGGAGGAATCTATTGTGCCGCTGGAATTTGTACATCTCTCCTCCTCTAACCCCTACCGCGGGGAGCACCTGTAACATCCTTTGCCTCCTCCATAGTCGAGATAGGCTCTGTGGGATCAAAAAATCTAAGAAATGGATGCTCTTTCAGGTGTGCCTTGTATGCATCTGTAACCCCTGTGTCTGTGACCTGCACTCTATAATCCCAATCACAGCTCTATAGCTCGTTGTACTCCTACATACACATGGCGTATGATAGTCGTGGGGCCTAGTCTAGTCCCATCTCCCATACCTATCGAACATACGAGGTGAACTCCTGAGGGACATCCTACATGAGGTCGTACTGCCTCCATACCCTGGTAATCAAAAACCTCTCCAAAATGTTGGTCGATTGACCAATCAGTGTGCGGCTCTAGCAGAAATAACCCATATGTGCCCTACCTGTGGACCATGCCTCAACCTATAAATATGGTCGCCATACCACAATCATCATATCATCGAGCACTCATCTCCAGAACTTAGTATGCCCCATCCTGGCCTGGGTGATGTAGCCTATGTATCTGTAAATCAGAGGCTATCGTGGTTGTCTCTCATCCTCGCATATCGGCCTGTAAATGGGGATATGTTCCCATGCCCAGACCTCTAAAACTATGACTCTATTGGTGAAGCTCTTACCCTCATGGTAAAAAGCCTCGTGCATCTCAGAAAATATATGGGCTAGTAAGCATTGTCCCCACCCAAAATCCACAAGATGTGCCATCAACCGCTGCACCATCGGGGCCCAACCCATTAGGAAACTGTTATGTTGACAGTCTGACATAATCACTCATCCTAACATACCTGCTAGGATACACTCGAGCCTATGAGTGTGTCCATATCTCTGCACCAATGTCTCTTAGGGGATCTACTGTGCAATCTTCTCATCTGCACCAAATATAGTGTGGAATGTTTGCAACCCTGTGTTCCCTAAGCTAATGTAGTCAGGGCGAGGACCATGGAATGGGAGCTTGAGGATGCGGTACACATCCTCTTGCATGATGGTGATCTCTCATGTAGGGAGGTGAAACGTTTGTTTCTTAGAATGAAATCTATCTATCAGAGCTATGATCAGACCATGATTTGCCTAGATCTGTGGCAAACCTATCAAGTGCTCGAACCCGCAAGTGGTCAGATGCACTCTAAGGGGATCCGAAAGTGAAATGCACAGCCTCTATGTGGCTGGATGTGAGACTCTGACATGTATGTTGAGATACCTGATCTGCATACATTGAAAAATGAAGGTGACATCAGTAATGTGATCGAAATCAATGCCAAATGCACGCACATCGACAAACTAAACATTTTAAAAGGTGCATTAAGTACCATTAAATCCAGGTGAGGAATCAAAAATTTCAAAAAAATGTGTTAACTACCTTAAAAATGCTCACTATTTTTCATACGATATTTCAAAAAATTGAAAACTGGTGTCAAGTGTTGTACGACACTATACAAGCACTCATACGACAATCTATCTGAAATGACACTACAGAATTTATTGTACGACAACTGTGGGATGTGAAGAAATGTTGTACGAAAGATGGGTGTCTCCCATACGACACCCTATGCAAACACAAATGACATTTTATGTGAACTTGGATTGTTGTACGACAGTGCACCAAGTGTCATACGACAACTCGTGAATGAAAAAATAAAAATGACAAAATGTGACTAAAAATCCTAAAATTCAATTAAACATGTGCTAAAATCAATGCTCAGAGGTGTTCAAAGGTCCACTTACCGGGTTCTCATATTTTCGAGGTTGTTGAAACCGATGAGATCACTCGAATCGATGTGAAGACACAGGGACCACCATGTTATCGCTCGGAGGGCTCCACAAGTCTCAAAAGTCAAACAACACAAATGATTTGAAAATGACCCCTTTCGGCCTTATATAGGTTTTGACCTAATTTTTCAAAATGATCTTATTGGCGTGAAAATAGCACCCCTAGCTAATTTCAACGTCCTGAATCCATTTTCGAGATCAAAATCAAAATTTGAGATTGTTTCACTTGTCAAAAACACGATTTAAAATTTTGGACCCAAGACACCCGACTACTTGCATAATCGATTTTCACAACATCACAGGAATCCAAAACTCAACCTATTTGATTATCTAACATCAAACTCTCAAAATTTCAACTTGGTCAACCCATGGTCAAACATGTTCAAACTTGGTCGACAAGACCTCTAAACTATGCAGAATGTGTCCCTAAACGTATACAACCAATTCCAAAGTCGATCACATGGCTTCATATCCATTCACACTGGCTTCCTCACCAGATTTTGATTTTAATCCCGAAGGGGGCATGGTTTTCTATATCATTTTAACCATTAGATCAAATCGGTTCCTTTTTCAAATCTTCTTCAGCAATCAAGACAACAACCAAGTCTAATTGTCGACTCATCAAAGTCCTCATCGCTTGGGGCATATCGGTTGGGGCATATCAGATTCATCGAAACCCATATCAATCTGCTATCCTCTTAATCTTGTAAATTGTATCAACTCTTTGTAACTATCGGTTCAAATGTGTTACTTCCTTGATTCTTCATAACTGAAGGGTTCATAGTTGGTATCATTTTGATTCCTTTGGACAAGCAGGTCCAAAGTCAGGATATTCAATTCCTCATAATCATAGGTTCAAAATCAGGTGTTGTATCACTTCTTCATAATCACAGGTTCAGAGTTGCTACTGTTGACATCACCTTTGATTCTTTACTCAATCGGGACTTGAATCAACATCTTCACAATCGATTTCTGTCTCGGAATCGGATAATCAAACTAGGATTAATTTCTCCATCACGTAACTGAGTTTGGATCTCAACAAACATATTTATCTTTGAACCACTGCACTTCGCATAGTAATTCAAAGAGGGGCAAAATGTAATAACCCAAAATTGGGCTTCGGTACCATTAACCTCCTACATCAACAAATCGATCGAAATCGACCCTAAAGACCTAACCCAAGACACATCTGCACATCAAGTTATCAAAACTCTAATCAATTTTATCACAAATCTGCATTAGAGAATATTCATAATTTATCTTAATTATCTCTGATTAAATATTATTTGGCGATAAATTATTTTATTAATCCTAAGTGTGATTAATTGAATATGTTAAATATTTAATTAATTGAACTTTATTTAGCCACTTAATCATTTTAATTAGATTTAATTAAATTATTCTTAATTAATATTGTTTATTTGACAATTAATCAAAAATTCTAAAAATAATTGATTGAATATTTATTTAATTGATTAATTTGAATTGTCAAATTTAATAATATAATTTTTGGATAAAGTTTGACTAAATAATTGATTAACCCATAAATCAGTTATTTTTAAATTAAATAAAAAAGGTTGAGAATAAAACATATGGAAATTAAATAAACTCATAATTATCTATGCAAAAATCAGAAGATCAGTTAAACTCAAAATCAACTCTTGGACTCATTTTGTTAAGTTTCTAAACTCAACATATGATTGTGAGTTAAAAAGCAGATGGGAGTGATCTCAACTTCTAATTATGAGTTAAAAAGTTGATTTGCATGATCATCACTAGTTGGATGTTTCTAATTCCCTGATTACTTGCCAATCAATTCGAGTTAATCAAGGAGTGATTTTTGTCTTTTCCATGAGTTCTCAAGTTTGGATTTCTATATAAACGACCCTCAGTCCTTCACAATAGAGTGTGCAAATTTTGAGAACAACAACGCTATCCTGTCGAGTTCTTGAGAGATTGTGTCATTTTTTAGATCAACTGCTATCATTCAATTGCTTAGTTTTTGCATTCATAGCTTAGTTTGATTTCATTAATATCAAGTTTTAGATCAATTTCATCTAGATTGATCGTTCTTATCACAAAAATATAAATTAAATCTTGCATTTATTTCAATCATTTTTGCATTTAAACCCTTCGTTTAGCTGTTGCATTGTCACTAATCTCGGTCAAATCTGAGAATACCATACTCACATCTTCTAGAAGGCAGTAAATCGCCCGATTGATGATATATTTGTTGATTGTTTATTTTTTTATCATTAATTTATAATATTTTAATGAAGTGTTGTGTCTTCATAACAGGTGCAATTTTCACACACACTTATCAACCACAAAAGTTGGAATCACATGTCCACCAAAGGTGGATCATCCTCCATTGTATAATGTGGTATGTGCAACACATGTAGAATAATAAAGTGATAAGTGTACTAAAGGTGGGGACAACACAAAGTGGAATGTGATAACAATTATCACCACCTAAAGTGAAATTCCTTCTACACCATGTGCAACTAATTGTGCAAACTCCTAAGTGTCTCAAATGAAAATTACTATGTATGCATTATCCTAAGTAAGCTTAAGTAAATTATACTTAGGTGAATAATTATTTACACCAACACCCTCCCTTAGGTGCAACTTAGGGAAATGCAAACTTAAGCTCACAATGCAAGATGGGTCCCAACTACTAGGCCATATTAGGTACCCATGTACAATATGCAAATGCAATCTCTCATAAAGCAGAGAAAGGGATAAAATCAAGTGGTACGAAACTCCCCCCCCCCCCCCCCCCCCCAAATGAGAGATGAATGCATAAAATAACTCTCAAAGAAGTGTGAAGAGAAAACTCCATGTGAGGGAAAATTTTCCTCATCCTTGAGACTAACTGATTAGTCCCACATGCATAAAATTTCAATTGTTTTTATTTTATATAGGTAAAATTGTCTGTGAGACAAGTCAAAGCTTGTTGGGTGCTTGTAGTTGTTGTCGCCTTTGTCTGTGGGTTGAATGATTTGTACGGTTTGAAAGCTACTCTTGTCATAGATAAATGAGACATGTGGTTGATAGAAAGGAATTTTTCCACGTGTGTAGGTTCAGTTCCACATTTGTCAGTTAATAATTTCCGCTTGTTTATATCTAGAGTGGCCCACACAAACTGCTAAATGTGGAGTGTTGTAGGTGAGAATGGTTGAGATCTTGTTGTTGCACATGCTCTTCATAGTATGAATCTTTGATACAATATGCGAAACAAATTAATAGAACATAGGAGCAGAGTGCCTGAGAACAAAAGAAATTTGCCTAGAAATAAAATATTGCAAATACATGCACATACACACACATTCAAGATACAAATCAAGTACTACGGTAGATTTATTTCAAAAACATCTTAAATGACAATGGCATAATACCTTAATGAAAATCGCACTCAAAACACAAACACTTATTGCATATCATTTGTTGTCCTCAATTTTGTATTTGCAAAATTGGGGCAACCCTACGAAAAATTTCATAGGATAAATTCTCTAAGGTGTTTTCTTAGTTTCTTGGTCTTGTGTTTGGTTTTCAATTTTCTTGTTATCTTAGATGGATGGCATTTTCAATTATGCTCGTTTTGAGCTATCTTAGACCTCAATCGGAGGTGTCTAGCTAAAGTTATTAAGGAATTAAGCGTGTTGTAGATTGGGGTTTTTCAATCTGACCACATATCCTTGTTCTTTAATTGGAAATCTCTCAAAAGTGGGATTTTAATTGATAATTGCACGAAGTAAATATGTCATTTACATGTAAAGTGGGTTTGGGAACCCATTTTAAAATTTCATATCATTCTGATGAGATTTAAACATAGTTTTTAATGAAATTCTAATGTAAAGGTGGACTTTTTCAGTTCCATTACATATCTCTTCATGTAAACTATAGTTACATGTAAATTTAAAACATGAGAGGTTTTTTGTGCAATAAAGTGGAGTTTTTATTTAGTATTGCATGTCATCACATATGCAAGTCAAAACTTAATCTCCACCATCAATATTTGTAAACCCAAATCATAAAGGGGGGATTTTAAAATGCAAATACATGTATTAAAATAAAAGTTGTGAGCACATGTAAAAGGGTCAAAACGGCTCGTCATCACTTTGGGTGGACTTTTTAAACATAATTGCATATATTAAAAACACTTTGATATGCATGCATATGTATTTTGCATCCCTATACTCCATGGTGGCGATTTTCGCCTCAAATGCATGTCTTTTAAAAGTTTATCTAGTTGTATATGCAAGTGCATATGTAAAAGTGCGTCATTACCTATATGTATTTGTATTTTTATTATGACAACTAGTGGTGACAATTTTTGGCCACTTTACATTTTAAAAAAAAATAAAACATATGCAAGTGCGTATGCAAAGTGTCTTAAGTGATTCTAAGTGTAGTAGCAAATTTGAATCACTTTACATATGTTCTGAGTTTAAAACACATGTAAAGTGTTTCTAAGAATTCGTCATTACTACTTCCAAGCCTTCTTTACTTGCATTTTGCAATAAGGCATGCTAGGTGGCGATTTTAGACTCATTTACACATGTAAATGTGGTTTAAAAATATGTCTTTATGTATTAAGAGCTATGTTTTTTTATTAAAACTCCATAGTGGCAATTTTTCGAGCAAATGCATGCTCTCAAAAACATGCATATGTTGTGTTTTGACCATAAAAGTGTTGGGTGGCAATTTTATGCCCATTTACATGATCTCCAAGCATGTTTAAACGCCCACATTTAGCTTCAAATAGTCCACCTAGGGCATGTCTTGGCTCAAAAAATGGCTCATTAAGGGGAGATTTGTGCATTTAGTCCCAACGTTTTGCATCAAGAAAGGATTCTAGGGTAAGAAACTTCATTTCCAACTTATTCCTCATCCATTTCAAGTTGCATTTGATGCCCTAGGCATCGTTTTTGGTTGCCATTACATATGCATTTGATCTAATCAATATAGTTTCTATACTTGTGCATTTTGTTTCTTCGTCATTCAACACTTGGCAATCAATGAATCTTGACTCCAAAATGCATTCATTTCAATAGGATTGAGTCAAGATTCGAAGTCTATATATTTCTCTTCTTACACATCCAAGATGGGATCATCGTTCGACCCAGATATTTATCACAGCATTGGTGCCATGCTCTTCGGATCGCGCTGAGGTCTTTCAGAGTCGACTCTCACTGCCTGCGAGCACAGACTGATCATCACATTGACAGAGAGGATTGCATTTGCAGTTTATGCACATTGTTTGAGATTGAGACCGAGGCACATTTCATTTTCCACTGCCCTGTATACTATGAGATCATAGGGAGATTCTATTTCTTATTCAGAGATTGCAACTCCTTGACTTCCTTCTTTTGTTACTCTAACCAGAGATGTCTGGCACTCTATTTATGGGAGATGGCACAGCTCCATGACTATACCCTGCAACTTATATTTCCCCAGAAGCAGGTCACCGAGCAGCTCATTACGGATTTCTTCTTGTCCTCGCCCCCAGCTCGGGGTGTGAAGCGGCCCTCATGTGCCTCCACCATCGGTCACTCCAGATCCGTGAGACTTCGCAATGCTTCTACCTATCAGCAACAAACCACCAGCAGATCACGGCAACAACACCATACCCATTTTCTTCTAGGTCACTATCCTTCTATGTTGGATTTCTTTCTGCAAGGGAAGGACCCCTAGTCCTTGCCCTGGTGGTTCTTTGTTCTCTACTTCTTCTTGTTTGGTTCCTTGTTCTTTTAGCATGTTCCCCCGACCACTGTTTGGTGGTCCGTGGGTTTCTTGCTATTTTGGATGTATGATTCTTGTCGCATAGAACCTTGTTGGTCTTGCGTTGGACATTAATAAATTTATCTTATCTTATCTTGTAATCTTTTCTAAATCCGAAAATCTCGTGGATTTGATTCAGATTTTGCTCAAGGATTTGTAAAGACGACTTCTTTTTTCTTTTCTCTTTGCAAAAGGAGGTAAGTTTTATTGTGCTTATTTTAGGGTCTTTCATGTATATATTGTTGTTCTTGTTTATAAATGCAAATTCTTCATTTCATTTTCAAATTTGCATGTGTTTTTATTTATATATTGATCATTCTTTCTTTTGTCTTGATTTCTCCAAGTTGCATATGAAAGTGCTTCATTTTGTTTGCATATGCAGTCCAGGTTAAAAAAAAAAATTCTGAGAATTAAGTATTCAAAAGAAGCAAGCTATTTGTCCCATGATGTAATGCAAGATTTTAAAAAACTTACTTCTCAAGTGTTTTGAATGCACTTTTCCCCTCTTTGCAAACGCTGCAAATGGACTTCAAAAACCCGTTTGTAGGCATCAAGGGCTTTCTAGATGACTTGTAATGGGACATAAAAACCTCACTTATGAGTAAATATCTCATTTTTAAATTTTTTCACTCATTTGAAGAGCCAGTTTTGCCTAAAATCTTTCACCCTTTGTTGTTCAAAGGCTTTCCATTCATATCCTATATGCATACTCTTCCAAATCTGTGCTTGAAAGACCATGTTATGGTTTTTTCAGGTAACTAAAGAATGACATGAGGCAAGAACAACAACATGATGCATTCATACAAATAAAGGGATGAGAGATGCAATGATTGCGAGCATAGAATGTTTTCAAGATTAAAATGGTCATGAAAAGATGTTTTTCTAGTAACCACCACTAGATGCAAAACAATTAAAGATGCGGATTTATATTCCGGTTCAAGATGCTTTCATTAAACCAAAACACATCAATCATCAGACATCCTACAGCAACATGAGGACAATAAAGGATGATGTAATAGTTGGCATGTCTTTTCATGTACTTAGAAAATTTTCATCGTGTATTTGTAATTTGTATTTGACATATTACATGTAATATAAAAACAAGATGTAATCACATGTGATAGTATCATGTGCAAAATTGTTTCATGTAATCATGTTGCAAGTGTTTTAAGCCTTGTAGCATTGAATAAGTCAAATATAATTAGTTAGTTAGAGAATAAGATAAGGTGGTTAAGGGTTTTTCCCATCTTCCTCCACTTTTCTCTCCACTATTTTCTTATATAAAAGAGGAAGACCATTGTAAATAATCATCTTTTGGCAATGCAAAAAAATTATGTCAGTTTGTATTTGCACTCTAAGACTTTGAGCTTAGATGTAAATTGGATTGTTTTCAATAAAAAGGGCAACTTGCTTTCAAACTTTGTGTTGATTCAAGGTGTTATGTGACAACATTTTATAGATATTGATTGTGAGTTTTGAAATTTTGTTCAAGAGAGATTTGAATTCAATTGTGCAGACTTTGAGATGCTTATTGCATTCAGAGCCAATTTGAACTTTTGAAAACTTTGTGCTATAGGAGGACAAATTGTTATAATTTTTAGTAGCTCCAATTACTTAGAATTGAAGACTTTGGGCTTTAATTGTAAGTATTTTTATTAAGTTTGAGAGTTTCTAGTAAGAGACTTTGTGCCTTATTCGTTATTCTAGTTAGTGAATCCTCATTTGAGTCAAGCGCATGAGACTTTGGGTTCCTGTTTTTGTTTCACAAAATATATAAGTAGAGTGTTGTCTCAAGTATTGTTCTTATGTCAACCCCTAAGCCACCTGTATTATCATAGCACGATGACCTTTTTGTTGAGTTTGAAAATTGTTTGTAAAATCATTCCTGAAAATAGAGGAAATGATTAAAAGATCTGCCCCTTTTTTAATTTCAATTAAATTCTTATTGAAGCCACCTACATTAAGAAGGGAGTTTCCACTATTGCTGAGAAGAGAGAGAAATCTCATTAATGTTTTTGATATTAAGGAAAACAAGTTTTGAAGGGGCCTGAAACCTTTTACAAGGTCACAAAAGATAGACAAAGACAGCCCACTGAGACGAAACAGTTCAAGACCTTAACAAGGGTTTTTCCAATAGGCTTCCACAACCTAAAGTCACAATTTTGTAAGTTGTGATTTCAGTGGCTTACAAAAATTTTAGCCAACGTCATTCACAATAGCCCCATTATGTGCATCTCAAATTATTTTCAATGATATTGCATTCATCTCTATTAAATAGTCACATTAATATAACATATCGAGTATTTGATTCTATGCATTCCAAATACTATTTCACTACCACACATCTACATTGTATGCATTTTAATAATATTTCAATGTCAATGGCATAGTGCCTACTAAAAATTCAAATTCATAGAGAATATCAAATAATCACATATCAGGCTAGATAAGCCAAATAATAAGTCGTATAATGTGCAGCTATACATAGACCATCACTACCAAAAAAACTGTACAAAATGACCCTCCAACCAAGCATAGACAATCCTGGATAACACCTAAGACAAAAACTTGTCACTGCCTAGGCCGAATACTAAGCATGTGTGGAACATTGTTCTTGTATTCAACAATTGTCAATCTACAATGATTATATGCATCATGGCTACGAAGCAAGGTCTATCCCAATGACTAGGAGGATTGTCTCAAAAAGTGGGGCAATCACATCTTAACCAATAATCGGCACAACACGAGGTAGTGTGAAATCTATTGCATCTTACCCTTACTAGATAGGTATGTGGATTCGGTAGTTTCTAGGCATCAATGCCGTTGATTCACGAAAGCAGGTAATATAGTTAATGTCACAATGCTTACTAAACAGACACAATCAAAGAAGTAGTTACTACTTGTGACGTATGAGCATCCATGTTAATGTTTGCAATTGCCCTAGAAAGGTTCAAACACGGTAGAGGACATACCCGCAATGAAACACGGTACTTGCAAGAAATAACTAGCAACTATCCAACTAGAGAACAACCCAACAATGACACAACTATAAAATCCTTTAGAAAGTAGTACAAAATGGACATGCGGAGATTACTAACACGAGTACAGTAAAAAGTCTAACATAAACTATGAAACTAGAATACTAACATACGAGTGATACATCTATAGAGAATTAATAACAATAATTAGAACCACATAATTGGCATTACAACAAAAGAAAGGAGAAGCAAACTAGAATATTAACATAAGAGTGATACATGTACAGAAAATTACAGAATGTTTGAGTAAGCTAAACAAAATGGTCCTACAATGAGTGCAACAAAATTTACATTACGATGGAAGAGAGAAGGAAGAACAGTCAGTCTTAAAAGAAATATCTTATGCCATGTTCTATTATGTGAAGTATTGTGATCTTATTGAAGATGATTGGGAGTAACTCTTTTGAAATGAATTTTCTCCTTTGAATGGCCTTCATGGGTATAAATAATGAAGAGATAAGAGATCTACTTTCCTCTTTAAATTGAAAAATCAAAATCCATGACATTCAAAACCATTAGAGGGATACATAATGAACATTACATCAAGAGAGAAGAAAGAGCAAACTGGAATATTAAAATAAGAGTGATACATGTATACAAAATTATAGAATGCTTGAGTAAGCTGAACAATGTGCACCAGCAATGAGTACAACCACATAATTGACATTGCGTTAGAAGAGAGAAGGAAGAACATCAATCAATCTTGAAATAAATATCTTAGGCCTTATTCCATTATGTGAGGTATTGTGATCTTTTTAAAGATTATTGGGAGTAACTCTTTTTAAATGGATTTAAACCTTTGAATGGCTTTCATGGAAATAAATAATGAGGAGAAAAGAAATCTACATTCCTCTTTAAATTGACAAATCAATATCCATGACATTCAAAAGCATTAAAGAGATTGAATGTCAATAGCCCTTAACATATAATAAATTGCAACAAATAGGAAGCTCCTACTTTTAGAAGCTTCCATTTCTTTTATCAACAAGGCTACCACACATTTATTTCTGCCCTTCAATGCTTTTTATCTTCAAAATGAACTACATAGAAGGTTGCGAATGTTACTTATACTACTTCTAACAATGTTAAAATTGTGTAAAGAAGGATGGATTTTGAGATATGTCTATGAGGATGTAGAGGTGACATTCTAATACTACAAAATGTCGTAACCCTAATCAGGGCCCATTTGGTGCATGGAATACCAAATGCCAGATATAGTCAATTCTGGAAGATGCTGCAATTCTGGAAGATACAGATTCTGAAAATGATTTCCGGAATATGGAATGACCTGTTTGGTTCTCCAGCGTCAAACACCATGCTGCAATTCTGCAAGATACAGATCCTGTGATAGAGATATACTTGCTGTCCAACGAAATCAATGTTCTCATTGTACCGCTGTTTTCACATTCTCATAAAAATCAATGTTCTGCTCAAACACCATGAGGACACATTTTACTCGTCCGAACAGTGGCAATAAACTAAAAAACAGCAATAAGGCTGTCAGAGCACTTCGCATGTGCTCTATTTTTAATCTTTCCCTTTCTTTTCTGAGCAGAAGTTCTCTGAAGGAAGGGAACCATTATCTTCAAAAAGAAATCTTCAAAAACCCTCAAAGAGCCCTCAAATAGAACAAGGACAACTTGAAAATATCAAGCACTACCAGGAAGATAATAGGGAGCAAATGAAACCCAGTTTGGCATTGCAGAGTAGCCGATTTGCTGCAGGGTAGCAAATGCAAACAGTAGGCATAAAACCAAATCCTTCACCTGTGTACTCTCAGCTTGTGCCAAAATGGGCCTGTAGTGCAATGACTGGGCATGAAACGAAAGGGAAATGGGGTCTTACGACTTCCATGATTTCTGAAAAGGCTTTGGATTCGTTCCAACAGATGTCGTCGAGCCGCTTTGCAAAGTGCGAACAGTGAAAATAAAATTGCAAAACGGTCAAAATGCCCTAGCGGACTTCAAAAATAATTATTAAGGGGCACGCGGACCCGACAAATTTTTAAAAATTGGCATTTGAAAAGTGGAATTTCTAATTCCACCTTTTCAAGTGGAAGATGAAATGCTCATTTTGTGGGCAAAATTGAAATTTCGAAATTCCAATTCTAATTTTTTGGAAGGACACAAACATGGAATTGCATTATTGGATTTGGGGATGCAATTTTTTTTTGCAAGGTGGGAATCGCAGAGTTAAAAACAAGAAGAAAGAAAACATAACATCCGAGAACAAAAACCCCCAAAACCCTCAATAAAGTTGTCTTGTTTATAAATTTTAGGGTCTAAAACCCTGAAAAAAAATTTGTCTATTATGTTCCTTCGCATTGCTTCGATTATTGGCTCATGGGTTTTTTGGTTGGATAGCCACTACCTTACAGGGTCCGAAATGCTAGGGTTTGAAACCCTCAAAAAAATCACAACATCTCGAACCCTTTTTGAACATCTCAAATTAACAATTTTAACAAAATGGCAAAGTGACATTATTGAGTGCATATAGATTACCTGGTTTACTTCAACCTTCATCTGCCACACAATCAACCACTAAAACTAATCACCGCGCTCCAAACCTGCCCTGCAACAAATATTTCACACAAAAAGGAGCCAACTAACACTCCTCATCTACAACAAAATCATAAGCTTTACACACTTGGTCACACAGATCAGATTTGCAGCTGGCCGCATTCGGTACTCAACTCGTTGCCTGTTTTCTCCTAACGTCCCTCGAAAGTACAATAAGAAAATATTCACCGCTAGCTTTTATTGTTTATACATGATGCTTTTCAAAAAACTTGTCGACTAGAATTTTGCTATCCCCAACAATCTACCATCCCATCTTCCAATCCCGCCCAACTGTTTGTCATCTACCGCGTTGGCATCCAATTTCGTCCACCTGTCCAAGACTGCATGTCTTCTCATGCCACGTCATGATATTATACTATGCATACTCTTACCATACCGTTTTTTCGGTTGGCTGGCTTTTGCTAAAAAGCTCACACATACAACCTTCCAAGTAGAGAAAAAAACGAGACACGTCAAATTGGGGTGTCACCACTCAATAGTTAAAACATTTTCATCCTTATCAACAACAATTTTAGAGACCGTCAAATCATCCGCATCTCTGTACTCTTAGTAAGAAACACTTCCTGCAGAAAATCCAAAAGCAGTGTGATATATGACCGCTGGTGCAGATAAATAGTTTTTGGGAATCATCTAACTTGCAGGCCTCTTCCTCCAAGATTCTACAGGGATCAACCATCCTCCAATTAATTTTTAAAAGTATCTCTTGGCACTCTGTATTGACAGAATTTACCAGATTCTTAACCCAATACCCAGTTTCTGTTCTATCGGGAAACATTGGCTCTTCCCCCTTCCTATAAATGTTAATTCCTTTCTCCCAATACTTCTTTTTTGTTGCTGAACCTGATTATTGAACTCAACACCTTCCTCTGTCCTCTTTTTACCATCCAGAAACTCATCATTCGGAAGACTTTAATTATCCTCAAAAGTCATTTCTTATCTCCTCATTTCCTTGATTTGATGTCCTCAATCTCCTCCACACCAAAATTGCATAGCATCCAATTTTGCACAGTGATCCTCTCAATTCAAAGAGAAGATCTCCTCCCTCCATATTTTACTGTCACATTATACTGACACTTTGAATTAATTGCACAAATTATGGTGAGCAGCCCCAGGTTTGCATTTCTTTGAGCACCTCACATAGGTAATGGGCTTAGCTTTTCCTTGCTAGCCATAACTTACTTTTTCCCATACATTACTTGGGAGTTGGGTCACTCTTATTAGTGAATCAGTGTAATGGCTTAACCAACAGACTCCGTGATGAGGGGTCTCAAAGGACAGACAAACAGGAGGACAATGAATTTTTCAAAAATGAAACTAAAATGGAGACACCACATATTCTAGGTTTTTTATCTTTCTGAAAATCTAAATAAAAAGGACAAGAAAGTGAATAAATAAATCCAGCTGTATTGACAGTTCTCGTGACCAGCATATCCTACCAACAGATTTCAAAATTTCTTCTTTCAATCTTTGCTTGCTACTTTCTTTATATGTGATGAGCCTTGGGTGTTTTGAAAGTGCAAGTAATTTATATTACAGTTACAGAGTGAGTTTTCTACTACAGGAAACAACTTACTGAAACTTAACAATAAAAATTACTTGCACAACGGTAAAAAGTGCACCAGGTTCCATTAATCTGTGGCGACTCTGCACCATCACTGGAGTTTAAATTTCAAAGCAATGGGCATCATCATGGGTGTTCCCAATCAATCTGCAATGGATTTCATTAAAATTTCTTTGAACATAGCTCTGCCGTTGAATCAGAATAAAGAAGCTTGCCTGTGTGGTGATCCTCAGCTGTACAAGCAGCAGTTTGTGGAAAGAGTGCGGAGATCAAACCACAGAGCTCCAGGAAGAATGGGTTTCCTGTTTCTAATGTTCTCATGGAGGATATTCTTTTCCTTGAGAGCTCCGAGGTGTGCTGTATTGCTGTACCTTGCCATGTTTTACATTATGGCACACATGGCATGAGAAGCTGTCGCAGGTTTGTTCAGTTCCTTTTCTGGATATGGACAACTGTTGGTACTAACAAACTGACCAAATAAAAAGCTAAATTCTTTTGCTTTCAGTTTTTCCCCGGGCATTTCAGTTGATATTTTTGATATCATTTTGATAATATTGTGAGATGCAAATCATGAGAAGACAGTTCATTCCATATATAGCCACCCATCACATTGTGTCGTAAAGGTGTTGCCGATGATCATTTGACAATCCAAGCTTCTAATTCTACCTCTGAGAAATCCTCACAGGCTGACAATGAAGATGAAGCTCCTGCTGGAAATTTGGGTGATGCTTTTGCTGCAAATCCAAGTCATACTCCTGCTGCAAATCTGGGTGATACCCCTACTGTAAACCATGTGGATACCACTCCAGCTCCTACTGGTGCAGCCCCCTCTGGCCATGTGGACCCTTCTTCGCCTTCTACCTCTGCTCTGCTCCAAGCTTCAGTTGACAATGTACTGCTTCCTCAGCACCCCGGCCATTGTGCTGATAGGAGTCCAAATGGTGCTTCATTAGGGGCTCCCCCTTGTTGTGAGGATCCCAATGACAGCATCGCCTGGACAGTTGACTGACGGCACAAGAAAAATAGTTCTTCAAACTCACACTCTTCTCCACATGCAGTGAATGAGAGGCCCTCCCACTCTTGAGGCTACTAGCCTTTGTGCTAGTGTACTGTTTATTTTGTTTTTTAAAGCACTTGTTTTGTTGGTTTTTTGTTAATAAGCCGTTGATGCCCAGTAAAAGTCAGCACCCCTGTTTTAGTGTTGTTGTTCTCTTTCACACCTTGAGCTGTGATTGTCTAAGAGTTGGGGGCTGATTATAATAAAAAACAATGCATTATTTTCAAGTCAGACAAATTATTACAATAAAGCTTTATACATTCGGTAGCATTTTTTATCATTTTGCAAGATGCAAACCAAGAGAAAATTTAATCAGAGGCCCACTAATACATTTTTCGATCCAAGTATACACTAATTAATATTAATACTGACATAAGCTTGGATATATTTGAGATTTTCTGTGAAACTGTCTTTCGTCGCTGTTGTAGTGGTCTCTTATTTTGGTGATTTTCCTTTTTTTATTTGGGACTTTTATCTTTTAATGGAGGTAAATATATTTGGAATTTTCTTAGGAACTTGCAATTGTAGTGGTCTTTTCTTTTGGTCCTTTTCCCTTTATTGGTAAGGACTAAATCTTTTAATGGAGGTGCGTTACTGGGAGGAGGGGGAATTTTCGTAAGAGTTTTGGGTAGAGGATGGAATGGGTGCCCTAGAAGAGATTTTTCTGTTGATAAGCTTCCCATAAGCCGTGTCCATTTTTCTGTATGTGTCTAAATCATGAATTAAAACATTGTTGTGACTGATTTTAGCAAAAGTTTTCTGCTGTTTTGGTTAAACTACAGGAACAGGGTACTTGTTAGAGTTGACTTGAAGTAGCAGAGAAATCTGCATCAGTTTTTTTGTATCAGAGCGTCCAAAGATGTTGGGAGTAAAAAGCTAGTCAGAGAATTTAACTGCTATAAAGACAAATTCTGAAAGACTCAGAGGGGAGCTGTGGTTGTGGACATGTATGCAGAAGAAAGAGATCAAATATAGAGCTGGGTTTTGTTGAAACGGTCGTTATTTAACTTGCAGCAACAAAAGTTTTCTGCACCAGTCCAACCAGCGCTGCCCCAATGAGGAGTCCACATAAACTGTGGACAAGAAGGAATAAAAAATACAGGCCCTCAAAGAAATGGTGAGGAATGGCTCGGGAAATCAGAAACCATTGGGTCCATATTACATCTGGATGAGTCTAAAGAGGAAGAGATTAGCCGAGGAAATGCTGCTAGAGCAGTAGACCCTTTGGAAATGCTCATTGAAGTCAATGACTAGGCCTAGGACAAGGCTCAAATTAAAGTTGATATTTCAAACTTTGAAGGCAAGTTCAACCCAGATTTATTTCTAGACTAGGCCTAGGAGCTGGAGATGTATTTTGAGATGGAAGACATTGATGACGATAATCATAAAAGAGTGAAAGTTGCAACATCCACATCAAAGCCTCATACAACTCTATGGTGGGAGAACATGCAGAGTTTGAGAAGGCCCGAAAATGAAAAAAAACAGATTATAACCTACAGGGCCAATACATCTAAGAGCTTGATCCTTGCCTTCCAATGGCCAGCAAAAGCAGAGGACAAGAAGGGCAACTTTTTTGGATATTGAATGCCCTTGATATGTTTTATTTGTAATGGAGCCCAAAGGCTATAAACTTCCCTTGAACACCCAAAACAGCAACATGATATCCTAGGAAGAGGAAGAGCCTTTAACAAAGGAAGTTTAAGCAGAGATAGGAGAGAACTTGATGTTGTGAAGAACCTTAATATTTAGGACAAAGACTTCGATTGGAGGAATGGCATCTTCCAAACCAAATGCAAGTGTAAGGGCACAGTCTAGAGGGTGATCATATATGAAGAATCTACTGACAATCTGATGAGCACTGAAATGGCTGACAAATTGCAGAAGGATCATTCCAAAATCCAACCCTTACAAGATTGAATGGTTGGAGAAGGATCATATAGTGTATTTGAGGTTAAACTTTGTCAAGTTGATTTCAAGCTTAATCCTTATGTAGATGAAGAGTTATGTGATGTGGTACCAATGGACACATGTTATTTGCTATTGGAATGACCCTAGCAACATATACAACATGACAGGAGGAGACATCTCCTCAAAGTTTAAAACCATGGAAAGAGATAGAAACGTTTGAAACAGCAGCTTTGTCTCTTCTAACATATGCCAGAGTGGAGCCTGAAGAGAAAAAACACACATAGATGAGCCACAAAGCCAAAAGCACGTATAGGAACCAAAAGTGCAAATGACTTGAAAGAGCATTGTAAAACAGAGAGTTTATGAAAATGAAGTAGACCTGCATTGAGACTCAACAGGCAAGGTTCAAGGAGCATCTTAAGAGAAGTGTTGCAAGTTTCAGTAGACTATGATCTTTATTTGAAGGAAACATGGGAAGATCCCATATGATTACTTTCTCACTAAATTGAGAGGGATAGTAAATTGTATGAACAAGGTCATAAAAAATTTAAAAGTCCTCCACAAATTTTATCAAGAGTTTTGTCAAAGGCGACAATTAAACTCAGTCTGAGAGAAGGGATCTGAGAGAAAGGATGTTGGTACAAGTAGAGGAATTTCCAGTCTATTGGCCATAGAAGCAACGATTATGTTGCCAGCTCCAGATTAGAGTCTTCACCTGGCTATGCCTGCCCAATCAGATGGATGATTCAGCACTGGACTCTTACTGACCCTGACAGGGCCACATTGGATGGTTTAATGTCGGCTCTAATTGTGCAATGGAACCTCAAGAGAACATCTTGATGACAAGACTACTAGAAGACCTGCACCCCAACACTAGTAGCAATAAAATTCAAGTTAAGTTTTCCTTATAAGGTTCTTTTACACCAGAATGTTCAGAATTTTTTAAAATATGGGGAGATGATGTAACTGCCTCTTTTAATGTTTGGCTCCCTCCAATTTGCATTTCTTTGGGCTTAGATATTATGAGGATTTCATTTGCACCTGTCACTGTTAGCTGTTGTAGTGGTCTTTTAATTGGTGCTTTTTCTTTCTTTAGTTGGGAGTTTTGTCTTTTATTGGAGGTCTGTGTTGCTGGGAAGGTGAGTTTTTGGAAGAAGTTTTAGGGAAGATATTCGGGCTAATGCAAGGGAGATGGATCAGTAGAAGGAATTTTGCTGATGACTTTCTCATTAGCTGTGTCCATTTTTCTGCATCTATCTAAATCACAATTCAACACATTTCATGTGACTGTTTTTGGCACAACCTTAATATGTCTCTCTTCACTGATGTTCAGTTGTTTTTCGCTATGATCATAGTCTTGACTGCAGAGACAGGTTATCCTGTGAAGAGTAAACTTCCAAATGCGACAAATACCATTATGCATTACAAGTCACTTTCTTGGGTTTACCTATATACATAAAACATCTGCAATTCCACCAAATAAAATGTCTCGTCTCAGCATTGCATTTATTATTTCGATACAGCTACATCATTTCATTGTCCCAAAATAAGATCTTACAGGGCAATCCACTAAAACAGAAGAACAGAGGTAAATGGTACTGCGCTCTATTTAATATTAAAGTAAATTGCACAATAACACAATATAAAAGCACGCAAAAGAGAGCAGTGCGGCATTTCAATTGAATGAAAGAACAACAAAAATATGAAAGCGGATTAAAGAAATAGAACGGAATTTCACTAAAATATCAAAAAAATGATGCTCCACAACACTTTAAAACTGATTGAACTTTCATTGGACACAATATAGCACACCTAAAGCATACAGCACGATCTGATAAATATACTTTGTATTTAGTCAAAATTGAGAAAATCACATCAAACATAAGCAGTGCTTGAATCAGAAGAAATCAAATGCCTCGTGAACCTTTAACTCAAAATATGATAAACCTACACTACACTAACCCCCGACACAGTGAACTGTAATAGGAACACTTAATAGTCTGTTGTTTTTCGTTATGATCATAGTCTTGACTGCAGAAACAAGTTATCCTGTGAAGAGTAAACTTCCAAATGTGACAAATACCATTATGCATTACAAGTCACTTTCTTGGGTTTACCTATATACATAAAACATCTGCAATTCCACCAAATAAAATGTCTCATCTCAGCATTGCATTTATTATTTCGATACAGCTACATCATTTCATCGTCCCAAAATAAGATCTTACAGCGCAATCCACTAAAACAGAAGAAAAGAGGTAAATGGTACTGCGCTCTATTTAATATTAAAGTAAATTGCACAATAACACAATATAAAAGTACGCAAAAGAGAGCAGCACGGCATTTCAATTGAATGAAAGAACAACCAAAATATGAAAGCGGATTAAAGAAATAGAACTGCATTTCACTAAAATGTCAAAAAAATGATGCTCCACAACACTTTGAAACTGATTGAACTTTCATTGGACACAATATAGCACACCTAAAGCATACAGCACGATCTGATAAATATACTTTGTATTTAGTCAAAATTGAGAAAATCACATCAAACATAAGCAGTGCTTGAATCAGAAGAAATCAAATGCCTCGTGAACCTTTAACTCAAAATATGATAAACCTACACTACACCATCCCCCGACACAGTGAACTGTAATAGGAACACTTAATAGTCCTGGGTTCCCGAAGATGCCTTATCTCATGTCTGCCTAGGGGTGGCCCACTCGACTCTGAGAATGAGATTATCATAGCCGTAACCATTGAGCTTGTTAATGGCCCTCTGGGCGTCCTCCCTATTTGCGAAATTAACAAAACCAAAGCCTCTGCTAACTCCTGTCTTCTGGTCCATTGCCACGTACACTCGTGTGATGTGCCCAAAGGGCTTGAAAAGCTCGTGCAGGTCAGCGTCCCTTGTGTCCTCGGAAAGATTCGTAACCCTAACAGAATTCTCATCGTTTCTCCGCCGCATGGTGTCGCCGGAGCGATCAACGCCGCCCCTCAGACTCGGAGGCACGTAAGTAGACCGCCCTGCCGCCATAGAAGCTGCATTTGGTGCGCCGCTGGAGGCAGCAGCGGCGCCATCCATCTTATCCATAGTGAGAGTTTCAGTAACACCAGCGGGGGCAAGGTCCTTGTAGGGGCACTTGGAAGTCCAGTGATCGCCCTTCTTGCCGCAGATGCGGCACACCATGAGCACGGCACCAGCGAGAGCGGAGAGAGCGTCCGCGCCGGATTTCACATCCTCCGCCTTGGAGCCCGGGGGCCGGGGCCGCTCCAGCAGAATTTCCTCCGTCGACACGACCGTGAGCCTGTTGGAGGCATCCTCGCTGGTCGCGCCGCCAAATTTGCGCCACTCGCGCCGCTCCAGAGCTCGCTTGTTGAGGCGCGCTTTCGCTACCTTGCGGATGCGAGTGGTGGTAGTGCGCACTACCTTCTGCCCCTGGTCATTAAACCTGTACTCGATCGTCTTTTTCACGCCGTTCTCATCTGGCCCAATGACGGTGGACGGCGGCAAAAGAAAGTCGAGGTCTTCGTTATCCTCCTCTTCCAGCTCTCCCCATCGCAGCCTGCCGGATGTAACCCTCGTCTCTGCTTTCTCCAGCACCATCTACAAACCAAAATATCCCAATACAGAACCCTTTCAAAACTGCATAAAATTGATACGAACTTTCAAAAATATCAAATAAGATAAAAACCCTTACATTCGTAAAACGCTGCAGAACGATATCTACAATTGCTGCCGCCAATCAGCAACTCCGGGAAAAAAAATCACAGATGAAATGCAACTCTATAGCAAACATTCAGACGACAAAAATGCTGGGAACCCTTTGTAAAATACCGCAGAGCGATATCAGCAAACGCAATGCACCCTACCGAAAAGGGCAAAAAATACAGATTAAAAAAAAGCAAGGAGAAAGAAATTATTATAACGTTCACCTTGTCAAAGATAGTTTTGGAAAGACCGCCTCAATATCTGCTATTAAATCTTTTTCGTATGCAATTTGAAGATGAGTGCTTTTACTAGCTCACGCTAAATAATGAAATATTTACAAAATTGTTCTTAGAGTTCAGTATCACACTTTAAAATAAAATGTTTTCTTGTTTCTATTTTTATTAAAGTACAAAAAATATAAACTATTTCTTTTTATTCTTCTTTTGGTCTTTTTGGTTCTTAATTGAATAATAAAAATTTTGAATCTCAAGAAATATTGGCCTCTATGTACGCTTTTTTTATGATGATTATGAGTGGGATTGAACTCTTCAATATAACATTTTTTCTTTTTCCTTAACCCTTTTCCCAAGTATGCGTGTAGAACTTATCCATAACAAAAGCATGTATCTCTTTACTTTTTATAGGGCATGTGTTCAATTAAATATCCTATTTACAAAACCATTTGTCATTTTGTTGCATCCAAGTCTTCTTTCTTTTGCACAAAATACCAATGAAAATAGTCTTAGGTCATTTGCCCTCTTCCATGTGCTCAATTCTTTTTAAATATCTTATGACCCTCACCATAGCAATTGCTTCAAAAGGAGCAGACCCAACTTCACTCAACATGAATCATAAGGACTGGACTTTAATTTTGAGCTTGTTTGTAATCAAACATTTTCAGAATTTTCTCAATTTCCTTCTAGTGCAAGTGAGAGGTATTGCTAGCTCACAATTCACAACCATAGAGTACAATCGAAAGCATTTAAAGCCCAAAAAGAGTTTGGCAGTTTTCCTATTACATAGCTATGTGTATCTACATCTATTTTGAAAAGCATAAAACGTTTTCCAATCTGCCAAAATTCACTTATTTTTGCAATCTTCCCAACATAATTTTTTGTGGAAATCTACTCAAAGCTGGTATTTATTATTTGTCACTCCATCAAGAGTACTACCTTCAAAATAAAACTTATGTTGGTTAGATTTTCTTCTATTAGAGAAAACCATCACTATTGTCTTGCTAATATTGACTTGCATCTCCATTGTCCTACAAAAATGCTCAAGGGAAAGTAAGTGTTATTGCAAGCTAAGAACGAATTTATAAATCAAAATAAGGTCACATGCATACAAAAGAAGCCTTATCAAAAACTCTTCAAGTTTGTCAATATATAAACCAAAAAGGGTGGGGGACAAAGGGCACCCTTGTTTGACCCCTATATCACTCCTCAAACTTTCAAAGATGCCAGTTGAAGTTATGGTTTTGACTTTAACCTCCTCATACATCTTATGAATAGTTGATCTAAGATACATAGGAACCCCAAGTTCCTCAATTTTGTGTCAAAGCTTGCCTCTAGGGATCATGTCAAAGCCTTTTGAAATCTACAAAGTACCAAAAGGATTTCCTTTTTTCTACCAAAAAATTTCAATGATTTGCCTAAAAGGTTTACCATGATCAATCATGTAGTGCTTAGGTGTGAAACCAGTATGCCGTTTACCATGTTTATCTCTTTATTTTGCCCACTTGTTAATTCTATCTTCGAACATACTTTCAAATAACTTTGCAAACAAAGGATTTATCATAATGGTCCTATAATTGAAAGGATTATTGACGTCACCACTCTTGAAAAGAGGAATTGCAAAGCTAGTTGTTCAATCTAAAGGGAACCCCTGTTGAATGATGTTGATAATTTTTGTAATATGAGGTGCAAGAGTTGTCATGCCCCACTTTAGGTACTATGCTTAAAGATCAATCAAGTCTTTTGTTTTTCCAACTTGAATGAAAAGGTTCTCCCTCTCTCACGACTATGTTCTCTCACCTTAAAGACCTTAGGAAAAACAATTAATAGCACAACACTTCCTTGAAATTGCCTTCTGACAATTTGAATTTGAAATTTATGTTGAACTTAGCATCCCTCCAAAAGTAGTTTAGACACCTTTTTCAAGGAGCATCCTCCATCCAAAATGTATGGATGTCTATCTGTAATTTAAGAAGATGATATAATTGTAATATTCCAGCCATATATTATTAGCAATACCAAAAGCACTCAATAGATTACTACCAAGTATACTTATATTTAATAAATCTATGTAAAATATGTGGAGATATCAAATTTGAAAATATCTAATATTCATAAAAAAGAATTAAGAGTTTGATGATAAAAGTTTGTAGTGAAATGGTTCAATAGATGCTACAATCTTTGCACAACACAAATGAAAAAAAATCCATAAATCAATGGTTCTACATTTCGCTATATAATTTTGGTAAAGCATATATAAGTTTGGAAATTTTAACCATGTACTAATAAACTATAAGGTACAACAACATTTGTAAAATATTTGGGTCCGATCCTACAATTCAATGGTAGTTGCAACACAATATTAATATTGTGATCATGGTTCAAATCTCACTGACAAGATGTTAATGTCTCGACATGTTCTTGGTGATGGGCCCCCTTGCTATGGCTCCACTAGTACAACATCTAGTATCAACTATATTGATTAACCTCAATGTGTTGTGGAAGAGGTGTATGAAGGATCTCATTAGAAAAAGGGATGGATTCAGAGTATGTAAGAATGTTGGATTTGGATTGAGTGATGAAGGCCAATAGTTTTTGTAAAGATGATATATTTTGTAACAAATGGTTAATGGTAGCTTCAATGGATGAGATGGATTGAGAAAATTTTGATGGTTATTGAGAATTGGAAGATGTACCATTTTGGTAATGTGGGTAATGGATATGGTTGGGAAACAAATGTGAGGCTTGTTGAAGGTGGAACATAGGCATATTTATGTATTGGATTTCCCCAACTACTAACATGTGTAGCATTGGCATTTTGTGTAGAAGTAGCCATGATGGAAGATGCATATGTAAAAACATTAGGAAGAGATATATGAATAGGAATGGGCATCTCAACATAATTTAGAGGATTTGAATATCCAAGAACCTTTTCACAACTAGTCACTTTCATAGTCCTTCCATCCACTATGTTAAACTTGCACACCATTTTTATCATTTTGAATCAACCTCCTTAAACCTTCAATAAAGGGGATTGCATATCCACCCATATGTTCTTGACACACAAATTATTGAAGGCTTTCCAATTTCTTATCAAGCTTCCCCAATTGTTCCTCAAACACTTAAGTACAAGAGTTGTACTCATCATGAGAAGTGTTAGGAGATGAATTCTCAACAATGGTAGGCATCATAGGTGTTGGATTAAGGGAAGAGGATTCACCCAAGCTATTGCATTTTTTATGCTTTTGTTTATTATGGTTTAATTTTTTTTTGAATGTTTTTTTTGTTTATTATGATTTATTGATAGTGAGAAATAATATGCAATGCATAAAAGAGCACATTTAATTAAATTTTAATTATTAATAAATAAAATGAGAGAATATCTAAAGCTAACAATATAAACATTTCATTTCTTATATTGACATGATGATTATTTTTAAGAAAAATCATACTCATCAGAATAATTACAACAACATTTGTAAAATATTTGGGGTTGATCTCGCAATGCAATATTAATATTATGATCATGGTTTGAATATCACTGACAAGGTGTTAATGTCTCAACATGTTTTTGGGGATGGGCCTTGTAGTGCCCACCCCTTTACTACCATGTATGTTTATGATGCCAACCCATTTGGACAACTTTTTTATGAATATTAGATATTCGATTACATTTGATGATTCAATGCTATGATACTCTCAATCATTTGATTTATATTATGTTAGTTAGATGATGATGATTATTCACATATGATGATGTTACTTATGTTATAATTTTTACTAATCACATACTTGCATGTGTATGGTTGGTGTGTATGTTTTACTTTTTTGTTTGGCGTGCCTGATGTGGTTGAGGGACAGAGTCGTAGTTACTTGCTTGTGAGATTCGCACAATCGGTCGATCCCCATCATTATCTGTTATATATGTGTGTGTGTGTATGTGTGTGTGCATGTATATGTATGTGTATGTGTATGTGTATGTGTATGTGTATGTGTATGTGTATATGTATATGTTTGTACATGCTCGTCTTTTATGCAAGATTTCAAGTACTGGGCATCAACTTCCCTTAATTGTCAGGATGAGCGTGTCCTATCGCATTATCTCAATGGTAAGAGAGTGGAGATAGCATCCAAGTCTAAATCCCAACATAAACCAATTATTGTCCTCAAATTTCCACACTTTCAGGCTTCCCACACACACAAAAAGCATGATTTGGCGCAATCCAAAAGGACTACTAGAGGAAGTGAAGAAACTTGCACATAACCTAGTCACTCCCCTATTAAGGAAGAGTGTATTTTTTTTATAGTGGGTTGGACAGTACCACGGCTAAGGCGATTATCTCCCACTTGGGTCATTCCCTCTCACCGTCCTCGTAAGGAAAATATTGGGAGGCAGGCCCTCTATTGCTCTATTTTAACTAGCATGCATGGAAAAGAAAGAAATTGAACTTAGTCCAACAAGTTTGGGAATTTGGTTCACTTAAAAAGTGAAGAGCATATCCCTATTGTTGTTCTTTGTTCCAAACACTTTAAGCAACAATTGTTCTTTTTTAATCTCTTGACAAAGAGATTCTTATAATTGAAGTGTTTGGTTAATTCCTTATTTCTATTAAGCTAGATCCAATGAATAGCCACAATTTAAGAAAATACAAGCTTGATTTGATGAATACCTCTCTTTTGTAGCTAGCAAAGGCTAGGCACTTTTATGAGATTTTTGGCTTTTTAATTTGCTCACTCACCTAGTGGCAATCGTTTCTGCTCCCTCCTCCAACAAGTTAGTTCAACAAAGCCATACAAAATGAGGGAAACAAAAAGGAACAAAGTGCAATTGCCATTAAGTGTTTTTGACAAGATTTTTCAAAGAAATTTCAACAACTTAATGCAAGCAATTTTAATCCAAAGTAGGGAATTTATTCTTGTAAGCGTCTAACACTTTAATGTAATGAGCATACAATTTCTCTTCTAATCCCAAACTCTCTAAAATTACAGCACTATGAATCTCTTCTTCACGCTTAACTTGGATTCTTACCTCTTTGCTTGGTTGTGTGACTCTGCTCTCTGGTTTTCAAACTTTCCTGGGTTTGCTCATCTACCAGAAAAACACAGACAGAGAGTAAGAACACAAAATTTATTGATTTGATAACAAATTATAGCAGAAAGTACTAGGCATCATTAGTCAACTAATACGCATGATTTAAAGACTAGCAAGCATCACTTTCCAGTGACTCAAGCGATATTTAAAGATTAGCAGGCATAATACTTTAAATGACAGATGTTAAAAGTATTGGAAATTGCGTACGATAAGATATTTAAAGCGACAATAAACAACTACTAGGCGTCATTTAAGAAATACTAGGCGTGACAAATCACTGTAAATTGTGTCATAAAGTTCGTCACAGGCGGCAAAAGACAACAAATACGTGGTATTTCTCAATTCTCAGGTGTCGCTTTACAGTCTCAAGCGTAACAATTTATCTCACAGGCGTCACACTTTATCTCTCAGGTGTCAGTTAATTGCTGGTAAGCGTTGTCATAATAACCACATGCATCACTAGATTCTTCATAAGTGTCATTTCTCCTATTTTCTGCAAAAATTCACAGAAAAGTGAAGACAAAACACACAAAACTTGATGAAAATGTTAGAAATGAGGCTTAGAGCCCCACGGTGGGCACCATTTGTGTGTGAATGTTAAACATCTTCATGGAATTAGGATAATCAACTACAATTCTAAGAAAATACAATGCAAATTTAAGCTAAGAATTGAAATTAACATCCATGACATCCCATGGTTCTCTAACTAATTTGGTAAGTAGAGCTCTCAGCCTATTCTCCACTAGTGACAAATCTAGAATGAGAAATATGATAATACAAACGCTTAATCTAGCTCTCAAATTGATAATGTGATACAAAGATAATTCAAATGCTCTCAATTGCTCTTAATTACTCTCAATTGCTATGAAATTGTCTATAATAGTGATGCTTTGCAAATGAATTTCTAAGATGATTATTGCTCTCAAAATGCCTCTCATTTATAGTAAATTCCCAAGGGTAGGGGGTAGAGTGAAGTAATCATGATTTAGCCTTGGTTGAGTCAAAAACTTTGCAATGTTTTTAAATGGGGGGACAATTTAAATGTTGGTCTCAAAGCTTTGGACAAAAAGACAAAATTGAGTGGATGAGATTCAAAGTTGAAATGTGTGATTGAGATTCAACTGTTTTGGAGTGATCCATGTGCTTTTGTTCCTCAATTCTCATTGGTTGCTCAATTTTTTGTTGAAAGATATTAGGATTAATTAAATTAGCCATGTAAGGGAATAGGTTCAATTTGATTTTTTATTTAAAAACTATACAATTAATTGATTAAAATCAATTATATAGTGTTTTTCACCCCTTTAAGCTTGTATTTAATTATTTAATGTCATTATTTGATTTTTCCTTTGATTTTATGATTTTGTCCAATTTTATTTAATAAATGTCCATTTTGATTAGATTTAGTTTTTATTAGAATTTGTGCATTTTGATTAAGAATTTGCAATTTTGATGATTTAAAGCACTTGCCCATTTTTGAGTGTCTACATATCCAACATCTAATTTGTGAAAGATATTGTTATTATAATGTCTAGGGATGAGGACAATATTTCCAATCCCATGAACAAGATGGATCTCTTTTGTGTTACATCTGGTAGTAAGGTTTCATTGCCCAAATCAATCCTTTTAGGTTGGGATGAAGCCCCTCTAGTGTGGTGCAACAAATACTCACTCTCTTGGGGTGGTCTTAACCACATGGTTATATATTTGGGTATTTCCTTTGTTGTGTGACCTAAATTAAAGGAAATGTGGGAGTGGGTCCAAGGAAAGATAGAGAAAAAGCTAAATAAGTGGAACAATCATTTCCTTTCTCTAGCTGGGAGGTTCCAAGTCTGCCAAAAGGTTTTTTCCTCCTACACCATATACTACTCTTTAGTCTGGCTATTTACTCAAGCTTAGATTAACTATGTTCATAATATCATCAAAGATTACTTATGGTCTAATGGAAAGGGAAACAGGAAAATACATATAGTTAGCTTGGAATGGTGCACTAGAAGAAAAGATATCAAAGGATTGGGTCTGAAGGACACGAGGATACAAGTTATATCATTGGTTGTTAAGTGTATTTCCAAATCCTCCCAAGGTTGTGAACCCTAGAAGATTCTCATTAGGATTAACATTAGACAAGCTACCCCTTCACATGCTAAATCATGGAAAGGAATCCACTTGAATAACCTCCTAGCAGGAAATATTGATCTCAAAGTTGTTGGGTCCAATGTGTTTAGATCCATATGAATAAGTTGGGGATGTGTGTGGCATTTGATAGCTAGTAAAAATTTATTTAACCAAGATAAAAATATCTGTGGAGAGAGGTATATTTAGTGGAACCACTTTCATGGTGACAAATCTCTTACTTTACTGCAGGGATTCTCTGCAAGGAAATAGGCCCTTAAGGAGGTAAATTGCTTTCAATATATCATACGCGAAGGTAATATAATTAGTTGGCAAGAGCTAGTAGATAATTTGTATATTCCCCAATCTCATTGGAGGATACACACTACCTTGAGGGAGGCCTTCAAGAGTCTTAGCCTTCCCAAACAATGTGGGGGAACTACTAATAGGATTGTCCATCTGAAGTGGCCTGATGGTACCCCTTTACCTTTAACCAAAGAAAAATATGTGTAAAAGATTCTCACTAATAGTCTTGATATTATTGATCACCTTAATGCCAAATGGATCCTTAAGTTTGACCCCCTGCATAGAACAAACTTTTCATGCATCTGTGGCATAGACCTATTGAGCCCAAAATTGTTTGCTTCATGTGGTGTCTCCTCCTACATAGGTTGTCACTCAAGAAACCCAATGGGAAGCCAAATACCGGTTCATTTTGTAAATGTTGTGATATATTTTTCGTGTTTTCTTTGATCGCATATTCGCTAGGGAAATATAGGGTTTATTTGGTGTGTTCTTGAATAGCAATTTTAGTTTGATTCATGTGGTATTTGGAATATTTTTTAGTCTAAGTAAATGCAATAACTTATTTTGGTCTATACTTTCTGGGTATATTCTTTGGCACATCTGGAAACTTAGAAATGATGATTTATTCAATGGTAGGTGTAATCTCCTAAAATTTCTCTACTAGAACTTGAGCCCCCCCTCTTGATCAAATCATCTCTTTGCTAAGCATCATTATATAGAGTAACTCTTAAAAATCCCCTTTGCATAATTAAATAAAAAATCTTATATCAAGCTTATACTATGGTCTTCTTTCTAGAGCTTGCATATTTATTTAATTGCTAAAACATTGATTTTAATATAAAGTCCCTACACTTTTATTAAAAGAACACATTCACATGTGTACATATATTTAATCTTGATTAATTAGTAATTAAAAGGGATTTGTGCTTTCAAATGTTATTTTATCTTATTCTACCTAACATTTCTCTTTTGCCTCTTAATCCTCACCACTCATCTCTACCTAACCTTACATCTCCTTGCATCTCCTTTTTCCTCTTCATCTCATCCACTCATTATTTTGCCTCTTAATCTCCACACTTCATTCTTGAGGCAATTCCTTTAAAAGGAAGCTCTTCCCTTGCTCAAGGGTCATAACTTTTAATAATCTCAATTTTTGGGTACTCTTGCATTCTATCTTTCTTGCAATATTTTCATTTGAATTCTTATCTCTTAGGTTCTCTCAATTTTTAGTTTAGCTTCATTCCTATCTTAATATTGCATTGCTAATATAGCTTCTCCCTTGTGTTGTTCTTGCATTCTCATTCTTACATTACTAATTATTTGCATACATCCTTAGCTTAATCTCTCATTTTATTAGCTTGCATTCTTAGATTTGAATATTTCATCTTGGAGTACTTAATTCACTAATCCTTCATGCCAATACTTCTTGCACTTGGCCTATCAAAAAAGTTAAATTACCTCACAACTTTGACGTCGATAACTTAATAAAAAAGGAAGAACCGTATGAAATAGAAATCTTGAGGAAACAAATGGAAGATATAATGAAACATATGCAACGCTTGGAAAAAGAGAAAGAACAACCAAGCGCGTATTTTTCTCTTGAGGCTATTTGTTCATTTTCTTTTAACAAAGATCTACATATGCCTCCTTTTCCTTGCAAGGTTGAACTTCCTAAATATAAAAAATATGATGGTAGCAAAGATCCTCGTGATCACATCAGGGAATTTTGCACACTTAGCATAAAGTTCTTGCACGAACCAACTTATCTAATGAGGCTCTTTCCTAGGAGTCTTAGTGGTAAAGCTATAGAATGGTTCACCATACTATCTCCTCCTCTCAAATCATTTGACCGGTTAGTGCAATAGTTTATCCAACAATATTCCTATAACATTCAACATACTATCATCATGCTTGATCTTTGCAACATAAAACAACGTCAAGGTGAATCCTTCGTGGTCTTTCTTCAACGATGGTGGAAGCTATACTCACTTTATCCTCGACATATTCTTGAGACCAAGAAGATTGATATATTTATCAACTATTTAGTTCCTGAAATGAATTATACATTATAGATGCAAACTCATGCTTCATTCAAAAAGTTGGTTGAAACATCTATTCGCATAGAGGATGTCCTTGTTTGAAAGGGCGTCATTACTCTTCAATATAAATCCTCTTCCAACAACCATCTTAATAAAGACAAGATAAAATTCTGGAACAAAACTAAGGATGATGTCAATGACAAAATCGTGGTTTCAACATCACAATCTACCCCTACCAGAGAGACAACGTTCAATCTATCTATTGTTTTAAAGGCTAAAAATTGATAAGCCTTGGGCTCCTAAGCCTAAAAGAAACTTTACTCCTCTTGGAGAATCACTTGAGAACCCTTTGAAGACTCTTCTCACTAACAAGATCATACTTTTCCTGATAATTCAAGACCTTACGATCCTAATATCAAGTGTAAATGGTAGAACACCAACCACTATTGTGATTATCATCGCAACAAAGGCCATAAAACCAATGAATTACTCAAAAATATTATTTAGGATCTAATTGACAATGAGACTATTGTGGTTGACTCACCACAAGAAAACAATGATCATAAGGCCTTCAAAGAGCCTTTTCCTAAGTTTGAAAAAGGAGAATCTTCCAAAGCAAAGAATAACAAAGTTGCCTACACTTATTCTAACAACGACAACGTGATCAACATGATTGAATCTTCTGATCATGCTAAAGGCAAAGCTAAAGTTGAATCACCCAACATAGCAACTAACTCTCAAGATTCATCAGGAGAAGAATCATCTTCCTCCTCTGCTTCTAAGCAGATTTCAACTCAATCGACTACAACTCAAATTTTGATGCTTGAGCTACTTGATATATCTTCTACTCACAAGAAGATTTTTGATCAAGCCCTTCTTGGAAAAAATGTTCCTAGGGACCTAGACATTGACAAGTTCCAATCCATGGTCAAACACCTCACTTCACCTTCTTCTCTCACTTTCTCAGAGAAAGATGAACCCTTTGTTGATCATTCACAATCAACCCCTTCACATTGAAGTCTCCATTCAAAAATTTAGGGTCAAGCACATTTTAATAGATGGAGGTGTGGGTCTAAACATATGTACTTTTAAACTAGTTAAAGCCCTCACGTTTTCTAAACATGTTATCGATCCTAGAAGAAAAATAAAAATTAAAGAATATGACAAAGAAGAATGCTCTTCTAAAGGCATGGTAATCTTACCAATCAAAGTGGGTCCTGTTCAGAGGGATGTTATCTGCCAAGTCCCAGATATTCCTTTGGCTTACAACATACTCTTGGGTCACCCTTGGATCCCTACTATGCAAGAAGTTCCTTCAACATACCATCATTGCATCAAATTTCCCAATGATGGAATCAAAATCACTATTCTTATAGACTTAGCATGTGCTCCTAATAGTCCTAAATAATCAGACCATATGGTTCCCCACAACAAATAAGGATCACCACCCAAAACATAGTCCATACCAAATCATGGAAAAAGAATACTCGTCAGACCTATTGGAATGGGAACCTACCGGGTGGACACTTTACCAAAATCACATGGAAACTCATCTCCATAAACTTCAACACATGTTATTCATAAGGGAATTGGGATGATCAAGGCTACAATTCCCCTAGAACTGGAAAGGGATGAAAGTGCTACCTCACTCTTAAAGAACAAAGAGTCTGAACTAAAACACAAACATGTTGAAATATCACCTTAAAAATATGGTATGGGCTACCATCTTATGCATAAGATGGGACACGATGGAAAGAGTTATCTCAAAGAAGGAAAAGGTCTTGTTGATCCTATATATGTTGAATTCAGAGATCCTAAGGACAAAACTGGTGTTGGTTATCACAAACACAAGCTTAGTAAACCTAGCAACAATACCAAAACATACAAGGACTTAGATGATGAGGAAGAAGCATAAATCCAACCTTTGACTTATGAAAGGCTCTTATACATTTATAATTATAATCTAGATTATCAAGGAGAGCCTTATCTACCTAATCAAGTACATCAAGAACATGACCCTGGTCCTACAAAGGAAAATCTTGTTCCAACTACAAAACAACCTACTACTACTACTACTGAACATACTATTGATCCTGATTGGGGGCAACTAGTTGACATCTCTCACGTCTTGGATATGCCTTGGGGTATACCTATTCTAAACTACTCTACTACTCCTACTATTGAACAAACTCACACCATTGAGAATTCTCTTATAAAAGATGATAGTGATGAGAATTTACCTCCCACAATGTCTCTAACTGACTACATCAGACAGTATCACAATAGCAAGATAGACTCAAATGAATACGAGTGGGATTCATTATCATATTTTACTACAAAAATTCCAATTGATGTTATACATATATATTCTCCTCCTACCAATTTTGAATAGGGAGAGAGTTCTAATTCTCAAGATCAAGAAGCTGATGATGATCCTTTCCACCCTTCTGTCAAAATCATTCCTATGGCTCCTAGTCCATCTACTCAAAGCAACACTTCAAATTCTCTAGAAAATCATGAGTACATAAGGCCCCATCCTGTCATAGCTTCATGGAATATAGGAAGATCTATAATTGAAATGGTTCCAATTCATGCACTCTTACCACTTGAAGAAGAACCTAGTTCTTGGAATCGACCATCTCGGTCAGAATTACATAATACTCCCTTAAACTCAGGTGAATCTTCTAGGACAAATTGCAATCAATAATGTTCCATGGAAGATAAATTTCTTGATCTATTTGATTCATTCATGAATAATGAGGATTATACCGATGTCTTTGCACTTGATCCCGTTAACCCCTTATCCTCCTCTCTCCTAGAATTAAGTGGATTTTCCAATTCTCATCCATCCTTCCATATAAAGAAGTCATATCAACTTCATTCATCCATAATTCCTATGTCTTCTGGAAGAAACTTGGATGTGCAACACAAAAAAAATCCACTCATATCTAAAAGTCACCATGTCCCATCTAATCAACATGTGACTACAAAGCAAAGAGAAATTTTCAAAAGACCACAAAGGTCCTCAAAGATTAAAAAAAATCAAAGAAAAAATGGATCTCGAAATCCATCCTACAAGAATTGCAATCAAAATCATTCCAAAGCAAAGAAAAATAAAAAACTATGTGGATTCTCGAACAAAAAGACTTGGATATAAAAGGAAAATCAAAGTTGTCATTCAAGCTTCCAAATTATCCTAACTCACTCCATTCCACCATCATTGCCTCTCACACTTCACAGCCTTCAATCCATTTTTCCTTTCCCAAAAGTGCATATCAGTATCTCCCCATTGCTAATGACATGACTAAGAGAAATCTAGAACGCACTCTCCCTAAGTGTTTAGAACGTGGGAAATGTTACAAAGAGTTAAGATGCATCCACGGGAATATTAGTGATTCTCACCTAAATGATCTTTCCTTGACTATGGGACTCTCAACAGGTGGCCGACTCTACTAGTTGGATCCTCCTATCCATACTACAGTATCTAGTTCTGCTTCTTAGACTTCTCAGCTAGTCACTACTACACATGGCAGTGTTCTCAAAGAGCCTCTCAACGATCTTCTTCTACAATGGTTCCATAGCTAAAATTTTCTCATGTACAACAATCTATGATCCTGAAAAAAATCTCTAAAAAGCATATACTGATCTTGAAAAAATCCTTAAAATTATAAATTATCTTGAAAAAAATACAAAAACATCAAATATCACAAAATCCAAAAAAAAAAATAGAAAAGAGAAAATCTCCCAAATGGTGAAACTGCACAATCATCGCTCCATCTATCAACGCGTAGCTAAGCTCTTGTTCATCCATCTCTCTTTCCATTCCCTTAAGCCATCTTGGGCTATAACTTGTCTTTATCTTGTCCTTAGTTCTTATCTGTTATCTCAGGGAAATCATACGCTTATCTGAGCTACTCGTGCTTTACCTCTTGGTCGACCTCTTGCGGTTAACTCGAGTCAGTTATCATTCCTTCCTGTTGGACACTTTCTTGCTAACATTACTTGGTGTTTCTCAACACCCCAATCATTCGGTGTTTCTCAACACTACCAACATGGGCTTCGTTGTGTTTCGTAACACATATCAGATCTTGCACGATTCACTACGCACTTGCACTTGGAAACTAGCACAAAGGTGTTTCCTTAACACCCAACACCAAATTACATTCTAGAAAACTAAAAATGACTGAGATATGCTAAACTATTTTCTTGTGTGTTGTTTGTTATCATTGATTTTTTCTTTCTATGTCTTCTAAGGTCGCTTAATGATGTCTAATTGACTAGAGATTCACGACTGGGGGAATAACATCTTTTTTTTTAATCTCTGCTAGTGGTGCGATTTTAATGATCCTATGTTATCTAATAAACTGGGTATCTGTATAAGAGCCTCCATTGCGATTGAAATGCCACACATACCTCAACCCTCTTTATTCAAACCCTTAGGTGAGGTTGGACTTATCTCCTTGTCTATTGCTTGTGTTATCTTACAACATTAACTTGGAAACCATGTTTAGGTCATCTTGACATTCATGTCTCGATGCTTATGTGCGTTTCCTACATCTCATCTGATATGGTCATATTCATATTTTCATGGTCGCTCTCGCACCAGTGAAGGTTATACTAACCTCTGATGTCCCAAATGCTCAAGATAAAAACTTATGGTTTATAGGATTGGTGACATGACTACTCCAAAAGTCTTAAGTTGCATTCTTAGGTTGCATTTAGCTTTGTATTTCTGGTTCTCTTGAGCTATGCTTTCTTTCTTTCCTCCTCACCGAGGTATTTAACTGCAAACCTTATCTTTGATCCTATCTTCAGGATCAAAATAGAAATTCCAAATCTTCTAATGTAGTTGATTGTTGACGCTATCATCTCTTGATTGTCTATGTCTTTCTTTTTGGACTTTTGAGGCTGATCTTCACCCCTTATACCTCATTTCTATTTCGATCCCGAGGGGGCATGACAATATAGAAAATCTTTTCATCGATCAAATCTCCTAATCTGCAAATCTATTAATCAATCCAAATCTTAAATCAATCAAGTCAATCAAGACTAAAACATCATCACTTGGGTCATCTCAGCTTCATCGCTTCATATCAAGTTGAGACTTTCCACATCTCCTTTTTGAAAGAGTGTTCTCATTGCTTCATATCAGTTCACTTGGACATGCATCTCTTTGATATTTTGGGGCATTGTAGGTTCATCAGGACCCATATCAATCTGGTATTGGCTCTTAGATGATTACCAATCTCAATCTCTTTGGACAGATATTCAGTCTCATCAATTCATATCAGGATGGATACTCTTGTCTTGCTCATCGGTCTTCATTCAATCAGGTTTGAAGTCTGATCTCTATTAACGATCTTGACATCATAATTCTTTGACTCAATGTGTTCCCAGATCGCTCACACATTAGTCAAAGAGGGGCAAATGTAATCACCTAAAATTGGTCTACTAGAACTTGAGCCCCCCTCTTGATCAAATCGTCTCTTTGCTAAGCATCATTATGCAGAGTAACTCTTAAAAATCCCCTTTGCATAATTAAATAAAAAATATTATATCAAGCTTATACTATTGTCTTATTTCTAGAGTTTTCATATTTATTTAATTGCTAAAATATTTATTTTAATATAAAGCCCCTACCCTTTTATTAAATGAACACATTCACATGTGTACATATACTTAATCTTGATTAATTAGCAATTAAAAGGGATTTGTGCTTTCAAATGCTATTTTGTCTTATTCTACCTAACATTTCTCTTTTGCCTCTTAATCCTCACCACTCACCTCTACCTAACCTTGCATCTCCTTGTGCCTCTTCATCTCATCCACTCATTCTTTTGCCTCTTAATCTCCACCCTTCATTCTTGAGGCAATTCCTTTAAAAGGAAGCTCTTCCCTTGCTCAAGGGTCCTAAATTTTGGTAATCTCAATTTTTGGGTACTCTTGCATTCTGTCTTTCTTGCAATCTTGTCATTTGAATTCTTAGCTCTTATTTTCTCTCAATTCTTAGTTTAGCTTCATTCCTATCTTAATATTGCAATGATAATCTAGCTTCTCCCTCGTGTTGTTCTTGCATTCTCATTCTTAGATTACCAATTGTTTGCATACATTCTTAGCTTAATCTCTCATTTTCTTAGCTTGCATTCTTGCATTTCTTAGCTTCATTGTTATATTTGAATCTTCCATCTTGGAGTACTTAAGTCACTAATTCTTCATGCCAATTTTATGAGCATCATGAGAAGGATTAAACTCGCTTCAACTAGGAAGCTATGAATTGCTTCTCGGGATATCCTCTTCCATGGATTTCTCTCAAGAGTAATTGTTCATAGAAGTGTGTCACACTTTTGATCACAAAGTAGGGTTAGGTACCTTACTAAGTCTCTTCGGAGACTCATCTATTTCAATATTGTCTTGCAAGTAATTGTGATCCTTAAACTGAAAGAGAAAAAGTTCATAAAGTTGATCAGTGAAGGTGTTGCAAAGGTCAATACAAATGAAGTGGCCTATGGTTACACCTCTAGTAGGGTGAGTGATGATAATGACAACTTTGACATAAGATTGAGATAGTTCATCAAACAACTGAATGAGAACAAAGATAAAGAGAAATAGAGTTTAGAGAAAGCAGTGCAAGCTGCTCCTATTCCTAATAGACCACCTGCTAATGGACCTTTGCCTAGAACTGCTGAGATGACACACCCATTTACACTCTTTATTCAAAACAACATAGTTCTAAAGTGGTCTGAAGGACTAAATGCTTGGATATCCTAGGTTTAAATAGTACTTCAGGCAAATTGCACTTGTATCTTTTTGTATCTTTGTGTAGTTTCTCAACTTGGTATATCTGTATATCCTCATGTTTTTAGCAAAAGGCTTGTAATATTTTACTATCTTGATGTATCATGATATGGAGGCACATGTATGAGCTTGTAACAACTGAACTATAGTAGACTATTGTTTCATATAACTAATGTTGATCCCTTATATTTAATAGAAGAAATAAATAAATGGAAGAAAATATAATAAGTAAATTAATAAATAATCTAATATAATTATAATATAAATAAATAATATATTATCAATACAATAAAATATGGGGATTCACCACTTAGTGTGTTGGTTAAGTGGTGTTGTTGTTGTTGTTGTTCTCCCCACCCAGGTACAAACCTATGTTGGCCATTATGATCATGGGCTTACGCCTTCATTGATATAATGTGCTCGTTTGTTTGGGCCTCAACTTTATAAAAAGGGGGTGAGGTCCCCCATTTGTGGCCTCACTAGTTCATAGCTCTACGCCAAAAGTGTTTCATGTGGCGCCAGAGGATGTCCCATGCCAACATTGTTGGTCATGTTAAAAATTTTACTAGGCACTTACATTTTAATGTGTGTGTGTGTGTGTTTGTGTGTGCAATAATATAATATATGTTATTAATAAAATAATATAATAATATAATACTACCATTAATGACATGAATTTTCATTCTTCTAAGGGCACAATTTTTAGAAGTTAAAGATATAAAGGAAAAAATAATTGAATAAGAATTAAAAAAAGGCACACAACACAAAAATAGGACATTTGTATACACACCAGCAGACCCATCATCAAAGGATTAATAACCATCAAACATAAATATACATTACAATTAGCACAACTAATATAGTCAGCGTCAAACATAAAAATATCAAGATTTTTAATATCAAGGAGAATTTTATATATATATATATTGATGAATAGTGCCTTCTCTATTAATAAAATATAAAAGTTACATATTCACAAAAAAGGGGTCGGGGGACATAAAAATCACCCCGCGGAGTTCACACGACAAAAGCTAGAAAAAACAACAACTATTCATAAAAAAATAGGCATAAAGCCATCAAGCTGCAAGCCAGAGGAGGAGGATCTTTATCATCAAAACCCCAAACATTGTTGGGATTGACAGGAGGGTCAAGAATCAACCAACCATCATCTTCTACATCTTTCTCATCCACCTGGGGCGGAGAAATGGCCAGAGCCAAGCGAGGAAACTTGGAAGAGGTGGCAGGAGCCCAATCAGAGCCAAGACGAGTAATAGGAGAATCAGGAGGGGTAGATTGAGCTAAAGTTGGAGGCCACCCAGAGGTACGATAAGGCAGAGAAGCTGAGTGGCACTGCCAACCATCGTCACCACCTCTAGGAGAGTGGTGGCAGGGAGCCTGCAACCATGTGGTACGACAACAGCAAGTTGAGGAACTATGCCCATGATGGTAGCCTCTAGGAGGGGTACCTTCTGCAGAAATGGCATCATGAGGGACTTGTGCAACCATGTAGGGAGCGTTGCCCCAATGATTGAGCAGCTCCTAAAGGTGAGCCACCTCCAGAGCCACCTTATTTGCTTGAACCTGAATCTGCATCATAACACTATTACATATGCAAGCCTTGTTATACAGAGCAACATTCATATCAAGAAAGTTGTGAGAAAAAAGAACAACATTCCTATATTTCTAAAGAGTGAACAAAATATCCATCCTGAAAGTATGCCAAATCTGGGTAAACTTGGAGTAAGTCTAAGAGAATCCCCCAGGACAATCATATGCTAGGAGAAAGGCTCGGGCCTAAAGGGTTTGAAAAAATCATGGATCCATTGCCAATATTGTTGAGCTCTCCTACAGAACCAGAAGATGTGCAAGAAAGTCTCAGGGTGACCATAGAAGGGACACTGAGGGTCATGAACACCCAAATTTTTGAGCCTAGGTCCCACAGGAAGCCCTTGGAATAGCATACACCAAGCAAAGAGAGCCATCTTGGGCTCTGTAATGGTAGCCCAGATGGTCTAAAAGCAAGAGCTCTAGTGATAAGTAGAAGATTGAAGATGCCATCTCTGGTTAAGAATGTCCACCATGAGAAGATGAGGAGACAACCATCTGTAGCCTAGCCTCGGCTTGTAATTTCTGAAATGAGTGGCAAGATACCATTTCCAATCCTTCCACCAAGGCCGAACAAACTGGATACCAAGCTTATGAAGCAAATTATCAGGGATTGCAAAAACCAATAGATCAAAACTCTGACAATCTATGCGAGCCAAGCAGTATTACACCTGCATATCCTCCCAAGAGCGGAGACTCATAGTGGCCCTAGAGAAGAGGTCCTTGGGAGTCTGAATGCCATGTTTGAAAAAATGCAGAGCACTGACCCCTTGAGTCTTAGCCAAAGGAATGCCTTGAATATAAAATAACAAGGACCACCAGAGGTTCTATTGATTGAAATAAAGCCCATTGTGAAAGCCATCACCATCCCACCGAAGCCAGGGCTTAATAGCTTCCTAGGCTTTCCAAATGGTCTTAATGATGAAAGTGCCTAGTGTACACACAAAATAGTGCACTTCTATGAATCATTACATTCAAGAACACTCAAGAGTGAGGTCTCAAAAATTGATCCATAGCTCCCTATGTATGGAGTTGCAAGATTATTTGAAGTTTGCTCTCAGCTAGAGCTATTAAGCTAATGACCTTGCTAGTCAACCACACAATGAGAGATTCAAATGAAGACAAAGGCAAGAATGCCAATATCCCCAAGAATCACTATGAAATGCAAATGCAAGCTAGATTAAGATGAATATGCAAGCTAGAAATGAGAGATGCAAGCTAAGCTATGGAAATGAAAGTACAAGCTATGCTATAAAAAAGAAAGTACAAGCTATGCTATAAAAAGGAAAGTACAAGCTATACTATAAAAAGGAAAGTACAAGTATTACCAAGCCTTCCTAGTTAAACTAGATGAGTTACTCTAAATCTTGAAAGGAAATCTAAACTATGAAAGCATAAACATGAAGTTACTATGCATGAATGAAACTAAGAATGGAATGTAGATGCAAAAGTCAAGAATGCTCCAAATCTTCAAAAGTTCCAAAGTGACCTAGAAAACTTGCAGCATAACATTAGTATTCAAAATTGCATATGAAAATGAGGAAGAGATCTCTTCTTTTATAGGAAATGAGAAAGAATGGACCATGGAGATTAAGAGGCAAAAGATTTAATCAAGGGTGGAGCATCAAAGAAGAGCAATCCATGTGCACAAATATCCTCCAATGAGAAAATAAGAGTTGACTTTTGTGTCCATATGAGACAAAAAGTGCTTTTCTTCTTTTTATAAAATAAGAATAATGCTTTATTTGTGCAACTTAGGATAAGAGGAAAAGTGGGGGCTTTTTATTTATTAAAAAGGGAGGAAATATTCCTTTTGAATAAATAAAGACTTAAGATAAAATGGTTAGCCCAAGGCAAATAATCAAAAATGATAAAATAGGACTTGATCAAGGAAATTGATATAATTGATAAAATATTGATTCGAGGATTTGATAAATTGTTGAATGGGGGCCCAAAGTCTAGGTGACCATTTTAGGGTGCATACATTTGCCCCTCTTTGACTAATGTGAGATCGATTTGGGATCACATGCAATCAAAGAATGAAATTGAAATGTGAGATTGATTTGGGATCACAAAACAATCCAGACATGTGTTTGATGGATGGGAACATATCAGGACAAAGATAAGCAGGCTGAAAGACAAGACCAACACTGTTGCTATTAAGTGATAGTCAAGTCTCAAAATAAAAGATAAAAATCAAAAGACAAGATCAACACTGTTGTTGTTAAGTTATAATCAAGTCTCAAAATAAGAATCTCAAGCTGAACTGAATGATAAGATGAATCATAGATTAAAGCTGATAGGTATTGCCCCCTCAGAATCAAAATTGAAATTAGGTAGAGAAGCAGCAAATTGAACTTGATCAAGTCACTAGAAATCACAATCGAAGATAAAGGATAACCATCAAGCGGGAAAGAAATGCCCCAGCTTGACTGAGAAAGATATAGGATAAAGATGAAGTCAAACCTAAGATAGATGAAGCAAATGAAAATAAATGAAAGACTAGGAGTTTGGAAGAGATGGGGGTGAAGAAATGAAGATGCCCCAGCGAAGATCAAAGGATCAGGCCTCAAATAGTTAGCCAATTGCGCAAAAGAAGAGGAAAATTTGAAATGTAATTTTGACTAACAAGATTAACCTGGATTTCAATTTCAAGTCCGAAAACGGATCCAGGACGTCGAAATTAGCTAGGGGTGCAATTTTTGCGCAATTCTGAGGTGTTGTGAAAATTAGGTCAAAAAGTCAAAATGTTATAGACAAGAAGCGAAAGACATGATCGAGAAGAAGTGAAAGGTGAGCGTTGTTGATCGACTAGTCCGTGAAAGATAAAAAGAGAGATCTCTCCATATGCAAGGTGCAAAACTAACTATCATGAACCTAAAAATGCAAGCTACTATGAAAAGTGGTTGACTTGCAAGCTCACAACGCTAATAGACATCTAATAATCATCATCGAGCTTTATTGGTAGCATCATAAGATCATACAATACACACTAGTATGACTATGGGTATATGAATATGATCTATATCAGATAGAATGTGGGAATTCCACCTAGCCATCGAAGACATGTAGGTCAAGATGACTAGTGCAGTGAGATTACCTAAGTTTGATATGGCAAGATTATACTCACATCAAGACACAAGGAAAGTCAAGATGACTATAAGTATGCACTTGCGCAACAGTCAAGGATAATACCCTGTAGATCCTAGGTGTCAAGTGGATCAAGCATAAATGCTAATGACAATTAGGACCAACAAAATATACCCACAAGCATAAAAAGCAATAAAACATGTCCTCATGCCCTCAGTCTTCTAGCTATGCATCATTGAAAACTATCATAGGGAGAGAACACTCATCAAAGAAATCATCATAGACAACACACAAGGAAAACAAAGTCAAACAAGTCTCAGCGAGTCAAGCGTTTAAGTGCATGTGTGTAGGTCATAGAATCAACTTTGAGTATCACATCTACGAGTGAGAAATATCATATCATGCTGAACTGTGAGGTAGGATATCTGATAAATGTTGAGAAACACTCGATGCTAGGGTAGTGTTGAAAAACACTGGTGGGTGTTGTCCGAAAGACTAACGCATCCTAGAGACCAAAGCTAACATAGTTATGCACCCTAGAGAAAGACAAAGACCAATTCCAAACCGAGGTGACAAGGTCAAGGCATGATGGAGAAAGGCGAAGTGTCAAGGATGCATGCTAAGAAATGAGGGTGCAAAGGCCTCAAGTAGCGCCTATTTCTAGGTTTTCACCACTTGGAGATTTTTTTTATTTTTTTTATTTTTTTTATTTTTTTGTATTTTTGCTACCAAGGCACCTGTTTCCAGGTTTTCACCAAGGCACCTTTTTTTTGTATTTTTTTTTGTATTTTTTCAAGACTTTATATGCTTTTTACGATTTTTTCAACATCATTTATGAATTTTTCTGAAATTTTTTCAGGATCAATAAGTATGTACAAAGGATGCCCCCAGATAGAACGGGCATCAAACTTCCAAGCAAGATCAAATCATGTAGTCCCAATGTCTAGCAAGGTGGAGGACAAGAGGGAATAGCAAGCTAGTGGAAGAGATGGAAGACAAGAGAATGAAAGAGAATTAAGGGAAGAAATCCTCAAGGGAAAACTCCTCAAGAGTACCCAAGCTAGGGAAAAAGTATCATGCAAAGCACATTTGGACAAGCAATGAAAGGCCAGCATAGGATAAGTCACAAATGTATAATGCAAAAGAAGGAAAGGATGCAGTCCAAAAGATCATAGCATCATTTTTTACTCTTTTTTATTAGATCAAGACCAAATGGGAAAAGGGATAGCGAAAGGCTAGAATGAATGGAGGAAAATAAATATGAAGACTAAACATGAATGGAATGAAAGCCATATCATCATAAGATAGCTCAAAAGATAGTCAAATGTTCGTGTATAGATCAACATTATCAAGATCAAAGAGAGAAGACGGGATGAATCAAATATGTAGAAGAACTACACATGATGCCTGATTGTCAGGTTTTCATCATGGTACTTATACAAGGTGCCACAAGGGAGTGGTTTTCACCATAGGGAGAATTTATTTCTCTTTACTTTTGCTACCAAGGTGCCTGTTTCCAGGTTTCCACCAAGGTACATTTTCAATTTTTTTATTTCTATTTTTTTAAATTTTTTTATTGGAAGAAGGAAAGCTTTTTAGATAATGCTCCTTGAAAGGATAAACCATGATATGCCAAGGATTCAAAATGATATGCTTAAAGATGCTGAGAGGGAAAGGAAGATGGAAGAGAAAAAATGGAGGATAAGGTTTTATGTAAAGTGAGTGAGGTTGGAAGATAGGAGGAATAGGAAAATGAAGAAAAAGGATAGAAGGTAGAAGGATAATGAATGGAAGGAGTGTGAAAGGGTAGATGGAAAGAAAGGAAAGATCAACACCAACACACACTTTGAAGGGTGGCAAGAGGATGGAGGAAATGTGAATGAAGGAATACGAGGAGGAATACAGTGAATGTTTAGCAGAGGTTGTTCAACATAAGACTCTCTTAAGAGAGACTTTGGAATCCATATAGTCGTAAGATTTTCATTTCTTTTTCATGATTTAAAGAGAATATCTTCAATGATAGATTTTGGAACCCATACTTGTCTTGTAGTTTTCTTCTTAGATATCTCTTTTGACTTTATGCCTCCATGTTGATTAGAGGAGACATGGTGATCTTCTTCTTTTTTTATGGATTTTTGTATTTCTTCTTTTTCTTGTATTGAACATTCAAGTTACTTCCAAAAGACTTGGGACTTGTGGAAGAAGAAAGAGGATATGACTGGTTTAGATGGGTAGGTGGATGAAAAGGATTCAAGGGTATGCATCTATGTTGATCTTGAGGAAAGATAGGAGATGAAAAGACGTAAGGACCCAAGATGGATGATGAATTAGGAGAGTTAGGAGGGGAAAGTGAAGGGACATAAGGGCCCAAGATGGAAGGAAGACGTGAAGCCTTTGGTATTGGTGGAGGAAGTCCAAGGATGGAAGTGGAAGATGCAAAAGGATAATCAATAATTTTATCAACATCTATATGACAACCAAGGACATCAGCAACTTTAGAGTGAGCATTAGGATTTTCAATAGGATCGTGAACATCTTGAATAGGAGCAACTTTTTCAATAGGATTGTTCAAAGCTTGCAAAGACTTAGGAAGAGTAGAAAGTGGAAGTGAACATGGAATGGTAGAACAAGAAGATGGAATACTTTGATCTTGACAAGTATCTTTGGATAGCATAAACACATCATTTTTTTCTTGATTTTCAATAGGCTTAGCATTGGAAGTAACATCACTATTTTTAATAACCTTAATGGAAGTATCATCTTTGGAAAGTGCAAGTGGAGTAAGGTTATTTTGATTGTCAATAAGCTCAACAGTGTAAGTAGTAGCTTGATCTTGCTTAGGAGAAGACTTAAGACATGGTGGAATGAATGAGAAAGGGTGTAGAGGATCGAAAGAACCACGAAATGGAGGAGAGACATCATGAAAAATATTGGGTGACATGGAGGGTTCTTGATCTTTCTTTATGTTCTTTTCTTTATTTTTAGAGTCTTCTTGACATGAAGCGACTTCTAAGGACAAGGAAGCATGTTGGGATTGTATGGAAGACTTTGGAAGAGATAGTGAAGGACTAGCTGCAGTAGGCATTATAGTGCATAAAGGCTTAGGATCTTTAGTTTTAGCATTATTGAAAGTATTTTCAGCCAAGTGAAGGTTAGCTTGAGTTTCTTTAAGAGGTAACCCTTGAGGATAACTATAGGGAACCGCATGAAAAGTATTAGGACTTTCATTGGATGAAGGATTTGTGAAAGGTTTGGAAGACTCAGAAGCTTTAGGAAATGTATGAGTATTGGAGGAAGTAGGGGATGGAAGGGAACCATCACAAGACAAAGGTCCATCATTAACATAATCTTGCTTGAGAGTGTAATCTTTATTTTCAACATGAATGTTCTTAGAAGAATGATTCTTATAATATTTACGTTTCAAATCAGCATGGTACATTTTATATTCCTCAATAGAAGTAGATGGATCATCATCAAGGTATTGTTCATAGAACTCATCAAAGTATTTTTCAAAATCAGAGTCATACGGATCACCATCGTGATCTATCCAATAGGATGACCCTTTAGTAAGCATGAGCACATGACGAGGAGGACTCTTAGGAATAGAGGTTTCATAGGTATGACTATATGGTTCATCATCATAGCCATCATAATAGTCATCAAAGGTGGGTGTGTCACTCTTTGTGGGAGAGGTATCACAAGGATTACTATATTGCTCATATTGAGATGTAAGACTCTTGGGAGAAGTAGAAGAGGAATGAGATTGTGAAGAAGGGGAAAGTGAAGACCTAGTGGAGGAAGAAGACTTGGATAATGAAGAATGTGAATAATGTCTAGAAGAGTCATGGTAAGACATGGAAGGTGAAGAAGAATGAGAAGACTTAGATGATGATGAATGTTTAGAAGAAGGAGGTCGTGATAGGATCATGTGTATGATCCTAGCAAAGGCATCTGATTCAATCAATTTTTCTTTTATTTTTTCCATAAATTTATCACCCATGAGATTTTTGGAGGAATAATACTCTTCGAATTGAGAAATGAGTTCTAGATCATCTATTCTCAAGAGAGGTTCCATAACAAGGTAGTTGAAATTCATGGTTGTAGAAGAGAAGGAATTAAGCATGGAAGAAATGAATAGAAGAGATGAATAGAAGAAAGTAGACTAGAAAATAAGAGGAAAAGAATCAAGAAGACATGAAGAATTTAGGAGAAAGAGGAAGAATCATGAAGGAAGAAGAGATCAGATGAAAATGGGAGACTAGAAGACATGGAAGAAGGAAGACTAAGAGTCATTTTATGCAATTTTGATACCATTTGAGTTCATTTGGATGTTGAAAAACATGTCATAGCACCTAAGATATAAGATCTGGACTGACCAAGGAGGACTGGAAGTGACACAAATCAGTAGAACAGTCAAAAGACTCTGGACGACAGTTACCAGGCAAGCAGGGTGACACTTTAAGACCAAGTGACACATCTTGCTACATAGGGTGACACTTTCCAAGCTAATAGTGTGACACTTTCCAAGTTAGCGGGGTGACAGTTGTGCAGGGATGAACTATCGCGCGCTATTTCTCAGAACATGGTGTGACACTGTTCAGTGTTGCATGACTCTTTGACCAGTGAGGTGCAAAATCTCAGTTTTTGGGATCATTTGTTCAAAATTTTCAATTTGAGGGTTGATTTTTTAATTTCAATCTCAATAACAGCAATAAATTGATAGGTTTGAAAATAGTATGAGATCAAACATGTCATAAAAATAATTGAAACAAGGGCAAAAGCAACCTTGCCAAGACAAACAATTGTGATATCAAAACTGAAAATCTATGAGCATTACCGAGATGTTTGAGTATGCAAGAACGTTTACATAGGTATAGCACAACGAGAACACTTCAAGCACTTTCTATCCTAAAAAGATAAGGCTCAATACTTAGCAACGTGGCCCACAACTTGATGCTCCATTGCCTCACACAAAGTGGTTGCCCACAATAGATATTGGCTTTGTCATGGAAGTGCCAAAGACACAACCAAAGGAACACATATGGTGAGTAATCTTGGGGTGATCCAGGTTATTCCACTTGGATCAATCCTTGCACCAAGAAGCTAAGCGGAAAAATAGGGTGGCTTCTATCTATGGTTCTTAGTAAGGGCTTTCGTTTGTAGTACCCCTCTTGCTCCTCAAAAAGGACTGGGACCTCGGGGCCTCAAGAGTACCTTAAGCATTCTTGCTCAATACTTTCCTCATGGTCACAATCTCACAAGTACTCACATCAAGTGAAGACAAGCACTACGTCTACCAAGGTTTTGTGTCCTTGATAGCCTTGAGATTATAGTGGGTTGGAATAGCTCGGTATTAGCTTGTCCCCACTTGGGTCGTTCCTCTTGATTGCTCAAGAGCAGGCCCCCTAAAGGATTCTAAGAACTAAACAAAAAATGGATTGACTTTTGAGGTTCAAGGTTTTTGTTTCACCACAAAGGTGAAGAGCATACTCCCCTATCTCAAAGTTTCTCCCAAACACACCAAGCAAATGTTCAATTACCCTCTTGCTTTCAAAATCCAAGGATGGGTCAAGATTTTCTGGTTCACCACAAGGGTGAAGAGCATACTTCTCCTACCACCCAAGAATTCCTACAACAAGATATTATGTTCCTATGAAATGAAACAACTAGTAATTGCCACACTTTGAAAATGAAATAAACAACAAGCACTTGATTGGGTTTTTATGCTTTGGGCAGCCCTACAAAAACCATTAGTAGCCCTTGTGCATTTGAAGCTTTGACATGCATTCTTTTAAGCAAATAATCAAGCAATGAGAGCACCTACAAGCACAACTTGTTAGCCCCACAATGGTTAGCACATCAAAAATTAGATAATCTGCAAGGAAAATAGCTGATCAAATGGAAAAATTTGAAAATGAAACCAACATGGTTGGATTAGGCTCAAAAATACCTTTCCAATGATATATCACACTTAAATTTTCGATACCGTATGTGAAAATTTCAAAAAAATGGGTGCCAGTTTTCCACAGTAGCACGGATTCTGAAAACGCTGAAATTTAAAAAAAAATAGAAAACCCAAAACTCAACTCACTGTCACCCAAAACTCAACTCACTATTAGGTATAGGCGGCAGTATAGTCACCAGAAATGTCATGCGACACTTCTCTATATACGGGGGCGACAATTTATCTCTGTGAGACAGTTCACTAACCTGCAGGCGATAGTTTATACTAAATAGTGTGATATTATCTGTCAAACAGTGTGACACTTTTAACTAGTAAGGTGTCACCCTGCTATACAAGAAACTGTCACACAACACTGAAAAACTATTGTATGACACTCTAAGACAAAAAAAATAAAGAGCCGAAAATAAGCTAAAAAATGAAAAAAAATTTGATGGAAATGCAGAAAATAAAGGACAAAATGCTAATGTTCTGCCCTACAGTGGGCGCCAAAAATGTACACACAATATAGTGCACTTCTATGAATCATTACATTCAAGAACACTCAAGAGTGAGGTCTCAAAAATTGATCCATAGCTCCCTATGCATGGAGTTGCAAGATTATTTGAAGTTTGCTCTCAGCTAGAGCTATTAAGCTAATGACCTTGCTAGTCAACCACACAATGAGAGATTCAAATGAAGACAAGGGCAAGAATGCCAATATCCCCAAGAATCACTATAAAATGCAAATGCAAGCTAGATTAAGATGAATATGCAAGCTAGAAATGAGAGATGCAAGCTAAGCTATGGAAATGAAAGTACAAGCTATGCTATAAAAAGGAAAGTACAAGTATTACCAAGCCTTCCTAGTTAAACTAGATGAGTTACTCTAAAGCTTTAAAGAAAATCTAAACTATGAAAGCATAAACATGAAGTTACTATGCATGAATGAAACTAAGAATGGAATGTAGATGCAAAAGCCAAGAATGCTCCAAATCTTCAAAAGCTCCAAAGTGACCTAGAAAACCTGCAACATAACATTAGTATTCAAAAATGCATATGAAAATGAGGAAGAGAGCTCTTCTTTATAGGAAATGAGAAAAAATGGACCATGGAGATTAAGAGGCAAAAGATTTAATCAAGGGTGAAGCATCAAAGAAGAGCAATCCATGTGCACAAATATCCTCCAATGAGAAAATAAGAGTTGACTTTTGTGTCCATATGAGACAAAAAGTGCTTTTCTTCTTTTTATAAAATAAGAATAATGTTTTATTTGTGCAACTCAGGATAAGAGGAAAAGTGGGGGCTTTTTATTTATTAAAAGGGGAGGAAATATTCCTTTTGAATAAATAAAGACTTAAGATAAAATGGTTAGCCCAAGGCAAATACAAAAAAAATGATAAAATAGGACTTGATCAAGGAAATTGATATAATTGATAAAATATTGATTTTTGAAAATATTGATTCAGGGATTTGATAAATTGCTGAATGGGGGCCCAAAGTCTAGGCGACCATTTTAGGGTGCATACACCCTGAATCTGAACAAACTCCTTCATAATGAGAAGGGTCTGTAGACCAATTCCCTTCCAAGTAGGCCTGTGAATAGGGAATCCTGAAGAGATGCAATGCCTGACAAGGATATTCTAGGCCTCATCACCAGTGAGAGCACGAATAATCCACTTGGCACAAAGAGAAAGCCCTTGCTTCTGAGTGGAGAGAAGGCCAAGGCCGCTAGAGTCTCTGGGGAGACAACAATACTCCCAAGCCACTTTATGGAACCCATGACTATTGTATCCAGAGGCCCAGAGAAAGTCTCTAAGAAGGCATTCCAGCTTGAGATACAAGGCTTTAGAAGGAGCCCAACAAGAAGAGTAGTAAACATGAGTAGTAGCCAGAACTTTAGAGCAAATCTGGAATTTCCCCACAAGAGAGAGGAGCTTGCAGATCCAATACTACAACTTTTTCTCAATCTTGGCAATCACAGCATTCCATAAGTCCATAGAAGATCCATTGAAGGCAAAGGGAATGCCCAGGAAGTGAAAGACTTCCCCATGCTGGACCCATTTCTAGTCAAACTTAGCAAGCCAGGGAGGGGCTGGAAGGAAAGTCTGTCTGAAGCAGAGGGTCTTATGCCACTGAATAGAAGATCTAGAGGCTTGAAAAAAGGTGTCCAAGCACTATAAGGCATTGGAGATATTCTTCTCATCCTCAATAAGAGTGAGAAAGAAATCATCAGCAAAGTGACTATTAACAAGATGAGAAGAAGAATCAAGAAGATAAATGACCCGAACTAAACCAAAGGAAACAGATTTGGCAAGAAAATATCCAAAGCCTTCAACAGCAAGCACATATAATGTAGGAGCCAACAGACAACCTTGCCGAATGGATCTAAAAAGCCCAAAGGTATCAAATTGAGACCCATTGATAGTAATGCACACAAAGGCATCACCAAAAATCATCTCCACAGACTACAAGAAATTAGGACCAAAGCCAAGCACTTGCAGCATGCCAAGAATGAAAGGCCATTCAATGCGGTCATAAGCTTTAGAAAAATCAATCTTGAGAAATAAAGTAGGCTGCTTAGACTGACGAGCCCATTCCATCCCTTTCCAAATTGCAATAATGTTGTAAAGAATATACCTAGACTTAATGAAACTAGTTTTCTCAGAGTGAACAATAAGCAGAAGGAGATGTTTGATTTTGAGAGCTAAAGCCTTAGCAATTATCTTGTAGGAGACATTTAGCAAGGTGATGGGCCTCCAATTGCAGATATCCTCAGGATCGCCAGCTTTAGGTATGCATTTGATGTTCCCTTTATTTATGATAGCACCTAGACTTTTGTTATGAAAGGCCTCGAGGTAAACTTTATGTAGGTAAGGTCCTATAGCATCCCATAAGTGTTTGTAGAATTCACAGGGGAAGCCATCATCTCCTGGGGATTTGTCATCAGCCATAGAAAAGATAGCTTCTTTAAGGACACTAATGGTAAGAAGTTTATCACAAAAGGCCTGTTGCTCGACCGCTATGCAGTTTGGAGTAACAACAATACAAGCCTTGAGAGCCTCCTCTTGAGCAGCAACATTTCCCTATAAAGAAAACACTTTTTCATAGTATTGAATAAAAGCTTGAAGAATGGCAAAAATTTTAGTAAGGGTTTTAGGTCCTTGTTTGATCTTTTGAATACCAACATTGGTATGTCGAGCCCTAAGGGCATGAAAAAATTCCTTAGAGGCTTTATCGCCCACCTCTAACCAGTGGAGGCAAGCTTTGATTTGAGCTCCCTGAGCAGCATAGGCGTCAGCAATCTGCTTCTCATGTCGAAGCTGGGCAAGCTTAAGCTGAAGCTCAGTGTCAAAGGGGTTCAATGCAAGAGCATCAGAAGCATTGCAAAGAGCCTTAGTGTTAGCTTCATAGGCATGTCTCCTGTAGCAAGCCAACTAAAGAATGTGAGCAATAGTGGATGCATGCGTCAGCACAGACGTGTTGAGAAAAAATTGAGTACAAGCAGCTGGCCTGGCAGAGGAATGCCAAGTGATGGAAAAGGAAATGGGGAAATGGTCTGACAAGGTCACATCTGTCAAAGGAGTGACAAGTAAGGCCCAATCTTCAGAGAAAGAGAAAAAATATTGAGAAATTATCATAGCATGATCTAATCTCTTAAATATACGGTTAGAACCAACTCTGAAATTAGACCAAGTATGCCAGACCCCACCTTGCTAGCGATGGTTAGCATTGGGATAAAAAAGGCCCAATTTATTGCGCATATGGTACCAAGCTTCTCTCTCCCCAGCTATCCATCGAAAAGGCAAAATCCCTTCCTTGTTAGAGGCCAGCTCAACCATATTAAAGTCCCCACACATCACCCAAGTTGCAGGAGGCAAGTTATCCGCCAGCCAGCACCAAAGCTGAGATCTTTCCATAGCATCATTGGGAGCATAAACATTAATGATGCCAAAAGAATTATTATGAAAAGACAACAAAATCCAAGTGACACATTGCATAGGGTTAGATCCATGCACAATAACAGAAGAATGAAGGCGAGGTGACAGAATAGTAATGGTACCACCCTTACCAGCTTCATGCTGAGAAGAAAAAACAATGTCATTCGACCAAATGACGTGACTGACAGAAGTAAGTAGGAAACCAGAAATTTTAACTTTCTGCAAACACAAAACATCCAGACTATGAAGTTTGTGGCGGGTATCACGAACATAGTACTTTTTGGAGAGGTCAGTTAGACCTCGCACATTCCAGGACAAAAAATTCATAAAAACTCTTGCATGCTTTCCTCATCCCCAAGAGAGGAGAAACTATTTTGCAAGAAAGTTGGTACTGAACCAAAGCTGGGGAGTAAATCTCCAGAAGAGATAAACCGTCATTTTTTTGGGTCATCCACATGACCATCTGAGTTGCGTGACCGATGCAAAAATTGAGAAGAATTAGATGGTACAGCTCACAGTGTGAGCACCACCTCTGAGGTGGTAGGCCTCACACCTGGAGCTTTCCCCTAAGTAGAAGGGTGTGAAATAGGTAGAGCAATTGGTGGCGCTTCGACAAAAAGAGGGTATTCTCCAGCCAGGGGCTCCGGAGGCAAAACAGCTGCAGAAGCAGCATGTGCCAGCTTAGAGCCTGAGGCATTCTTGCATTTTCGTGTAACTGTAGTCCATTCTTCTCTCTTCCCAACTTTTGAGTTTTTAACAGGCACTTCCTTTGGCGGCGGCTTCACCCGAGGGGTGACCAAAGGGTAGTCCTTATTCTTGTGTTCCACCGATTGACACCTATAATAGGTGTTTGGTAGGTCCAAATAAAGCACTTTTTGAGAGATGGTGAGGGAACTAACCTGGATCTCAACAGTGTCTTTGAGGTCCCTAGAAAGGTCGACCTCAACATAGACGTGCTTCTGAGGGTGGGCATTAAAAAACTTGTCATGCTCCATGCTAATGACCTTGCCAAGGGTTTTGGCAATAGACTCAATAAAAGGCCAGCATGGAAATGGGAGACCAAGAAACTCAACCCAAATGGAAACCCTAAGTTTCTTGTCGTTCGAGACAAAGAAGTCTCGAGACCACCTCTGAAAAACAAGCAAGGAGGACCTAACCGTCCAAGGCCCATGACTAAAAACAAGTTCCGCCTGGGAAGGGTTAGCAAAGTGAAACAGGAAAAAACCTTTGGTGAGGTTTTGCACACCATCAAGGTAGACCCTAGGAGGGGTCCAGCTCTTGTTTACCCAATCTTTGAGAATACTTTCAGGAGGAGTGTGACCCACAAAATATCCTATCAAAGTATGCTTTTCTAACCATTCATAGGAAGCATCAAACTCTTGCAGATTAAGAACAATGTCAGGGTTACCTCGTGAAAGACCTTCGGGATGAACTTGCGAGGATGTTTATTCAGAAGAGGTGCCATGGATTTTTGAAGCTTCAACTCGAGCACCAGCATCAACTGTTGGGCCGAAGTTGGCCAAAGCCATACTAAAAGCTAACCCTAATGAAAAAATCCCGCAGTAAATGTGGTATGACAGATGGGAAGCTCAGAGAAAAGACACAAACAGGAAGTCATACACATGAAACCCTAGCAGAGCCGAATGAAGGAGATTTGAACATCGAATACCCTTCATTATTCTTTTCTACCTCATATCCTTTGTAGATTGTGAATGTAAGGATAATGAGCATCAAATACATTTGAGGGCAAAAATTAAACCAATTAGTAATAATAAAAATATAGTTGCCATATAGTAAAATTATAGTTAGTATATAATAGATACACAATCAAAAATAATTTCAAAATCCACAAAAAACTTGCTATAAGAAGTTTGGCTAGATTGTGTTTGAATTTATCATTTCCATACTAGCTATTGGTTTAACACACACACATCCATTGGTACAAATCAATTCAATTCTTAGAGGTAATTGATTCTCTAAAAGTTAGAAAAATTTCTAGTTGAAAATGACATACTAAATATCTTTATTTGATCTATCAAAGTTAAGGCAAACTCTTAAGAGAAAGAAGTTCATATGATTCAAACATAAGAAGATTTAAGAAGAAATTAATGTAGATATATATATGAGTATATTACATGTATAAATGAAATATTATGAGAAGTATAAAGATATCTATGTAGTGACATGAGAGAAGATTGTTCACATATAAAATTGAAGGTCTTATAGATATAAAAGAAAAGGGTCAAGAAGATACAAAAGAGAGAATATTGACAAGTGTTGGAAAGAAATATATATACAAATACATGGAGAGAGTATTTGTAGATTGAAAAGGATATTTCCCTTATTTTTGTTATCATTGCAATATATTAAGGAAGTTGACATTTGCAAATAGAAAATTGTTATCATCTAAACTCTTTAAGTATAAGACTTAATAGAGAAGTCTATTGCAGTTAAACTTAAAAAGAAAACAGTCTCAAACCCTATAGGACCAAACAAGGGACATTACAGTGGTATCAAAGCATAATCTTGTCATCCTATGCAAAATAGCATAATCTATTTTATTAGTTGTTACTGTAAGTAAAAAATTCATTTTCACATAAAAATTTAACATTTATTTAAACTGACATCTTTAACCCTTTTTAAAAGAACATAAATCAAATCAATCAAATCTCATCATAAATATCAACCTGCACCCACTTTGTTACTTATTTTTAATTTAATAATAATATGTCTCAAAAAACTATTGTGAATGCCTACAATTTTTTAACACGTGGTCGTATAGGTAACTATCTACTACCTAAAAAGAATGATGGATCGAGGAGCGATGTAGGCTATCGTGTGTAGGAGCTAGGGATTTTGTGTCCTATCCTTTTTTGTTTGATATTTGTGCACCACATGGGGATATTTTTGTTGGTTGTTGAGGGGTGTGAGGAAGGGACAATGTTCCTCCTTGCATTTTTTTTTGTGTTTGGCATACTACAAAAGTGATTACTAGGGTTTGGATGGTTTTCAGTGTGTAAACTTCATGGGGGGTTTTGGTTGGCTCAATTTTTTTATTAGATTTGTGTGTAGTGGTTTTCTTTTGGCAGGTTTTTGGCTAGAGGAGGAAGGTGGTATTTTGGTTCCCAAGTTTATATGACTCATCTTGGGATTTCTTTGAGTTCAATGCTTGCTAAGGCTATGGATGTCTATGATCCATCTCCCTTAATGCATGCAAGCATTAAAGATGATAATAAGAGTTTTGAGTAGAGGGATGCTTCTTCAAAGGGATTGTCAAAAATCAAGAAAGTGAAAGGGTGTTTGGAAAGAAGTCATGAGCATCCTATTTTGGTTATTCAACCAGTTGCAGATGATATTAAATATTGGATCAATCATGCTCTTATTTGAAAATTTTTAGGGCTTCATCTTGTTACCCATCCTAAATCCTGGGTGAGAAAGGTTTGGAACCCTGAATGGGACATAGAAATAATGCCAGTATCCAACAATTATTTTCTAGTTATCTTTTCATGCATGGTAGAAATACATAGATCTTTTGAAGGAGGCCCATTTTTCTTTAACTAGGTTGGGCTCTTTGTCAAGCCTTGGTGTGTGAGTTTCAACTCTACTGAGGAACTAACTTTGCAAGTTTTGGTTTGGATTTTCCTTACAAGGCTTCCCTTAGAATTCTAGTGAGATGATAATCTTCACTCCATTGGCTTTCTACTAGGAAAGATGGTTAGTCCTACTACCCAAACTTGGGATAGAAAGGTAATCTCTTATGCTCGTATTTGTGTTGAAGTTGATTTAAATAACTCTTACCAGATTCTATAGAAATATGACTTAGATCTTCTTCTTGGATCCAATAGCTGGATTATGAGACATTACCATTCAAATGTAGAATCTATCATGAGTATGGGTATCTACAAAGGTGTCCCAGATCTAGGTCAATCTTATCTACTAATTCCCCCTCTAGCTCAACTCCTAATGTGGATAAAGGGAAAGCTCCTATGTCTGAAGGTACTACTGATAAGGATGACTTCACTTTGGTCAAAACTTGTAATAAGGGAAGAGGCCAAAAGAGAACTTGGATGGATAGATAAAATGATGGGACATTTAATACGTTTGAGGTTTTAGATAATTTGGTTTAGGAGGAGGGAATTCTAGTTGAATTATCTCAATGTATTATACTTTTGGGAGTGACATTGGATGGTCAAATAGATACAACTCTTCCTTCAAAGATTCTAGTTGTGGTAGAGCCTAGTGGTGTTAGAGTAATAATTTGTTTTGCTTATTAATTAAATTATATTGATTTAATTATTAAGTCACTTATTATCTCTTTCTTTACTTAAGCTAAACTTTAGGCATATAATAATTAATTATTTTATTAATTATTATCATGCAACCTAGGTTTCTCCTTTAGGGATTTGATCTCCCTGTATAAGGATTGATCTCTCTTGTAATAACAAATTCATTACATTGTATTACCAATTTTTCTTTGCATATCAAAATGTCTCCTCTTTCATGGATCAATGAATTTTGGCCTCCATATCTTTTTGCTTCTCTCTTTCTATGACAGATATTTGCATGCAGGTGAATCTTGGGATTTGTGGGTTGATTTTCTCATCAACTCCAATATGGTATCAGAGCTTCAGATCTTCATGCCCATGTTCTCTTCATGAGATATTTGGCCTTGTTTGTTAGATCTGTAAATTTTAGAAGGTTTTGTGGTTGATATGGGGGACCTTTGATTTGGGTTACTTTGGGCTCAAATAGACCTCATTGTTGTGCTCAGAGTGCCCAAAACCCCCTATTTCCATATAAAAATTATCTAATTTGGACAAATTTTCCATTTGAAGCAAAAAACAATTTGTACCAGGGTCGTATGACTCTGGCACACATATAGAGGTAGGTGAAACAAAAAATATTTCAAAAACATTGTTTTTTTGGTCTGGTAGCGACCATCGCATTGCTACTCATCAACCACTCAATGACCACCACAAGCGCCAACAACGATCACCGCCAACGACCAATGGTAACTGCTAGCAATCGGTGGTCACCGCCAGCGGCCCCCGCCGCCTATCGCCCTTGCTCTGCCCTCCAGCCTACCTCTAACAGCCCCGCCACCCTTTGCACCACCTCGGCCGCCTGCGAGAAACCTATCACATCTAGTCAATGAGAAAGATCCATCATTCATTCCTCCAGTTGTCCCTAGAGATTTTGTGGAAGGAATAGATAGAATCAGGCGGATTGCACAAGGAGCAGAGGTTTGGATGGAGGGTATCTGGAATGAGGCCTACAAACACGTTGAGGATTTGGTAAAGATACATAATAGAGCACTTGCCATCCTTTCTCGAATCTAGTGTATGGAGGGATCTTGGGAGGATGAACGCATCTATAGAGATGAGGTAATCACAGAGTTTCACGAGCTGATGGAGACACCTAGTGAGAAACTGATTGGTGGTGGGGTTGTTCGAGAGGGTGAAGCATATGACTTTTCTAGATGGTATGAAGCAGTGGTGTTGGCCAAGGAAATGTTTGAGTATTTTATTAAGGAATCCACTCCACTAAAGGAAGTGGCTGATAATATCTAGCAAGAAGTTTCCAACAATGTTGCCTCACTTTAATCGTAAAGGCTCACTGAAGAAGAGATAACTCTACGCAACCTGAAGAGAAAGTTGGAGGAATCCTTTCAGTTGATCTTTTTCATGAAGGATGATTATGATAACCTTTCCATATTCTCAAATGATATGCATTCCGCTTAGGACTTGGTACCAAATTGGGATGATAGTTTGAAGAAGTTCGAGCGAGCAATGGTCACCTTGGAATTCAAGCAAGAATCGGTACCCAGTGTTAGCATGGAAGAATTGGAAATAGTGTTAGATAGATTCCAGGCATTCAAGAAGAGAGGTCAAAGATAGGACAATAGGTGCATTTAATGCATAGTGGGAGCATGTATTGGTCATTTATTGCACCCCACCTTCCTTCTGAGTGTGCATGCATAGTGGGCATTTATTACCCACTATGATAGTGGATTATTTTTTGCATTGATGTAGATTCCTTTTCTATGCCCTAACCCTAATTAGGGCTGAGGTGGCAAAATTTGGGCCATCAGTTATTGTTTTCATCCGGGCCTTTTTTTGTTTTCGAGGACCTATATAAAGGCCTCTTCTTCTCATTTGTAAAGGAGCGAATTTTGAGATTGTTGCTTATGAGCTATTGAGACAATAAGACCGTTCCAAGGAAAATTTTGGCGAATTTGTAGTTTTCTCGGGTACTTTTTTTTTTGGCAAGTTTTTTTTGACAGCTTGGTTGTTTTTTTGTGGTAATGGCCATACATTTGTCAAATTTATGCCAATGAATTGCTGATGTCAACACTACATCAACAACTTGCATGTACCTTCTGGGCCCTTCTAGAGCACCCTGTGGTCTTTTAACCATAACATGCTCATATGATGTCGAAATCAAGCAAACAACATATCATCGGCAAGCACTTTCTGAGCTCTATCTAGATCCGAAGATTAGAATTTTTGATTTTGCTTCTTGATTGTGTTTTTTTGCTATGAAATCTAGAAGTTCTTTTTTGCACTCCGGGAGCCATATTTTGCACATTTGATCTCCTTTTTTGCCGAATGAGATATCGCTAAAAATATTGTTTTGTATTCTTTCCAGTGTTATAAGTCTTATTTCTAGATTCTACTCCAAGTACATTTTATTCAATTTTTTTGCATTTATACACTCTAGTGACTATCTTGGATGTTTCAGGTCCTGGGATCTTTTTCCTTGTATGGGTTGACTCATTTTTTTTTGTTATTCATTTTTATACATTGTTTTGTCTTCTTTGATCTTTGTACACATCTTTTTTAAGCATTTATTTTTTACAAACGCACTGAGACAAAGTGTCACTCTATTGTATGCTTGGGATCTTGCACATCTTTGTGACTTTTGTACTCACACTCCATTATAAAGTGTCAGGGGGGGGGGGGGGGGGGGGTTTGATGTTTGCCTAGTTTATCATCTACCTTTGTCAAGTAAGGGTTCCTTCCACAACATTAGCCTTAGGATGTGTGTCAATGTCACTAGCCTTCATATGTGTATGTACTTTCTTTGTACCTTTGATGTTCTTGGTTCTTCATCATGCATTTCTTGTTGACCATATTTTTCAGTGTACATGTCGCCTCTCCCTTGTCTACATTATGGGGGGTTTCTACTGTTGATTCTAATGCTTCCTTGGTTCGTTAGAGTGAGCTATGTATTTAATATTTGTTCCTATGTACTAGGCGGATGTAATGGCTAGATACCTATGCATTTCGGTGAGATGGATAATCTCTCATATGGACACTCTTTCATTAGTGTTTTGGAGGAAACCTTCCATCTTTGATTGATGAGCTCTTTAGGCTTTGGTGTTTTATGCCATCTGTATCTTCGAGTTCACTTTTTTTACCTTTGTTCGCCTCCTAATTCAAGTACTATCATTTGAGGGCTCTCATGCTCTTCTCTAGTTGGTCATGTTCCATTTCAGTGGAGGTTCTTCAGATCAACAGTTACTTTTTGACAGTGTTTGCAACTTCTTGCACCTTTAGTGGTGTTCTTCATGTTCATTCTTTGTTCTTATTTTCTGGGACATTCTCTAGTTTTGGAGGCTTCTTCAATCCTTTACTAGTCTTAATCTCTTTTTGGAGTAGAGTTTTTCCCATGTGGTTTTCTCTATTTCTCTACTTTATAAAGACTCTCTTTTGTACTTAGGTACCTGATCAGGCCTTTGTTGTTGGGACCCATTTTCTTTCAATAGTTGTTTCTAGGTTTTTAGCTACTCCCTAAGTTTATCTTTGGGGGGGGGGGGGGGGGGTGGTGTTAGAGTAATAAGTTATTTTTCTTATTAGTTAAATCATATTGATTTAATTATTAAGTCACTTATTATCTCTTTCTTTACTTAAGCTAAACTTTAGGCATATAATAATTATTTATTTTATTAATTATTATCATGCAACCTAGGTTTCTCTTTTAGGCTTTTGATCTCCTTGTATAAGGATTGATCTCTCTTGTAATAACAAATTCATTACATTGTATTACAAAAAAAAAATTGCATATCAAAATGTCTCCTCTTTCATGGATCATTGAATTTAGGCTTCCATAGCTTTTTGCTTCTCTCTTTCTGTGATAAGTGTTTACATGTCAGTGATTCTTGGGAGTTGTGGGTTGATTTTCTCATCAACTCCAATAAGTGGGACTATTATCTCAAAGGATGAGTCTATTATGGTAGCCTCAACTCCTCCTTCAGTAAAAGAACCCTCAAATTTTGTGAAGAACAAGGATGGTCCAGCTTTCTAGGTGTTTAGCAGGAACCCTTAAGAAGGGGGTTATGGAGAAATCGTCAAGAATTGGAGGAAGATAGATCAGAAGGTTAAAATTATTGGGGATATATTAGTCAATTATGGGCCTATGAAAACCATTGATTCACATTTTTTTCTTTCTCATAAATAATTATTTTATCTTGGAATGTGAGGGGGTCGAATAACATCCCCTAGAAAAAAGGTTGTTTGGGATTTGGTTCTCATTCTCCTGACATTGTATTCATTCAAAAGACTAAATTGACAGTGGGGGATATGGAAAGTAGAGCTTCTAGGATATGGTTGTGTGGAGCTTGCCGGTATATTGGTGCGCATGGTAGTTCTGGTGGAATAACTTGTTTTTGGGATCCAAGGAAGGTTGTCCCTCAATGGTGGATTTCAAGCCATTCTTCTATCTCTATGGTTTTCTCTTGCTTAGATTCAAGTTATACTTGTCTTTTTTTCCAATTTTTATGCTCCTACTACTCTCTAGGGTAAATCTCGACTGTGGGACCATATTATATATGTCTTCTCTCTAGCTCCCTTTCTCATTTGAATAATGGTTGGGGACTTTAATAGAGCTTGTAACTTGGAGGAAAAAAGAGAAGGTGTGTCTATAATTAATCCTTATCTCATCCTCATCAATGATAATATTGAGCTTTTAATTGATGTAAAGCCAAATAATGGCATGTTCACTTGGAACAATAGGAGAAGTGGAGTGGATGCAATTTATGGGAGATTGGACTAATTTCTTGTTTCTTGTTACTAGATGGGGGATAGATGGAATACTAGTTTAAGGATTTTGGACTGGAGGGGTTTTGATAATAGGTTGATCAAAATATCTATGATTGCCTCTAGGGATTCAAAGAAACCCTCTTTTAAGTTTTAACTTATGTGGATGCAAAATCCTACTCTCCAACATTTGGTTACTATTTGGTGGTCTAAGGGTCAACCTTCTCATGTTACAACTATATATTCTTTTGTTAAAAGATTGTAGCATGTGGAATATAGACTCAAAAGGTGGAGTAGGCAATGTTTGGGGAATTTTCATTATAATAAGCAAGTTTCCTAAGATTGGCTGGATTCTATCACACGCTTGATTTGTGATTATGGGCTTACTTTGGAATTAGTTCAAAGGGAGGCTATGGATGTTAATGATTTGGAGGAATGGGAGCTCCATGAGGAGATCTTCTAGAAGAAAAATTCTACAATTTATTGCTTACAAGAAGGAGATAGAAATGTTGTTTTTTAAAAAAAAATTGTTAAGGCAAGACGAACTGGTAATCTCGTTACTTCCTTATTTTCTTTAGAGCAAGCTCATTTGTCCTCAATGTGAGACATTTATTAGGAATCTCATCAATATTTTTCTTCTTTGTTTAAGGAAGATTATCCTCCCACTAGGGAAGAGGAAATGGCTATTCTTGACTACATTCCTCCTCTTGTTTATGGTCAGATTAATGAGGCCCTCATTTGGTGCATCTTGATGCAAGAACTGGAGAACATTATTTTTCATATGAAAAAAGGAAAAGCCCTAGGCCCTGATGGTTTCCTAGTTGAATTTTACAAGGAGTTATTGGAGATTATCAAATGGAACCTTGTGGAATCAATTCAAATGAGTTTTTCTTTGCAATGTGGTTTGCAAGATCATCTCTAAATTGATTGTGGAAAGACTTGAGATTTTTCTCAAGGCCCTTATATCTAATGGAAAAGGTGGTTTTGTTGTTGGCAAACAAATTCTTGACGGGATTGTGATTTCTACTGAGGCCATTCATTCTATGGTAACTTCTAAGGAGAAATCTATGATTATTAAACTTGACATGGAAAAGGTTTATCAGGGTTAAATTGGCTTTTTTACAAAAGGTTCTTTTGGCTTTTGGCTTTAGTGGTGACTGGGTAAACTAGGTCATGAGTTGTGTTTCCTCTTTTTCTTTCTCAGTCCTAGCTAATGGTTATCCTTATGAGCTCTTTAGTGCTTCTAGGGGTCTTCAGTAGAGGGACCCTTTATCTCCTTATTTATTCATTATCATGGCTGGGGGACTTAGTATATTTATTAAATCTAGAGTCAGACAAGGTTTGAGCTGGTGTGAGATTTTACCTCCCCATTCTCACTTAAAATTTGTGGATGATACTTCTTTTTTGGGGGGGAAGGGACATAATTAGTGAAGTTGTATGCCTGAGGAAAACTTTGGACATTTATTTAGTTGACTTGGGACAAAGAATTAATGAGGATAAGTCATCTATCTAATTCTTTAATAATTCTTAGCTCATTTAGAACATGATTTCTCATATTCTCAGATTTCCTATTGTTTCTCTTCCTCTAGTCTACCTTGGGATTATGATTGGTGTGGGTTCTCAACACCATGAGTTTTGGCAGGAGATTTTGGACAAGTTTCATAAGAGTGTTAGTCACTAGACTTGTATATGGATTTTGTCTGTTGGAAAAGTGACTTTGTTAAAATCAGTGGTTTAGGTTATTCCTAGTTAAAAATGCTTTATGTGAGTTGCTACATCTAGTTTTGTGAAATAATTTGATGCTCTCTCATAAATTCCTTTGGTCCAATAATTTTTTGTCTTCCAAATGGATCCTAGTTAGATGGGAGTCATTTTTCATACCAAAGCAAGAGTATGGTTTGGGTCTTCAGCCAACATGCTTAATTCATCAGATTTTAGCTGCCAAGATATATTGGAGATGGTGCACTTGTAGGATTGGGATTGGGCCAGAATTATCACTCACAAGTACCTCAGATGAGTGGATAGTGTGGATGTGACTTGATGCAATTTGAAGGGGAAAAGCTCCATGATTTGGGATACTCTCAAAAAAGGGGCAAATATTATTAAGAAAGGCATATTCTGGATTTGTAATAGTGGCTCAGAAGTTCTCTTTTGGCATGATTCTTGAGGTGGGCACCCTTTGATTATTTCTCAATTTCCTCACCTTAAGCCCCTTTGTGAGATTTTTGTTCGAGTTGGGTGGATTAGGGTGGAAGAATTTGATACAGTTGTTCTTAGGGGGCATGTACAGGTGACTTGTTGGAAGGACCCTTAGAAGTGGCCACTAGGTGGCACTGCAAATAATCATCTAGAGCGGGTTGGGATTTTAGCTAGCAGATTGTGAAACTCTCTTCGGGAAAAAGATGTCCTAGCTTGGGGTCCTAGTCCAAAGGGAAAATTTATTATTTCCTCTAGACACAAAGAATTGGATAGGCAGTTGCATGGCCAGAGGGGTGTGCCTTGGTGGAAATAGGTTTGGAATTTCTTTTCTCTGCCTAAATGTAACTTTTTTCTTTAGCTAGTCACTCAATGAAAATATCTCACCTAAGAGAACTTTCATCATTTGGAATTTATGGTTGGAAAGGAATAGAAGTATTTTTCAAGATTCAAAAATTTAAAGTGCTCTTGTATGGAGATAAATTATTTGTAGGCTTTAGGAAACTATTCTTGCTAAATGTGATGTTTCAGGACCTATTGATCCTAGTGATCTTGTTGCAATAAGAAATATGAATCTTGTCAGAAATGGGTGGGCCTCTCTTCTGAAAGGTGCCTGAGGTAGTTTGAAATAAAGATTCATAGAGATGGGAGGTGGCTCCCTCCTCGTGAGAAAATTTTAAAAATTAACACAAATGGTTCTTCTATAGGGAATCCTGGATGTATGGTAATTGGGGGTATTGGTAGTGATAGTAATGGAAATGTTGTTGTTTTCTTCTCTACCTATAAAGAGTATTACTCTAATATCCTTATGGGGGCTTTGGCTATTATTCATGCCTTTGAAAAAGGTTTCTCTCTTGGCTAGAGGAGGATTGTTTGTGAGTCTGATTCACAAATTATGATTGGTATGCTCAATGCACAACAACTAGATAAGGTTAACTGGAAATTAGTTGTGGTGCTAAAATAAATCTTAAATATGTGTTCTTCGTTAAATCATATCTTCTTTTGTCATATTCCTCACAAAAGGGATAGAGTGGCTAATTGTCTGACTAAATGGGCTACAAAGAACCTAAATGGTTGGGATATGGATGATTACCATGGCATCTTGAGGCTAGAAAATATGGAGTTGTTGGAATGGTTAATTATGGAAGACAAAGTTGTGTAGTTGTATCCCCTATGGAGCTGTTGGAATGGTTAATTATAGAAGATGAAGTTCCTCCTTTTCTAGGTTTTTTGTGTTCTTGTTATGGCCTTAGGCCTACTACTCTACATTCTTTGAGTTGTTCTCAACAAATTTTTACCCCTCCTTTTTTCAGAAATTAAAAATAAAAATAAGGTAAATTAATAAATAATTTAATACAATTATAATATAAATAAACTAGCAATCACACCTTAGTGTGCAATGAGTACATCGTAGAGGTATGGAAGATCAACTATGTGTTTTTTTCTTTGTCTATCTCTCATTATCATCCTCTCTATATCTTCCTTTCTCTCTATCAATCTATCTCACCATAAATATCTCTTTCTATATCTTCTTCTCTATCTTTCCATCTCTATATCGGCCACCCTTAAACATCACACACTAAGGAAAAAATTAAGCTTGAAAAAAGTAATTTAATTTTGATTGTTTTAACACTTTTAGCCTAGGATTCATTCATTAGTGTGTGATGTTTACAACCGGAGCTTTATGTCTCCCTTTGTATCTCCCTAGATCTCTTTCTGTCTTTACCTCTCGATCTATCTTCATCTCCCTATCTATTTTTCTCCCAACCTCTCACTAGATATATTCATCTCTATCTCTATATTCCTCTCCCCCCTCCATATCTAGACACATCTCCTTCTCTCTATTCATCCATCTCTCTCCATCACTCCCTTCCTATCTCCCTTTATCTCTATCTTTGTCTTGTTGTCTCCTTACCTCTTTTTTCTCTCACTCTTTCCCTTCTATTTCTACATCTTTATATTTATATCTCTCCCTCTTTCCATATTTCAAACAGAGCATGACCTTGTTGGAATTCATAAATGATAATATTAATAATTTTACCCTTTTACTTTGTTGTGAATAATTATTATTTATTTGTCAATAATAGAAATTGTCATTCAAACCACCAAGATTCAATTAAATTTACATTGTGTTTATTTAATTATAAATAAATATAGAATATATTTTCATATAAATTTATTTCATATCAATTATTAATATATTTTTTTATCGGTAAAAGGCCTAAGCCAAAGATTTTATTAATAGATTAAATAATAGTACAAACATTTCATTCTGTGCGGGCACTAGTAGGAAAGAATGGAGAAGAAAACTTCCAGTCTAGCCCGGGACCATGCTCCATATTTTTATTACAAACAATTTTATGAGAGCATTCCCTCATTTACATCATAAGATGAAGGCATTCCTTCATTTACTTGTTCCAGGCTTGGTGCTAAAAATAGTGCTATATCTTTGTTGCAAAGTAAGGAAGATCACCTCCTAAACATCAAGATTTTAAATATGTCGAATTGTTGATAGTTATTAATTTAATTTCTTCCTAATCCTTAGTTCTACCTTGCTGACAATTACCTTTATATAATTTGTAACGATGAAGAGAAGGACTTGTATTCTTTGACTCCTTTTCCTTTGCTAACCTGTAAACAAACAAATACTATGTGCCACATATATGCTAGTTATGTGGTAAGGAAAGGAAGATTTCTGCTTACTCAAAGATTATGAACATCCGATGGTATTGTTCTTATTTTGATGACATTAGATTTCTAATCAACATATGCACTAAAATGATGTAATGAGAGCTATGATTATTTAAAATATTTTTCATGACTCGTAAATTGATATTTAAAAAACTTACATTCTTAGTTTATTTAAACATTTGAAGAAAATAAGCAGAGGTAGAGCCTTCTTTCTAACTATAAATTTTAATAAATGAAAGCTATTATTAAAGCATGAAGAAGCTATAGATACAAACCAAAAGTAGCAAACAAATTCTGGAGGCAGGGGGTCCTCCAGAGATAAACATGTAAATCTATTAGTCATTATATCATCCTACCTCTGATTATTAGTGCAGATGTCCTATATGTATCATCGTTTTAACCATATTAAAAAATCTATGTTACCTATATTACTAAGTGCAAGCTTGTGATAGTCTCCAGTTGTCATTAATTCCTAGGGTCTTCTTCCTTTTAGTCAAATCTAATATATAAGCTTATCTTCAAGACTTATGTAAATCCATTGGAATTAATAGCCTTATCCCTCTTAAAAGATGTTATTATTAATTTATCTATACCGCTACTTTCAACACTAAGAATTTCTAAGACAATTAATTGAAGAGTTATCCATATGTTAGAGTCAAGAGATTGCATACCTAACTAACATATTCATCTATTTGAACCATAAACATCTATCTGAACCATAAACATTTATCTAAACCATATTCATCCATGCTACGCTTAGCTTGTCAGTATTTAGAGTACATTCCTATACCCCTTATTGCTATATGAGATATGTAGAGTAGATTCAATTACATGTTTTAGGAGGTGATACTTGGTATACTTTCTCAGCTAATAAAGAAAAGGCTATAAAACAATAACACAGATTCAAAGCAATGAGAAAATGATATACTAAATGTATAAGTCTTACTTAATCTATTTGTAAATTGGAGTCAATTATCTGTTATGTTTGAAGAAGTTAACCTTTAACTTGAGGTTCGTTAAGAATTAAATTTCCCTAAAAATAAGGATTAAAAGGATCTGTTAACAGTATAGAAGGTTACTTATAATCAAGTTCTTTAATGAAATTGACATGAGACTTATTAAGAAAGGTTATCTGAATTATTTTCCTAGTCTCTCTCTAACTGCACCAGAGAAACCTATTTTCTCCTAATTCAATTCTTTACCTTCGTCTAGCCATAGGTCAATTAGATTTTTGGGTCCCAATTCTGCAAAGCACTCCATGTCTTTAAATCCTACCTCATCTAAGTGCCAGTATTCATAGAACCAGCACTCCTCTAGCTTACGGACCTGCAAGCATTGTAGTAGAAATGTTGTGTTTCTGATGATTATGGCCTTTCTCTCTTTGAAGTCCTTCACATCCTGAGTTGCATTAATAGATGGAGATGTGTTGACGCGTGCCTTATCACAGATTCTGGGCTTAACGATCAAAGGGTTTCTTTTAACATATGGAAGGATTTTGTCTAAGTCGCCCAGATATCTTCGTTTAAAGATTTTATAACTAAGAGTCCATATTTCCTGTTCTTGTATAGCCCAGGAGGAAATAACAGCTACAAACATGGAAGATATGTTAGAGAGGACCCTGTATTTATCTTCTAAGTTGATAAAATATGGTCCTAAGATGCATAAGATAGCTCTTATGATAAGGGAGTGTTTGGTAACTAACATCTTCTTGACATATTTTGGAAAAAAATTTCCTTCAAAGGCCAGTTGGCCCTTGCTACACAATAGTTCAATTGATAATTCCATGTTAGCCTCTACTTATATGATTATACAGGATAGACAAAGGCTGGTTAGAGGGCATGGGTTATATAGAAGTGTAGTCTTCCAATGACCTGACTGTTGAAAGTCTAAGGCTATTCGAATTTCTTGGAGTCTCTTCAACTATTTTATTTAGGCTTCTAAAGAGAAAACGAGGCGTTTTCTATATTTGTGAGAATATTGTAATGTTTCTATCCTCGATAGAACTTCTATTTCTGCAGAGCCCGTAAGTTAGACACAGAAGATGAAAAGACATTGCATGCTTATTCCATATTCTAAAAGATATAAAAGAGCAACAACATTAAGGTTTAGAAAAGATATTATATAAAACTATATAAAACTAGGATCTTGTTGGATTCAGTTACTAGCAGCTATAAAACCCATATTGTTCTGTCTAATTACATATTGTAAGGATCTATTTACTCACAGATATTTAATGATTGTTTGAGACTATAGTAAATACTAGATACCATCATGTCTTGTCTAGTAAACCGACTAGATATCTGCTATTAATAGACTATCTATTTATACTTTGTAGGTATTATCTATACTGATGTTCAAAAAGGAAACAGTGACTTTTCTAGTTCATACAGGACCATTTTTTTGAACCTTCGTGCAATACCATAAATGGTTTTCCTTTCTCATCACTACAATACACTCATTCTCTGGATCTATCTTCTTCGAATGGCGGGTGCAGCATTGAATCTCGGGTGCCATAACGTGTATCCTTGATGTCTCTAATTCATCCAGTTCAGCCGACATATGAAATCCTTCATTTCTCCAAAATTTGAGGAGGTTCCTTGTATCCATTTCAGTCTAGAGTGTTTCGTTGTACAAAAAATCCAAATTTCTTAGCATTGCTGGCCAATGAGTATCAAACCGCTCTTCATCCTTGAATGTTAACATTGCGATGCACTGGGATTGAGGGATTTCTGCAAGCTTGATAATCTCAGTTCTCATAGTAGTTTCTGGGTATGGGATCGTTAGTTGATTATCAATACAAAAGACCATTCTTTCTAGCCCTTCTAGGAGATCTTCCTTAAAGATTGAGTTAGCAACTTGAATGATATCTTCTTTCTTTTTCCCCGCAAATACTGAGATGGCAATGAACATACCTATAACCGCTCCATTGGTTTAGAAGGTGAACTCGTTGTCAAAGAAGTGATCCCCCATGGCCTTTTCAATTTCTCTCCTGGAGGAGTTCGACAGTGGGTTGAGGAGCTGATTCCACCTCTCAGGCATAATATTGCCCCTAAAAGCCATAACCCGATTGCCCTTGTTAGCAAAGGTGGTTAATTTTGTTTCCATTGCTGACAGAGGTAGAATTTTGCAAGACCGGTTATAAAGCCTAATCTGAGGAAAACTTATAAGGCTAAGAGAAAGGGGGTTTCGAGACATGATTAGTTCTCTCCACAACTCTTCACGGATTGCCTCTAGTGCGTTGGAGATAATCAGTGCATTTCTGCACGATCTATTGAAATGCACTCATTGCTCATCTTCCCTTGGTTGCCACAGTTATCAATTTTGATTCCATTTATCGAGGAAATTGAACTTAAAAGGATATAAGTTCTAAAATAGTCTAAAGACTTCAAGTTTATGATCTCTATACTTACAATTCTATCGCATGTCCTCAAATCTCCCCTTTAGATTAGTGATTAAAAAGCCTTCCTGTACGATTTATTATTATAACATAGTTGTCAGTTATCTTGTCTGGACTAGTCAATTCTTAAGATGAAAATCATTGGATAATTGTGTGTCCCTATTTTTCTTGTACCATGTGAGTATTCCCTGATCTTAAGAGTGTATGATGTTAATTAATAATTCCATGAGGGAATCATTGTTACTAAATTCTATTACATACATCCCTGTAATGATTTGATCATAATGCTTCGGAGAATGCTAGAAATTAGTCTGAAAATATTAGATCTCTCCATGGTCTTCAAGATAACTATTTTATATTATGGGCTATCCTGCTTGAGGCATAACCTAGACTTAAACGGTTAATGCCAGATAGGCTTAGTATTGAGAGGATTGATTAGAGTATTCCTGCATAGATATTAAGGTAAATCTCCAGGATTAAAAAGAATGGCTAGACTATAGAGGAGAATCTAAGACCATAGAGACTCCTTCAGAATTAATCCATATGTTTCTTAAAAGTTTTAAGGTACGCTAGCTAGTATACAGAGGGGGCATGACTCTAAAGAGACTCCTATAAGAGAGGAGGACTGGTTTGACTAATCTCGGGACAAGAGATCTGGCTTTATTAATCGAAAGTAGGAGAAAGTACAGAGTTCTTCTAATATAAGGTCAAGTTCTCATAGATGCCTGGACTATTTCTAGCAAGATATACTTATCTACTAAGTATAACCTATATAGTAACAGGCCTTTCTAGGAGATTCTTAAAATTTGTATGGTATTCTACTAGGGTTAAGACTAATTCTGTTATTTTAAATAATAGATATTGGATCTGAAATTTTGAATATATTATGAATATATATACTAGGGGAACCAAGTATGCCCTCTGTGTTTATAACCCCTGAGTTGGCAACTATACTAGCTATCCTTTTATCACCCTTGAAGACTATAGCTAATAGATGATTGCAATACTCATGATGTATCAGTTCATCATAGTCACTCACTCCTTCACAGATACAAGGTTGAAGTAGAGGGTATCTCATGTTTATTTCTTATGGTCGTGAATTTCATTGATTGATTAAGATAATTCATGGGTAGGTCATTGGTACTAACAACTATCTTGGGCTATCTTGTGATGATTTGAATTGAATTGTTTCGCAGGTTAGCATAAGTGTTAATCTATATATAGAACACTTCTAAGGTTTACAGGAGATCCATTATTTACTGAGATTAAACCTATTAATACTTTATTAGTGTCAAAAAGATACATGGAAAACTGCTTAATGGAAAACCTCCAAAACTAGTGTTATAATTACATTAGGAAGTTCTACAGAGTTTGTAAGAGGCTAGACTAGAGGGGGAATAGCTAAGACTTATCGTGGATTTCTTCTATATTAATACCTACAGTACTTCATGAAAAAAGGATTAAAACTGATCGAGCAATATACAGATTTTTAAAAGGTCTCCTATATGTTTTAAAGTCTAATAAATCTTGCCTCTATACTAAAGTCTAGTTTCAATAAGGAATATACACATCTACTAAAGAATGGTCAAATTCTAATATATATCGGGACTGGTGCTGGTTGTAAACTTCTATCTAATAGAAAGACTTGTGTCGATCCTCTATGCAGAGGAAGTCGTGTGTGTTAGTTAGAGCCAAGATTGGTTGTTACATTAAAAGAAAGTATATCTAAGTTAGTGGTAACATCTAGTTTAAAGTAATATGTAGGTACTCACTAACTCTTTTGGTTGTGTTATCCTATATTCATAGGGAAGAAAATAAGAATATATACATGAATTTCATAACTCTATTAAGCTAAAAAGTATTTGTGTTTAGGAAAAATACTACACATCTTTGAGATATCTATTTAAAACCTTCAGATAGAGATAAAGGATGCGCTATTAAGTTCTAGTTGATTGGCGTTCATATCTATGCTATAAAGTCAAGATGATATATGATTATGTTTTGAAGGGGGGAATGTAAACTAACTTATTCTAGAAAACTTACACCTTTACCGTTTCCCCATTTGCTCCCTGGTTAGCAAGCTGATCCGCAACTGTATTACCTTCTCTATAAATATGCATAATTTCGTATTGGGGGATAGAATCCAAGATTATACTAATATCTTCAATTCTCGAATTGAGTTCCCAGTTAGGGGTCTTTCTAGTTCTGATTGCATTGATAACTATTTGAGAATCCCCTTCAATTACTAGTTTAGATATGCCAAACTGTTTGCTTAGTTTAAGTCCTTCCAAAGCTGCCTTACATTCTGCCATATTATTAGTTGTGGGTTTGATGGGTTGAGCATATTTAGAGATTATTTCTCCATTCCAATTGCGAATAACCCCACCAATACCTATTATTCCTAGGTTGCCGCGAGAAGCCCCATCAAAATTTAATTTATACCACCCTTCTCTAGGAGGCGTCCATTTACATGTAATTCTATCTGATTTTGATTTGGTTCCCCCTCTACCATATAGTGGTGGAATTGCCAATTTAGGCCATTTGCGTCTGATATTATTATCCCATTGTTTAAAGGAATCTTCAAAACTAATTTTATCTCGAAGCCTATTATTGGTTACTTCGACAATTGATGCTTCTATTTTGTTAACAATTGATTTCCAATCAAGCTTTTGATTTGTAAATATCCTTCTATTTTGTTCTTACCAGATTTCCCATACAAGAATAGAAGGGGAGATTGTCCATATATCTTTGAACAAACAATCTTTGTTAAGGGCCGGCCATGCTTTAAGGTGTTCTACCAAATTGAAGGGCATGGCTGAGTTCCAATTTAAGCTATAGTGTAACCATTTCCAAATATCAATTATTAATATTATCTTACATATAACTTTTATATATAATAAGACTAGTTTTCTAGACAATGTTAGATGAACTATAAACTTAATTTAGAAATTTTTGCAATATAATATTAAATAAATAACATCAAGATAAAAAATCTTATCCTTTTACTCTAACTCTAAAAGTCTTTTTCTTTTCTTGAGACTATAAGTATATGTATACTCTGTCCAAAAAAAACCATCCAAAGAATTGACATTTCATTGCATTTTCTGCTTATTCAAAGATGAGGTTTACGTGGCCAAGCTTAATTATATAGATAACATTTTTAATATAAACTTATTATAAATTATGTACTCATTTATGTATTTAATGGAATGACTATTTCAAAGGAGAAGAAAACAACACATGCAAAACTAAAGAAGCTTACGGAAGCACAAGTAAATAAATCGACCAACAAGAGAATATCTATTATCTTGCACATTTTAACCTTCACCACATGTCCTCCAAGCACATCATTACATAATACCACCGTTCATTTAATACATTATATATTTTTAACCAATGTACATGTCTAAGTAGTTGAAAAACATTACTTTCAATAAACTAGCACTTGCACCAAAAAGAGGTGTAATGGTTATGCCAATAGAAAATTATATTTAAATTAGTAGAAAATTATATTTAAATTAGTATAACAAGAATATATTCTTTATTATCTATATAATGTTATAGTACAAATGTATAAAGATACATAATATAATATTTTTTAAAATATTTTTTATATTAAAAACTTACTTCTCAATTACATAGTATCCAAATTTTATTCACATTTGAGAATAAAGGTTTCTTGATTATTAATAAAAAATTTTTAATATTGTACTATGATATATTAACATACCTAATAATCAATCTCAAATAGCATTCCATGTTACTTGTAATTTACAACTATCTAAATATTCAAGAGATGTAACCAATGAAATCATGATGTTCATAGATACGGAAATAATAATTTTGTTTGAAGACTTTTAATTGGAAAGTGAATTTGAGAAGCATTTAAAATGTTCATTAGAAAAAATAAATATTCAAACGCAAGCTTATCTAAAACAATAGATTCATCAAAAATATAAATAAGAAAAAACTTCATAATCAACTGAAATTGACAAAGTAAACAAAAATCATTAAATTTATAATTAGCCAAACTTTTTTTAAAGAGAGATATGGTTTGTGATAATGTGATCCCTAAAGCACACGGATTAAACAAAGCTGATTTTGAAATCACGATATTTGATTTATTATATATAATATATTCTTTTTTATTTTTGAAGTATGTCTTATTTCATTGAAATATTCTATAAAAATGTACAACTTTTAAGTTTAAGTAGAAGGCAAAAACTTCAAAAGAAGTAAACAGGAACAAGAAATCACTAGCCCTATAAGGAAAATCAACTCAACAAAGGGAATGCCAATAGTTTAAACGCAAATGAATGTTGGTAATTACTGAGTTGTACAATGATTTTTATTGGTTGAAACTTATGAGAGTATTGACTAAAGAATCAATGCAAGGAAGACACTTTTAAACATTTGGAATGAAAATTTAAAATATAATAAATGTTTTTATAAAATCTTTGTAGAGCAAGATATGAAAAAGTTCAATAAAAGAATTCAACAAAACAATTTATGTCTTAACAAACAAGAAATGATTATTTTCCTAATTAGAATTCTATTACGCTAAAGAGGAAATCATTTGAAGTAAAAATCTACATGAAATGAAGAATAAAATAATAAAACCTATAGTTCAAATAAAAATTCGCAGACAAACCAAAATCCAAGAATTCAATGACAAAGATCACTATAAAATAAAGATTACATAATACTATTAATAATTAATTTCTTTTAAAATGCTATGGAATAATGTGTTGTAACATTTGTGAATTTTTCCTACATCAAATCCTTCAAAATGCTCTCGAATAGACATTTGTAGGTAGCATTGCAGTCAGCAACTACATAGAATATCTGAGAACAAATCAAAGTAAAATAAGTAGTTATTCATCTAGCTCAATCGACACACTTCCAATTTCATGGTGGCTATGTGAAATGGTAAGTAAACTAATCTATTAGATTTCCAAAATCCATACATATGCTTTATCAATTTCAGGATTCGATTGTGTAGAATAGCATCAACGTTTCAGATCATACTACATGATCCATCATCGGGATGCAAAAGAGCAAGAGGAACATAAGTTGGTAGATTGCAGATTTAGCAACCAATAAAAAGAAGAGGGAGAGAGGAAAAGAAGAAAGAGAAGAGAGGTATATATATATATATATATATATATATATTCACCTAATCACCGATGAGAATAAAAAAAAAAGGCATCACTCCAAATAATAAAGAAACAAAAATATGAAAATAAGAGAGTGAATAACTACACAAAACATACAATGAAAAAAAGGGGGGCATACATGACTACAAGGAAAATGCATGGGAATAAATGAAAGTACAAATAAATAAATACCAAAGTAATAAAACTAATAAATAAGTAAATAAAAATACCCATGAGAACAAATAAATGTATAAATAAAAAGAAAAGAAAACTAAAATATTTGGATAAATAAATAATTATACATAAGCAAACAAAAAACATAATAAGACATAAAAAAGCCAAAGCATAAACAAATTATATATATATATATATATATATATATATATATATATAGACACACGCGCAAACCAAAAAGTAAAAATAAATTAATTAAAATCAAAAGGAAGTCAATATATAAAAAAGAACAAAAATATATAAAAACTAAAAAATAATAAATAGGAGCATACAAGAATATCTCATAAAAATTAAGATAAAAGTGTATATATGTGTGTGTGTGCGCGCACACACACATTGACACCTTTAAAAACATTTCTTAGCTTCTAGGTATTAATGAAACTCCCTATAGAGATCGTCAAGCATTGAAGGGTCATAAAATGGCCACTTCAAACTGGTGCTCAATATCCACTCAAAGATGCACAAATATCCTAGTAGTCATGCACAAATGTCTAAATAGTGGTGCACAAATGTGCCAATTAACAACCAAAAATACTTTAAAATGATCGGCTATTGGTACATGTGATCATTTTTGGGGCTCTTTTAAAATTTGTATAATTGGGGGGTCAAGTGTGCATGGAGTGTGTGGTTATTGAAACACATTTGGTTCATGTTGGTCTTCCCCTAGTCATACACCTTCAATAAAGTCGATCAAGGGAGCAAATAATAGTTATTTAATTAGAATTTATTTCTTCCAAAATGGGTACCATGACTCGTGAGGTCAGCCCAACACTGTTTTTTAAGAAAAACAAATGTAGTATGTAATATATTAAGTAAATAACTAGTACATATAGAAAAACAATAAAGAAACTCCATATTGGAGAGAGACAACAACCAAATGATAGATGCATAGATCAAAAGAATGGGCCACCAAGCACCCCACACATCATTTAGATACCGCATACACAGAAGAAAAGACTAAAGAAGAAAAGGTTGCAGACATGGCACAATCAGCAAAGGAAAGGAGAAGAAAGAGGGACACTCTTCAACAACAACATACTAAAGCCCTTCAGGTTTGGTAATGAAGAGTGACACTCCAAAGAAATAGTCCCACAAGATAAATTTGTCAATAGGCTCAAAATAGTCTTCATTGTTACCATAGAAGATGTTCATGGAAGCATAATTGTTGTTGACACATGATAACTTAAACACATCCCAAGCCTCCATAATTTTATCTTCAACGCCTTCCCTGTGAAATTAAAAATGGAGCCAAGTATCCCTGAGATAATCCCCTTCTCAAATCTCAATACACAGGGGCCACCACCCGGTTGCCCACCTCCATCACCCAATCCAACCAGCCCACAACTTGAACAAGAGTAGAGAAAACCAAGTTGAACACCATCCCATTATGGATATGGGAAGCAACACCCAGATTATGTTGTAATAGATATATTACAACGTGCATTAGTTCCTCATCTTCAACTAAGAATAATCTAGCACATTGTTCCTACAAGGATTCTTCCAAACATTCACAATTAATACCAAAAGTTTGATCCATAACCCTGACTACAACCAAGCATGCCTAATAGAGGAGAATAAAGCACCGCAATTTCTACCAAAGACCACCAAGAGAAACAAGCATAATAGTAATAGCAAAGAGATACACAAGAAACTACCACATCCATGTATTGAATGAATAGAAGAGCTGACAAGAGGAGATGAAATCTATCAAGAAGAAAGTGTGACAAACAAAAGAAACACCAACTTCAAGAAAAAAAAGCTACCACCTATCCAACTGACCGAACTATCACATTCACTGAATGCCTAGTCTAAGAGTCCATATCACAATCATTAGAAATCTGCAAGAATTATATCAAATGAAAAATGACAATTGTGAGAAACTACAAGCAAGCACTAAAAGAAAAGCCAATTCGAGAAGACAATGTTGAGAAGAATCAAGGCTAAAGGGGACCATGTTAACATATAGAGATGCCCATGGTCACCATAAGAACAAAATATCTAAGACCACACTCAAAGAACTTCCTAGAAAAGACAGACCTCTAGTCACTAAAAATTGAACCAAAATTTTGAACCCTAACATGTGACCATTGACAACAACTCACAAACAAGGAGGCCACCCTACAAAAACACATGTTATGAAGAACAATTTCCCAACTTGGCAACTCAAAATTTGGAAAGAGAGCATCACCCACACACCAAACAAAGAGGCCAAGAACATTTCCAAGTGATATGAATGTGACCCCCCTTCGGAAAAAGGACTCCCCTAAACACAAGTTTAATGTGTCACTAAGGAGAATCCACAAGGCACACCATACTAAGGAGAGGGTCCTCTGAAGCTTCTGTTCTCCAAGAGACAGGTTCCAATTCTTGAAGGCAGACTTTATTGGCCAATGTGTTTGCAACAACATTTGCTTCCCTAAAGAAATGTTGGATTTAATAGTTGTTAAGAAGGGGGAGGAGGCCACAGACTTCGTTGAGGATGTAGTTTATTTTCCAACTAGGGGATTCAAACTTTTTGCAAGCTGCAATAATATTCTAGGGATCACTCTCAATGACCAAGTTTGTTACCTTATGGGCAACAAGTTTAACTCCCTCAAAGAGAGCCCTAGCGTTAGCAACGTTATTTGAAACCTTTGGTATCCTAGCAAAAAGAGCTACCAAAACGATGTCACTTGAGTTTCTAAGGACTACACCACAACCTTAGATGTATGGGTTGCCTTTGGAGGCACCATCAAAGTTCAGTTTGCTACTATTGAGAGGTGGGGGTTTCCATCTAATCTCCTTTCTATCAAAGTTCAGTTGTTTGGGGACCATCTCTTCTTGATTCTGACTGGGCCTCTATTGAGTGTATACAGACTCTCCTCCTTCAGCGTAACATCAGATGTCATCGTACCACCTCCCACAGCATCATCCTGGCTGAGTTTAGGGCTCATCCCTTTAGGTTGGGAGCCATCTTTGACCTGGTTTGGTTTCTTCACCGCCTACGTTGCTTCACAGACTCTTCGAATGGCTAGAGTAGATACTCTTACCTCACCTATTGCTCTTCTGTTGAGCTGGCTAGATCTGACACCTCTCTAGAGCTCGTTGCTGGTATGCTCAAGACACTTCCCTTTTGGGTTCCATCGGGAATGATATTGATTGCCTACCCCCCTGTCAGTTTTCTTTGGACGCTCCGACTCATCTTCTCCCCTCTAGACAAGAGTTGAATGAGCATGTCAGACTTGACATCCACAAGCAGTACATCATCTCGACCTGGACCAACCCTAGTGGGGGCTTACACCTGAGGATGGATTTTTATGCTAAGCACTTCTTACACATCTAGGATGGGATCATCGTTCAACCCAGATATTTATCACAGCGTTGGTGCCATGCTCTTCGGATCGCGCTGGGATCTTTCAAAGTCTGCTCTCACCGCTTGTGAGCACAGATTGATCATCACATTGACAGAGAGGATCGCATTTGCAGTTTATGCACATTGTCTAAGATTGAGACTGAGGCACATTTCATTTTCCATTGCCCTATATACTATGAGATCAAAGGGAGATTCTATTTCTTATTCAGAGAATGCAGCTCCTTGACTTCCTTCTTTTGTTACTCTGACCAGAGATGTCTAACACTCTATTTACGGGAGACGGTACGGCTCCGTGACCATAGCCTGCAGCTTCTATTTCCCCAGAAGCAAGTCACCGAGCAGCTCATTACGAATTTCTTCTCGCCCTCGCCCCCGGCTCGGGGTGTGAAGTAGCCCTCTTGTACCTCCACCATCGGTCACTCTAGATCCGTGAGACCTCACAGTGCTTCTACCCATCAGTGACAAACGACCAACAGATCACGGTGACGGGTCCATACCCATATTCTTCTGGGTCACTATCCTTTTGTGTTGGATTTCTTTCCACTCGAGAAGGACCCCTAGTCCTTGCCCTAGTGGTTCTTTGTTCTCTGCTTCTTCTTGTTTGGTTCCTTGTTCTTTTAGCATGCTCCCCCAACCACTGTTTGGTGGTCTGCTGGTTTCTTGCTATTTTGGTTGTATGTTTCCTGTCCCATAGATCCTTGTTGGTCTTCCATTGGACATTAATAGATTTATCTTATCTTATCTTATCTTATCTTTACTTTATTTAAGAGAAGATTAGCTTTGATAGGAAGTTGAATGTGCTCCCATTCAGTCAAAATGTTGGAGTCTATGGAAGTGAAACATGAACTCGAGCCCATAGCCTTGAGACAATATTAGTTTACCGACTACCTTAAGGGTACAAACTTTATCCCCCCCCTAACACCTTAAGGGTACAAACTTTATCCCAAGCCAAGAGGTGAATCTTATCTTGAGACTCTTTAGTCCCTTTCCAAAGAAAATATTTAAGTTTTGATTCTATGGATGATAAGATCCATTTAGGGAGCAGAAGGACTGACATAATATAGTTTGAATGATAATTGCCAAGACTGTTTTGAGCATAAGAATTCTACTAGTAAGAGATAACCAAGTGTTTTTCCAAGAAGCAATTATATTGTGAATGGATTTCATGATGGGTTCCCAAAATATGCCTTTATTTCTACCTGAAAAGAGAGGGATACCAAGATATGCGCTTGGGAGAGACTCTTGCTTAAACCCCAGAAACTCTGAAATAGTTGTTTCAACCAACAAAGGACAATTCATGAAGAAATGATTTGTCAACATTGCTTTTCTAACTTGATCTAAGATAGTAGTTATCTAATGTCTTCCTGATGGCATGTGCTTTCCTTAAAGAGGCTTCCCCAAACAATAAAATATCATTTGCTAATAGATTGTGAGTCACAATGATATTTGAATTTTGAAACTTAATACCTCTCCAGATATTATCATTGTAAATAGCTGCTATTGACAGACTTAAAGTCTTTGCCATGATTATAACAAGACAAGGATAGAATGGGTCTCCTTGCCTAATACCCTGAAAAGAATCAAAGAATTCACATGTTTGGTCATTAATGATAACAGAGAATTTAGCCCCAAATATAATACCTAGAATCCATTTAGACCACTAATGAGAGAAGCCAAACTTGATAATCACCTAGTGAAAGAAATTTATGTCCACTCTACCATATGCTTTGAGCACATCCAATTTAATAAGCATACTCTGAATTGTATTATGCTTGTGTGCAAAATGTCATGTGCCACAAGGGCCCCTTCCGAGGTCTCCTTACCAAGCACAAACTCCCCTTGTTCAAGGGAGATAATTTTGGGAATAACAAGGGCTAATCTTCTAGCCTTTGAAAATATTTTATAGATAGTGTTACAAAGAGAGATGGGTTTGAAGTCACGAAATGAGATGGGGTCCTTGATTTTGGGAATGAGAGCAATCACTGTGTTGTTGACTTGTTTCAACATACCCCCACTTTTCCTAAACTCTTCCATTGCAGCCCAAATTTTTGAGCCAATGAAATTCCAACATTTTTTAAAGAATAAAACCATCAAGCCCAAGGTCCTTATCCATGCCTATTAAGAAGACCACAAACTTGATTTCTTCCATTGAGAAAGGTCTGTGAAGGGCAGCATTGTCCAGATTTGAGACCAAATGAGGGATCTTGCTGAGCAACTCGGACCTACTAGCATCCACCAAGGTGTCATTTTGAATCTCAATAGGATCAGTCAAAATTGAGCCATAGGGGTCTGAAATTTTGCTTACTACATTCTGAGCAGTTTTGGCTTTACTTGAGACATGGAAGAATGCAGTATTTCTATCTCCATTTGTAAGCCATAACTCCCTAGATTTCTGCTTCCAATAAATTTATTTCCTCATTAATATTTCTTCAAAGTCCTTTTGGAGTCTTTTCTACTCATGGTATAAATGAGAGTTAATTCCCACTTTGAGAATTTCATCATTAATTTGATCTAATTAAACAACAATGTCAACCTTCGAAGCAAATATATTTTTGAAAATATTCTTGCTCCACATTTGGATATTTGTTTTGATGAGGGGGAGTTTCCTATTCAATTGAAACAACCTGGAACCTAGAATGAAAGGAAGAACAAGCCACCAAGACTTTAATAGGGAGAGAGGTAGGATCTCTAAACCACTTTTTTTTGAACTTGAAAGAGCCTGAATGGTTTTTTCTAGGGAAAGTTGTAGCAAATTGTACTTGAAGAGGGAAGTGATTTGAACTTGAGAAAGTTAGGATCTAGGATATGCATTGGCCAAATTTTCACATCCATTCTGGATTGACTAAAAAGCTATCAATCCTTTTCGCAGTGTGCATGGACTGGGCTCTTTTATTTGTCCATGTAAAATTGTCATTGCCCGAAATACAATCCTAAAGCCCATTACTTGACACAAAATCATTAAAGCCTATGATTGTTTTCAAAGGAGGAACTCTACCACCAATTTTATCATTCACATACAGGATGGCACTAAAGCCACTGCCCAAAAGGATTGAGACATCCAAATAAGCAACACAAGCTAAAGACAAGGAATCTCATAGAAAAATTTTCCCCATGGTAGAATTCAAACCATAAACTTGAAAAGAAGGAAGCAGACATTGAAACAATCTACTTGGATTTGTTGCCAATTAGCCTTGCAACCACCTTTTTGACCTTGATGTACTAACCTTTCCACAATATGGCCAATCCCTCATAAGCGCCAATGGAAGGAGAAGCAACATAGCACCAAGATTTCCATTTATCAAATGGTTGCATGGCTTCCACTTCAACAAACTTTGTTTCTTGCAACACAATTATATTTGCTTCGCTTGCCTCAATTTGAGCTCTAATGGGGCGGACCTTGTTAATGCCCCTAACATTCCATGAGATGATTTTCATAGCTTCTACGGTGAGTGCCTTGCTTGCCACGGGCTAATTTTCTCTAATGTAGCCTAAATGTTGGCTTTGATGTCATTTTTAATCATCTCATTCTTTGGTTGTCTACCAGTTTTCCCACTACCTTTAAAGGGGGCAGAGTTCAAGGTAGTTCAATGGGGTCTACAAAATAAAACAAGAAAGATGTTGAGCCTTGTCATCATGAGGAAGAAGTAGAGAATCCCCCAACCAAACCAAGTCCCTCTCATGATGATCCAACACATGATTGGATTCATGAAGAAAGAATAAATTTTCTTTGAAGGTGGATTGGTGAGGGCACTTTTCAAGATAGAGCAAGAAGAGCAAGGGGCAATAAGTACATCATCCACCAACCTACTCAACTTAATAATAAGGTTAGAGAGACCCATAGTGTCCTTGTCATTCAATTGAAGAAACCTGGTAGATTTGCCAGCCCCATACGATACCAAATTTTTCCCACCCTCAAATTTGGCATGCACTAAGGACGTCTCTATTACCACCTTATATGCATTAGACTCGTTGCAGTGCTACTCCTGAACCAAAGGAGAGGGAGGGGAAAAGCTAGGTGTGTGACGACAAACCTCCTTATCATGTAATGCATACAACACCTAAGATATGCCAAAGGCAATTTGAGAAGAATCCAACCCTAAAAAAAAATATTTGCTTGCCCATAAGGGCAAATCAAACTATATATGATCCTCATTTGCAACTAAGTTGTCAAGATGTGACATCACAAACATTTGAAAGCCTTGTTAGATAATAGAGCAAGGTAATGAGGAGGCTGGAGTGAAAGGAATAATTTGCCACAAAGAAGAGGCGGTAGCAGTGTTGCTAGAAACCACAAGTGGTTGGGAGAACATAACTCTATTTTGGAAGCCAAATCATAATAGTCTGAACCAATAATACCATGATTACGAGAAACAAGATGTGGGGGAAGGCTCTTGAGCTACCGAGCTCAAGCTAACCGAGAAGAATGTGCTCAACTTCGCTTCGGAGGAGAAATCTTCACAAACTAAAATATTGTCGACACTAATACCTTGGCCCAAGAAATCACTATTCACATGAACTTTGACTATGTTATCAATAAGCATCTTTTGTTTCCACTTCCCATACAGAGAAGAAACCGGGATTTCAAGAGGACATTGCTTATCCAAATCCAGAAAGGCACAAAATCTAATAGGAAGATGTGGTTGTTCAAACAACCTAAGTCATGTTTTAAAAAGATGCCCACTTGATTGGCTATCATTTCTACCACCTCCAAATCTCTATGTTCTAGAGAAGGTAATGAAAACCAAAATGGAGCAAACTGAGTACCATTTCCAAAAGGATCAAAATGGGGGGTCCAACGTTGAGAATGGAGGCAAAAGCCTGCCATAAACCAAGCTTTATGATTATGGACAAGATCCCTATCTTTCTTGTTTGAGAAAACCACAATGAAAAATCCCAAACCATTATCTAAGTAGAAAACTTCATTAACATTCGACCAAGAAGCACTACACCATTCAAGAAGTTCAGAAATAGGAGGGGTCCAATTCCAAAACTTACATATGAGTGCTCTATCAGAGAGCTTTGAAACTTGGGGTTGAACAAGATCTTGAGATAAGGTTAATCTGAAGCTCCCATCATCACCAACTTGCCCAATGTTCGGAGTATACAAAGCTTAAGATGGACCACAACCCCACTGAGGCTCAGATGGAGATGTGAAAATTTCTCTCACCCATTTCTTATTACCACAGTGTTGCTTCTAAGATCTCTTCTTGGAGTTTATGTTGAAATCCCTACACCCAACAAACTTCTTTGAGACCTTGGGGAGAGGCAGAATCCCTTTGAAGATCCTCACAGAAGGAACTTGCAATTAAAGAAGACAAGTTGGAGATTTATAGACCCCATGAGTTTGAGGAGCCATCACCTTACATGGAATATTATTTGGAAACGAGGGGAGCTCATGGGGCGACCGAGGGCAAGAAGACAGAGCACCCAAAGCACCTATTGCGAAGGAAAAATGAAAGGAATCCTTTGAAGAAGACAACCCCTCGACGTGTTCTAAAAACCCCAATGTTTCCTTCAGTCTGCAGACATCGACCCACTTTTGATTCTGAAAGACCCATTGAGGGATCCAAGCCTTGGATTGAACCCCCACAACGGCCAACTCTGATGTTGTATGCCCTCTAGACCAAGTCTCAAGACAAAACCCACCATGAAGCTTGGGAAATGAACAAAATTTGTTCTATGGTTGACTAGGGCTTTCAAATTTGCCCGTTGAAGGTTGTTTCCCTACTCTCGAGCCATCATTCAACTTCCACGAACGGGGAAAAAATATTAAACTTGCATACCAAATCCTAAAAAACCTTCATTCTCAAACACATCCATAAAAAATTTGTTGAACCTTGGTTGTAAGCTCTATAGGCAAGAAGCCCCACTATTTCACTAACAGTCAAGATAACAACTCTCCATTGAGAATGTAATGTGCCCTTCTTAGCAGTAGGCCATTATGGCGCTTGATTAGTCTATCTTCACATCCGAATAGGCTAATGGCTTCTTTTTAGAGGATGTCAGTCAGTCACAAGTTTCAGTGCTTCTTTTTAGAGGATGTCAGCGAGTCACAAGTTTCAGTGGGCGAATATTTAATCTTTGGGGTCTATTTCTAAAGTGAAATCACTTTATTTTATAAAGTGATATTATAAAGTCACTTTATGACATAAAGTTACTTTATTTTATAAAAGTGACTTAAGTGAGCTCTTTTATCCCACATGGCTTAGTTTTCCGTGCTTTCCCTCACCTCGAGGCTATAAAAAAAAAAGGTACACCTTGGAAAAAGCACCATGAGATATTATAAGCAAAGAAAAGTAAAATCTGGTTGCATTTGTGACTGGTTATTTCCGAGGACGCAAACTCTTTGGAAATTGTGAAGAGGTTGGACGTAGCCCCAGCATCTCTTCAAGTGGTGGAATCATGCAGATTTCATTTCTGAGCATAATGTATTCGTAAGAAAAATAAGTTCAATCCTCAGCATTGTTGTTCAGATAAAAGTCAGTGTATGCATGTTTGGCTTATGGTGTTACAGCAGCAAGGAAGTAAATTCAGTGATATCAGTTGAGTGACTTCGCTACTTATAAGAACCTGTGATTTTCTCTCCTTGCATTTAGATGGAGTTGTTTATACAATGATTGGCACTTGGAGTTGTTTATGGAGTTGTCTATACAGAGATTTCCTCTCTTCGAACAGGTCACAGACTGTGTATCAAACAGCAGTCGATACCTTTATAGACCAGGTCAGGGTATTAGTTCACATCACCCACAGACCCCACCATACTGCGTAACACATTAGTTCACATCACCCACAGACCCCAGCACACTGCGTAACACAGTCACGCAGCTGCAACTCTCGCGTGACCGAGTTAGAAGACTGGCATGTTATATCCCTGGGCGTGTGCTAACAACAGCACAGGGCCTGTTGATACTTACAGCAATGCTGGAGCTTCCACTGAGTACAGGAGGATCTTCTTACACACCTCCGCCCAGATATAAGCATTAGGAGATGACGTGACCCAGTGCAGAACTGGTCACGAGAGTATATAGGCTCGGCACAGCTAAACAGGGACGGCTGTTGGCTTCCCTTCCATACGCAGCTGCAAGGACTGAAAGTCACCAATACACAGTCAGCAGCATTGAGCGAATATCTTGTTCTCAGCTCTCAGGCAGCGTCACCACCCTTGGGATAACACACAGGCTTGAGGCAACATAGAAGATGAATGCGACACGCAGCCCTTGAGTCAGGTTGGCTCGTTGTAATCTCCATTTTATATATATTGTTTGAGATATTGTATTTACAGCATTTTGCATGAAGTAACTGGAATAAAGTTTAGCTATTTATCTTGTCACTATACGCATGTTTATGAACAAACTGGGCATACATAGCATACCCCTCTCAAACACATATGACATTCAAATTAAACTGTATTAAGAACCAAAACACCTGCAGACAAATGGTTCAGTATTCTTGACACAATAGTTCAGGATATTACAGAGAACCACAATAGAGAGCTCAGCCCAACAATTAATAGACCCTTTTTCTTATTAATTTTCTTGTCCAATGATGGACGCTTGAACCAAAGAGGGTCGGACAAATACTAGGGGGCACCAAAAAATATATAGTTAATTTAAATTTCCATTCACCAATAAGGAGGTCAGCCTTCAATAAGGCAAGTATATATTCTTAGTTTAATTGCTTGCCTAAGGTAGTTGGCCTGAACAGCAAGTATTTATGTATTAATCTTATTTGCTTGCTTCAAAGGGGATTGCCACAATTACCTTTGACATCAATGACAATTTATTCCAACACAATGCTGATGATAGAATTCCACAAAATAACCGGCATAAAACTCTCAACTGCTGCTGGACCATGTGGAGGCACTTTTTTCCCTACTCCCATCAGTCAACCTTGAAGAGAGGCTACCTTGTCCCCAACAATGTCTAGATAGCTGCGAGATGGACTGGGAAACCTGCAAGACTGTTTAGTTAAGTTTGAATTAAGGAATTGCAATGAGTATAAGAGTTTTTGTGGTGGCTTAAGAAATGACGTGACTGGTTCTATTTCTGCAAGCTGTGAAAAGCCAAGCGGCATATGTCAGCATCCTCACTTCATTGGAGATGGCATCACATTCTATTTTATCGGTAAGAAAAAGCATGACTTGGACCTGCACATCAATGTGCAGTTCATGGGAAAGAGGAGAGTGCATGAGAAGGGACTTCACCTGGCTGCAATCTATCGGACTACTCTCTTAAAGAACTCACCAACTCTTACTCGGAGCCAAAAGTGTCTTCAAATGGGACGATTCCCTTGACCAGCTAGCTATAAAAAGAAAGGGAAACTTATCATCTCCTCTCGGGCAGGAAAAATTTACAAAACCCTACCACAGCAGAATACTTTTTCAATGAGACAAACCAAAACCAATCTCCGTACAGCTGCTGCTTCAATCAATTCATATTAAACGAACAATAGATCTAAAAAAATTGGGGCTTTTGGGCTAATTTAATTTGGCTATCTGTACTAAATGCAAACCAGAATTTTGTTTTCAGGGATGTAGAGATTTCAAAAATAAAACTCCCTCAGATCATGGCAAGTGACGTACCTCAAGATTCTGCACAAATTATGCCCTGCTGTCAACAATGCTGATGAAAAAAAAGGAGCAGAGTTTACAGGAATTTTTACGAAACCCTACCACAGAAGAATTCATTTTACACGAGATGAACCAAAACCAATCTCAGTATAGCTGCCGCTTCAATCGATTCACAATAAACGGAAAGTGGATCTAAAAAAATTGGGGTTTTACAGCTAGCAAAGATTGCATGATTGAAATCCAATTTGATATGGAGATCTGTATTAAATGCAAGTCAAAATTCTATTTTCAGGCATGAGTAAATGAATGTTTCGAGCGGCCAGAGATAACCATCAAGTCACCATAAATGACAACGACAAAATGCCATGAAATTGTTTACTGGCACCTTGTTTCCGGCGTGAGACATGTTTTTGGCCTAAACACCATCCATAATATAGCCTACCAGCTAATATTTAGGATAAGATACAACATTGCCTCATAGAGCTGAAACATGAGGTGTGCTAACTTCCCATAATCTACAGATCAAAAACATGATACATGACATTCATCTTTAAGGGCCCAAGTATGCTTCTTCGAGAATTTCTTAAAATCCGCACCCAAATATTTGGTTGCTTGTTTTCTTTGAAATTTCCCACAAGTTACAGCTTTCACAGGCTACTTTCCATTGAAAGGGGCACAGGGAGACAAGTTTTAAAATATCCTTGAAAATATAATGAATAAGCAATGTCAGAGCTAAGCGATCAATATTACCCATTATTTAACAAGAAGATTGTAAACAGGAGTCAGATGTAGCAGATTCAGAAACATTATTTTAGTCACCATTACAGGGAATCTCGGGAGTTTTCTGTGTCAGTGCATCCAATTCACCATTTTGTTCATTCGTTTCTGATTCCTCATCAACATCCATGCTAGCATCAATCATCTCTTCATCTGTAATGGCGACATCAACTGTTTTGGCGACTTCCGCAGTATTTGAAGCTTCGGCAACATTGGCAACTTCAGTGGTATTAGGAACTTCATTGGTATTGGCAGCAGTCTCGTGACTTCCATTTTGCTTGGGACCATTCTCATATGAACTGGAGAGAGGTAATGATGGATATGGATCACTACTCACTGGCACAGTGGATGTCACCAGCAAAATCTGTAGAAGCAAACCAGTACTTAAATAGGATTACAAAGAAGCAATGCAGACTTACAACTACTAAAAGTTCAAACCACTTAATATGGCTTAAAACAAGCACTTATCTAGTTCAGACAGAACAAAATTTAAAAGCAACACAATGAATTAAAAACCCCACAGATATAGCAATAGACTATTTTTACCTCCGGCATCCCAAAACTCGTTAGTACATAAAGCTTTAATCCAGCATTACCAAATCAGAACTATGATTTGCATGCATGTAAATGATCTGATCATTTACTCGCAACTGCAGCAAGAAACCTATTTTATGGGTCTGTCTAAAAAAATAGATAATAATTGGGCATAATCCAAAGCCACACTGAATTTCCTGCACAGGGTGATGATTAATATAGGTGATGCAGGTGGTGGTTATGTATACCCAAGTATTGCCCTGCCTTCATTGATAGATACTATCAAATATGAGAGTTCAACAAATAATGTCAGCCTACTAGAGGCAGTAGTCTCATGCACAAAACTTGCATTGCAAGTTTGGTACTGTTGAGAGCAGCTCACAGGAAATGTTCCATGGTACATTTTATCCTCCTGACAACATCTAATCACTTGGAAAGCAATTGTCAGTTCCTGACAGCAGCATAATAATTTATTATATTGTTTCCATCTACTGGGCAACGACACAACACATTGAAAATCTCAACAATATATAATTTGTAATAGGATGTAATAAGCATGCAACTGAGCCAAGCTGTAAACTTCTGCAAATCTAAAAAATTCAGTCCTATACGTCAAATCATGATTTCTGTTTATTATGATTTTATATAGTTCATTTCAGACAAACTCTTTCATTGTTGAAGGACCAAATTGATAAGCAGCAAAGTACTCTGTTTAAAATTAGGGAGAACATAGTGCTTCCAAGTTCCTACCATCTCAGTCAATTTTTTTGGCCCACTGCCAGATCTTATACAAATCGAGGCAGTGGTGTTGATGTAATACATTTTAATTATAGTTGAAAAACTCATACTAGGCAGGCCAAAACATTAAAAAAGTTGAGGATTCAGCAGAAATTTGGAGAAAAACTTAACAATGATTCAGCAAATTTATCGAACATTTGAAAATTCAAAATACATTTATTTTAAATACTCTTAAAACACACACATTACTGAATATGTGTGACATATTACTGACTTCCATCATATATAAATCAAAATTACAGTTTATTAAATATCATAGACCAAAAAACAAGATCAGCCTCTCAATATATATGAAATTCAAGTTTCAATACAAAAAAAATTATAAATCATAAATCTCGTCTACAACTAAATGTAAAATCTTCTTTACTCTCATTCATACTATGCATTAGTAAATCAGAAAAAATAATGTGTAATATCAAATATGCTTATATATTTTTAAAGGAGCCAAGAGACCATAATCTATGCTGAAGCCTGAAAGTGTTGATTCAGAGATAAATAGAATGTGGGATGTCAAAATTATATAAATTTTCCAAATTTTGTTCATATTGTGAGTTTATGCGATCTGTGGCCTTGAATTTTCCTAGTTGTAAATTGTAATTGTTATAGATAGATCCTTGAAGCAAACAACATCCCAGTTTTGATCCAGAAACTACTGTTCCCAAAATTCAAGCTTACAGATCATTTAATTGAAATTTCGTTCATATCACAACTTCTGACGACTTGCAGGCTTGAATTTTCACAACTATAACAAAGAAAATTCAAATCTGTAAGTCATTTAATTGAAATTGTTCATAGACCTACAGACTTAAACTATATCTGTGAAAATCCAACACTTTCAGTTTCAAGTTTTCAAGACTTATAAGTTTATCTGTTGAAAGGAATCAAAAGATATTAAACTGTGAAAATTACAGGTTGCATAGAAGTAATTCAGCGAACATTATGAAAAATTCTTTGTATTATTAAAAGTTTTGAAAGTGACTGCTGGCCATTTTGAAGTTACATAGATTATATTTTTGCATTTCCTACAATTTTTGGAGTACAATCATTTATACGTGATTCTGCTGGTCATTTTAAAAACATACACAGATTACATTTTCTACAATTTTCAAAATATAGTCATTTGAAAGTGACCGATGAAATTTTCAGATTTTTGGAATAAGTTGATCCAAAGAAAATCTACATATTTGCATGCCTTAAGTCGCCAACTGTCGTCACCCAAAATGCAAAAAAAACCTATGTACTCATACTCAAAATGCAACTCACATTAAGTTTTCAACTTTAGGCAGGTAGAATGATTTTATCTCATTTGATGAGTTATTGCACAAAAAACACCACGAACTTTCAAAAATAAACATACCAGTCGCCGCAAGTTTTGACTCGCAAGTCAGTATACAAGACCAGAGAGAAAATGTTCCTGGTATAAGTAAGAGATGATGCAATCATGGGGTGAGAAGAGAACAAAAGAGCACATCTGGAGCCATAGGAAGAAGAAATAACACCAAAGCTATCTAAGAATGTCATGCAACCTCTAGAAGATCTAACACAAATGAGGAAGATGCACACCAAGATTTGGCTCCCAGCCTTTTTCTTAGAAGTTAATGATAAAATGCTTTTGCTATGTGTTTTCTTATTCTACACCAGTTGCTTGGGGATAAGCTCAGCACTCAACCAGAACTAAACCTATGTTCTTGGCAGAAAGATACGATGATTTTAAGGAAACAGTCCCATTTGAGCTCACAGTTTTCAATGCAAAAAAATTAGAACACTGAATTAATTGAATTGAAAAGAACTGATAAAGCTAAATCTGTATGATATCTGTTTATAAATATGATTATCACTTAAAGCAACTTTGTCTGTCCAGGCAATTATTGTTCAAAGACTAATCTATCTACAGTAGCAGTAGCCAAGTCTATGTTGGAACAGTATTGTCTTAACGTTCTGCTTTCTTTCTGAAATTATGGTCAAATTAATGGGATTTGTCAAAGGGCTAATGTAATTCCTCAACCAAAAAGTGATTTGGCCAAAAGAAGCAATATATCCAATCAGCTTGCATATTTTTGTAACAGAGAAAACAAAAACTAAAATGAAAATAAAATGTTAACATCTCAGAAGGATCTTGCAAGACATCTGGAAATTGAATTTATATAGGATCATATGTTGTCGATTAAGGATGACAAAATTTATGACCGTCTATGTTTCATTAATACACAGATTCTCAATGCTGGGTCAGGTTAATCCAATGCAATTGTATAAGACTGCCATATTCTGTAGATTTATACCTGGCAAAAGATAGATGGACACAAAAAAAAACCCAAAAGACACAAAACAATATCATTCATTTGCAGCAAAATATGTAGTGATGAAGATAATAGACATCCATCTTTGCTGTGGATCATACACATGTTCACATTAACTAGTACATCCCTATTATGATGGCATAAATTTACACAGGCACAATATGCATTGAGAGTTGATACATCAGTGATTCAGACTTCAAAAAGCTTCACACACTGGTGACTCGTCCAAAGAAGAGCAGCATGTACTTGTAATAGTTGGAGAATCACCATTGAAAGGGCAAATTTCACAGAATTTGACAGGGACAGCTGCGTTATATGATGAGATAATTTTGATTTGAAGTACTTCTAACCAAAACTACAGAAAAAAGGGAACCTCCCGATAAAGTAAATCAGAACATTATGAAGGCAAACTAAAAGTGAAAGAAAGTATTTTATTCTTCCTCTTCATAAAAAGACGTTTTTAAAAAAAAAAAAAACAATCCTCTGCATGCATGAGCCATGATCTAACTGCTTTCTAAGCAAATAAAATATAATTAATAATTAATAACACACCTTACATATGTGTGATACAAAGTCCACTGTAAAATCCCCTTAACACAGAATTTGCTTAGAAAAATAGTTTTATGAAAAAAAAAATCATCACAAATATCACCTACACTTGACTCCAAACATACAGAATGTGCATTTATTGCATGAGCAAGAGAATCATACCTTCACAATGAAAAATATCCCCTTCTATACTTTTGCCCTTGCAGAAGCGGTTATGCAACTTGCAACTCCCACTTAGACTATCCGTCCATTTCTTCAATTTTTTATATAATGCATTAATGACTTTAACCTTTGCAAATTAATTATTTCTGAAAAGAATAAAATTACTCTTAACAATGACAATGTCACTTTGGGCCCACATTACTAAAGACTTCATTAAACTAATTTAAATGACTAACTCAATGCACTTATAATATAATATTTGAATGTGCATGATTTTGCACAACATGATTTCAATTGATCTTTATGTTCTTCAAGGATGCTTTCCTAACATTTTTTGACACATTGCTGTATTGAAGACATTCTAAGGATGTGGGCACACCTCAAAAAATGTTCCTCAACTGTCCCTTATCGAAAAAAATTGATCCTAATGTTCTGAAAACATAGGAGCTTCACAAGGACAGGCCGTTGTCTCTTGACTGTCCTGGAGACAGCCAACCATTCATTTGCAGCTACACTATAATGTCCCCTTCTTCGACTTAGGTGCTCAAAAGGGAATAATTTGAATAACTGAATTAAGTTACCTAAAATTGAGGCTGTGAGCAACTTGCATTTAATTAACTTCTATAGAGTGAATTAATAAAAAATAGAAGTAAAATAAAGACACTTTATGTGGACCAAAAGGTTTTAATACAGTTTGAATACACAAACACCAAGTCCTCTACATTTTTTTAATGTAGTCGATGGCAATTTGTTGAGTGGATGGAGTGTTCTCCGATACCATTCAGATGTAGATGAACTACCGACATATTTAGATAATAATAGACGAAGGAATTTATTTTTTTTAAGTATAAAACATACTTGCGACAAAAAAAATTGATTGTAATAGGTTGTACACGTGAATGATTGGTCGTGGAAGTACCACCGAGCATTGACCTTATAATTGTCCCAAATAACATCAATGCTAAATCTGCTAGAGCATGCAAAAATTCATGAACAAACCCCTCATTGCACCCACGTGTCATGATCAATGAAGAGTTTGCGAAGTGCAAACTTGTATCTTTGATTGAATACAACATCTCTATATGGGCCAGCTTTTGTTGTCATAGAAAGGAGATCAACACTATAATAGTCAAGAAGATCTAGCGGAGTGGTCATTTTGTTCCATCTCTCTTCAATGATATTGTGGAGTAGTTTGAAGAAATTTTCTTAACAAATCTTTTGCATTTATTAAAACTTTCAACTTCTTAATCATTGAGTTATTGCCATCATATATCTCACCCATTTAAGGTCTATCCATTTCAATTGGTGACAAACATTTGGATCTCTTTGTTAAATTTATAAGCTTTATATGAATGGAATATATTAATTAATATTTAATCCTTATGAAAAGTTTCATTCTTATCTTTACTAGAGTGTAGTTTTTGTCTTGCTTGGTTGATTATCCGCAGAATGACAAATGGCATTCTCGTAAGCACTGGCATATCCTCCACGTTGGAAGCTCCTCTTCTTATTGTCGGGTCCGCGCAACTAATAGCTTCAGATACTCTCACAATGATTCATAACAGTCATCTTGTTATTAATCGGTCCAGCTGTCATCAGTTTCTCGTGTGTCTTCTTCACCCGCGTTCTCCTCCTGGCAATGGTCTTCCTTTTCGTTTTGGCCGAGCGGTTTCATTCTCGTAAAAGAGATGATGCTCCTTCGGTTACGCTCAACATACGGGAGTTATGCATACGCTTGGGAGTGTTTAATCACCATACTCAATCACTCATGCGAGCGGTTCTATTTACGCGCTTTCTCTCTTTCTTTCACTGGTTGTTGTTCTTATGATTCGATGGCTTTGAAGGAGATCGGCATGTTCTAGTGTACTGTGTGTTATACTATCTTTTGGCGATTATTCTGTTTTGGTGGAGAGCCCTATCGAGACTCAGCTGTTAGACATTTGTAGTGAGCTTCTCTCAGCTGAGCTCGAATTCATATTAATCTTGTATTACCTCTTATAATAAAAGTTATTATTTTGCTGGGTTGTTTCCCTCTGTATTATGAGGGTTTTTCCCAGGGTAGCTGGTGTCCTGTGTTGAAAGTTTTTCATGAGCATTTTAACATTGTATCAGAGCTAGGTGTGTGAATATTCATTTTTTCCAGAACCACCTTTACTGCTTCATTTTTCTCTTCTCCTCTATTCATCATGTTCCTCGGGTTGAGGGTAGAAGATCGTCTTGAAGGAGCTTCAAATTTCATTTCTTGGAAGTCTAGAATCTTCCTGATTCTTGAAGAAAATGATCTTGACTTTGTGGATCCTGATAACAAAGCTCCAGAGGATGAAACTGAATTATCTTTATGGAAGAAGAAAAATGTTTTGGCGAAGAGGATCATTGTTGATTCTATGAAAGACCATCTTGTCCTTTGCCATCTCTAAATTGCAGTCGGCTAATGAGATGTTTAAGTCTCTTCATAGCATGTTTGAGATAAATAATACTAGCAGAGCTTTGGCTCTTCGCATGCAACTCATTCACATCAAAATGAGTAAAAGTGACTATCGTTTCTTTCTTCTTGAGGATTACTGATTTAATGAATAGGCTTAATGCTATTGGGGAATCAGTGAATGAAAAGGAGCTTGTAATGCTTGCCATGAATGATCTCCCACAATCTTGGGAATCATTCATTCAAGGTATCAGTGGTAGGAGTAAGGTTCCTAGCCTTGACAGATTAAGGTCAGATTGCATTCAAAAAGAATGCAGGCTGGAAGCTAGAGGAAACTCTCGTAAATCTCTTTCATCTGAAGATCAAGTCCTGGCATCTCATACTCTTAACAAGAGGGGAAGGAAAAGAAATGTTTCTAATGATAAGAAATTTTCTCCCTCTTCTTCAGATTTTAAAAGGAAAAGAGATATCTCCAAAATCCAATGCTTCAGATGTCAGAAATTTGGTCACTTTGCCAAAAATTGCACTATGAAACTAAATCATCAAGTTGTTGTGTCAGATGTTAAAGAATCATCTCCTTCCAAGATCTCTTACGATCAGTCTGAAGGTCTTCTCTTAATTTCAGCTCTTTTAAGTTGTGTTCCTGCTGATTGCAATATCTGGTTGATAGATAGTGGTGCATCTCGCCACATCTCGGGATATAAGCAGCACATTGCAAATTTAACAGAAAAGGATTTTCATCCGAAAGTTGTGATTGGTGATGATGCTTCATATTCTGTAAAAGGAGTGGGTAATACTTCTTTCAAATTAAACTTTGGAGTCTCTCTTCACCTCAGCAATGTGTTATTTGTTCCAAGGATCAAGAGGAATCTCATCTCTATTTCAGCTCTAGAGGATAAAGGCTTCAATGTAGCTTTCTCAAATGGCAACATCGTTACTTGGAGGAAAGATTCTGATTTCAGTTCAGCCCAAGTGATTGGAGTGAGGCACGAAAGTCTTTATAAGCTCTCTGCAAATCTAGTTCAAGTATTATATCATGACACTTCTGATCTCAACTTGCTTTGGCACAAAAGCTTTGGACATCTCAACTTCAAATCCTTGTCTTCTATGGAAAAGCTGGTTGTAGGGCTTCCCAAATTAACTGTTACTCATGACGGCATTTGCAAAGGATGTGCTTTGGGTAAATTTTCTAAAGGTTCATTTCATTCCAGCAAGAGTAAATCAAATCAGATTTTAGAACTAATTCATTCTGACTTGTGTGAACCCATGTCCTCTGCTTCTTTGAGTGGTTTCTGGCATTATGTAACTTTTATTGATGACTTCTCTTGTAAGACATGGATTTACTTTCTCAAATCAAAGGATTCAGATGAAGTTCTTTCAAAGTTTAAAGTATTTAAAGCTTTGGCTGAAAATCTCTCTGAAAAGAAGATCAAGACTCTCAGGTCTGACAATGGAGGAGAATTTACTTCTGGTCAATTCCAATCTTTTTGTACAGAAGTTGGCATTAAGAGGGAGTTCTCTGTTCCCTACAACCCTCAACAAAACGGGGTTGCTAAACGAAAAAACAGAGCTATTGTTGAGGCTGCTAAAGCCATGCTTCATGATCAAGGTCTGCAGATTTTTCTATGGGCAGAGGCTTGCCTTACTGCTGTTTATATTCAGAATAGGAGCCCTCACTCAGCTTTAAATAATTCTACTCCTGAAGAAGTTTTCTCTAGTTCCAAACCTAATGTAAGTCATTTTAAAAAATTTGGTTCTCCAGTTTATATTCATGTGCCCAAAGAGAAAAGATCTAAGTTAGAACCCTCTAGCAAGAAGGGTATTTTTGTTGGTTACAGTGAATCCTCGAAGGCATATAGGTTCTACATTCCAAGTCAAAAATCAATTGAATTTAGTAGAGATGTTTCTTTTGATGAAAGTATTGCTAGTAAAAGTTCTGCTGATTTTTCTTTTGATTTTGATTTGGATTTGCCTTCTAGTCCTCAAGATCTTCCTCCCGTTGTTCTCTCTTCTCCTTGCCTCTCTGAGAGGGACGATTCTCCTTCTGCTTTCCCTCCTCCTGTAAATCAGATTGTTTCAGAAGCTGGTCCTAGTTGTCTTTCAGTTTCAAAGAAAAGACCTTTATGGGCAAGGAACACAGTACAAGACGCTGAAAACTTTTCTGCTCCTAAAGGAACTTTTCGTGAAAGCAAAAGACCTCAAAAATTTGATAATTATGTTGCTCTTATGTGTAATATTATTGACTCTAAACCTCCTTGTTTTGAGACAGCTTCAAATCAGCAAGTTTGGAAAGATGTCATGTTGGAAGAATATGAATCTATTTTGAAAAATGATGTTTGGGAAATCGTTCCTCACCCTCAAGATAAATCTGTAATCTCTTCCAAATGGTTATACAAGATTAAACATGCTACTGATGGAAGTATTGACAAATTCAAAGCTAGATTTGTAGCAAGAGGATTCAGTCAAAAGGAAGGGATAGATTATGATGAGATCTTTGCTCCGGTTGCAAGGTATACTTCTATCAGATCTATCATTGCTATTGCTGCTACTAAAAGATGGAAATTACATCAAATGGATGTTAAGACAACCTTTCTAAATGGTGTGATTGAGGAAGAAGTCTATGTTGAACAACCAGATGGTTTCATTATTCATAGCAAGGCTTCTCATGTTTGCAAGCTTAAAAGGGTTTTGTATGGTCTTAAACAAGCTCCCCGAGCTTGGTATGATCGCATTGATAGATATCTAGTGAGTTTGGGGTTTGAGATAAATGAAGCTGATCCTAATAACTATATATAATGATCTGATTTTGATTCTTGTTTTATATGTGGATGATCTATTTCTCACTAGTGATGATGAGTTGATTATTAAATGTAAACAAGAATTAACTTCCGAATTCGAGATGAAAGATCTTGGATTAATGCATTTCTTCCTTGGGTTGGAAATCTGGCAAAGGCCAAATAAAATCATTATAAGTCAAGGTAAGTATGCTCTGGATATTCTTAAGAGATTTGGAATGGTTGATTGCAAACCCAATGTAACACCTATGGAGGCCAACCTGAAGAAACTTCAAGAAGTTGCAGCCGATTCAGAACTTATTGATTGCACTCCTTATAGTCAGTTGATTGGTTCTCTTATGTTCCTTGTTAACACAAGGCCTGACATCTGCTTTGCTGTAAATCACTTGAGTCAGTTCATGAGCAACCCAAGGAAGTACCATCTCATTGCAGCCAAGAATATTTTGAGATATGTGAAAGGGTCTCTTATGTATGGTTTAAAGTTATCATGTTCTAATGATCTCCTCCTTCATGGTTTTTCTGACTTTGATTGGGTAGGATGTATTGTGGACAGAAAAAGCACCTCATGTTTTTGTTTCAGCATCGGATCGGCTATGATATCTTGGTGTAGCAGAAAGCAAAAATGTGTTGCTCAAAGTACTGCTGAAGCTGAATATGTGGCAGCTTGTTCCGCAGCTCGAGAGGTTGTATGGCTTCGCAAACTCCTCAGTGGATTGTTTGGAGAAGTTGCAGATCCTACTACCATTTTCTGTGATAATCAGAGTTGCATAAAGATTTCTATAAATTCTGTCTTTCATGACAAGTCCAAACATATAGAAATCAAATTTCATTATCTAAGGGATATGGTACTTCGAAAGGCTGTGGAGTTGAAGTACATCAGCACTGATGATCAGACTGCTGACATACTTACCAAGCCTTTAGCAAAGGTAAAATTCTCTTACTTTAGGGAGAAGTTAGGAATGGTAAATTTTGAGGCTTAAATGGAACTAAATCTCATTTTTGTTGTGTTGCTTTGACAATGTTGTGTGCTAATAAGATTGTAAGAATCAACTATGATAACTCTTTCACTCTAGGAATGAGCATCATGTTGAGAGATTCCACGACTGTATCACGTTGAGAGATTCTGTGATGAGAGTTGGAAGTCATGTTGAGAGATTCCATGACTGTATCACGTTGAGAGATTCCGTGATTAAAGGCTTAGTAGAGATTCTTGCAATTCTTATCACGTTGAGAGATTCCGTGATTAAAGGCTTAGTAGAGATTCTTGCAATTCTTATCACATTGAGAGATTCCGTGATTAAAGGCTTAGTAGAGATTCATGCAATTCTTATCACGTTGAGAGATTCCGTGATTAAAGGCTTAGTAGAGATTCTTGCAATTCTTATCATGTTGAGTGATTCCATGATTTTGTTTGATAAATCTATTTTTCTGTGTGATTCCAAAATTGTTTGCTCTTTGTTGTGGTTTTAAAATGTTAAAATGGTTACATGTATTTTTGGTTCATAACAGCTTAGAGGGAGTGTTAAATTTATAAGCTTTATATGAATCGAATATATTAATTAATATTTATTCCTTATGAAATGTTTCATTCTTATCTTTAGTAGAATGTAGTTTTTGTCTTGCTTGGTTGATTATCCGCAGAATGACAAATGACATTCTCGTAAGCACTGGCATATCCTCCACGTTTGAAGCTCCTCTTCTTATTGTCGGGTCCGCGTAGCTAATAGCTTCAGATACTCTCACGATGATTCATAACAGTCATCTTGTTATTAATCGGTCCAGCTATCATCAGTTTCTCGTGTGTCTTCTTCACCCGCGTTCTCCTCCTAGCAATGGTCTTCCTTTTCGTTTTGGTCGAACGACTTCATTCCTATAACAGAGATGATGCTCCTTCGGTTACGCTCAACGTACAGGAGTTATGCATACGCCTGGGAGCGTTTAATCACCATACTCAATCACTCATGCGAGCGGTTCTATTTACGCGCTTTCTCTCTTTCTTTCACGAGTTGTTGTTCTTATGATTCGACGGCTTTGAAGGAGATTGGCATGTTCTGGTGTACTGCGTGTTATACTATCTTTTGGCATGATCATTTGATCATTGGCGATTATTCTGTTTTGGTGGAGAGCTCTATCGAGATTCAGCTGTTAGACATTTGTAGTGAGCTTCTCTCACCTGAGCTCGAATTCATATTAATCTTGTATTACCTCTTATAATAAAAGTTATTATTTTGCTAGGTTGTTTCCCTCTGTATTATGAGGGTTTTTCCCAAGGTAGCTGGTGTCCTGTGTTGAAAGTTTTTCATGAGCATTTTAACACTCTTCAGTCTCAACATACATCTATTTGATCCAATCAATTTTGATGCCATTTTTTTAGCATAGGGTTGAGGGAGTGGACAACACAAGGTATCCAAAAAATGTGTAACTAACACTCCTCAACCTTTTAACCCAGCCACTCTACAGTTTTGGCATTGTTTACTATAAGTTGCACAACATTTTAAGGGTTCACTTCCTCAATGGCTTGACAAAGAAAGTTCGCAATAAATGCACCATCCTCATCTCCCCTTCACAATCCATTGCTTACAAAAACATTACCGCTTTAGGGGACACTTTAATAACATTGATCAATGGCTGATTTCTTGCATCTTTCCATACATCAAAAAATATGGATACCACTATTGATGCAGTCAAGGTAGGTGGATCCAATTAAGGATAGTCCAAACCTTGCAGCCAACAGAATTATGTAGCAGATTACTCAACAATGCAACACAAAGTAATTGTTCAACACTGATTTTCATTAACATGCCCGGCTATAAGGCCTTCCAGGTTAGGGCCAATTACAATCAAAAAACAATTATGCAAATTCTGACAAGATCCAATACAATCTCAGCTAGTTCATCGCTGAAGACAATCAGAAGCTGATGGAAACCCTAAGGCAAATCTAAACTTGAGCTCGCAAGCCTCCAAGCAATCTCCTTGTTCCCAAGTATGCAAACCCCTAGCTCTGCTACAAACAACTATCAGATATCAATCTGATCTGCAAGAACATCAAGACCTTTTCCACAACTTCACCAACTTCAACTCTCAAGCTTCGCATCTGACATCCCAGATCTGCTAAGTTGTCTCTAAACATCTACCCAAGCACTCCTTAAATACTAATCATTAGCCACAAGTCGGCAAGATGAAACCCTTAACTCTCACAAACAAATAATTAAATGCCATACAAGTCGGCTTACAAACATATACAAACATTTAATTCAGCATGTCGGCCTATAACAATAGCTACCAACAATAAATGCACCAAGTCGGCTCAACAAATCACACAGAACTCTAGTCCGTAAACCAGAACTACCGAGCGATAGTGAATTAACCAAGCAAGCCAGGCATCGCCGAGCACCACAAGCATGACCGAGTAACACTTTCATCGAGCGCCAAAGGCTACCGAGTTCCTTCAGTGACCGAGCTTCCTTCAATGACCGAGACCGTTGGTCAAGGCTGCAACCGAGTAACACCGGCCAAAATACTAACACTCCATGCAGTTTCACCAAGGACACAGAATGCCCCTGCCTTAACCTTGGATGCCCCTACATCAGACACCCCAAGTTCCAAAAGATGTTCATATGTGAGAAGAACATCTTTCAGGATTCGGCACATAAATCCCGAACTAGTTCTTCACATACAAGTCCTGCACCTTTTCTGCTTGCAAATTCTTCCACTTCAGTTTCCTCTGCCTCTTCAAGTCTTTCCTTGACAATGTACAAGTCAGTTCTCCATACTGATCATTCATTTTCTCTGGATCCACAATCTCAACTCGGCTACCAATACTTAGGCTTCTCCTACCGAACGTTGTATACATCAAAGGCATCAGTGAAAACTTCCTGTCATCCTTCTCAACAGTAAACACATTCCGGACACAGTCATAAATAGCTCTGCAATCATATTGCCAAGGTCTACCAAGCAATATATCACAACTATTCATCTTCACAATATCACAAAGCACAATATCCTTGTACTGGCCAATCTGAACATCAATGAAGCATTGTTCTCTAACTTCCAAAGCATGAACATCTTGTAACCAGCCAAGCCTATAAGGACAAGGATGCTTCATTCTATTCAAACCAAGTTTTTGAACTAGGTCCTCAGCAACAAGGTTATCAGTACTACCACTATCAACAATAACATCACAGAGTTTACCTTCAGTCTTGCATCGGGTCCTAAACAAGTTACTCCTCTAACAAGGTTCATCCTTTGTACCGAGCAATGTTCGCCGAAGCAGCAAGTTCTCTGATTCAGGTTCATTCTAAATGTTTTCATTCATCACAACAGTTCGTCGGTCAACCTTCTTTTGTGTACACTCAAAAGAACGATGTCCTTCCTCTCCACAGTTATAGCAAGTACCCTTAAAGATAATTCTACCTGTCTTCTTCGGTTCCACAGGTTTCTGTTCATCTTTTGCATCAGTCGGTTTATCCTTCACCGAGTGATCAATCTTTTCCTTCCCTCGGGAGTTACTAGGTTGTTTCCTCTTCAACTTATCTTCTGCCTTCAGAGTATACTGATAAGCATCTTCAACAAAATCAATCTTCAACATACCAAGCTCATCCTAAATATTGAATCTCAGACCATTCACATACCGAGCTACCTTTTCCTTACCAAGCTCTCGGTGTCCAGACCGAATAGTAAGTTTGTAGAACTTCTCGGTATAATCTTCAACAAACAAATCCTTCTGTTCTGCAACTTCTTAAACAAGTCAAGCTCATAGTCAGCTGGTATGAACTTCGCTTTCAACTTAGTCACCATCAACCTCCACTGATTGATCTTTGTTTCACCTTCATCTTCTCGGTCTCTTTGTAGTTCCTTCCACCAAAGAGCAGCATGTCCTTTCATTTTTGTCTGTGCTAATCTCACCCGAAGAGAATCTTCAATTTCTTCCAGCTCAAAGAAATCTTCAAGTTCACCAATCCAATCAATCAGATTGTTGGGCCTCAAAGTACTAGAGAAAGTAGAAACTTTCATTCGGTAATTACTAAACCGAGCAGCAGATCTAGGTAACCGAGCAGTTCTGTCTTCACCAGATTTGTTCCTCCGGTCATCACCACTAGATCCAGCAGTTTCAAATTCTTCAGCAACTTCTTCATAGCCATCCTTAGTACCAACATTTCGAGGTATACCAGCAACAGTTCTCATGATCTCGGCGACCATGTCATTCTTCATCAATTCCATCTCAGATCTAAAATCTAATTTCACCTTCTCTGCGATCCGGGATTCAACAGTATCACAAAGATCAGAAATAACTCTAGGGTCCAATCTTCTTGGAGGCATCCTTAAAGATAAGAGAAACCCTTTGCAACAAACCCTCACCGACCACCTTGTAACAATTTCCAAGTTGTAACAAGTCGGATCTCAACCTACAATCTTGCAAACAACTAGGGCACAATTCCACAAGTTCAGTGCTTCGGATCTGCAATCCAAATTGCGCACAATCTCTTCGCCAACAAGATCAACTTCGTAAGACCAACCTTGCTAGGTCAACCTTCTGCTTCAACAAGATCAAACTCTCGCTCTGATACCACCTAATGCAGTCAAGGTAGGTGGATCCAATTAAGGATAGTCCAAACCTTGCAGCCAACAAAATTACACAGCGGATTACTCAACAATGCAACACAAAGTAATTGTTCAACACTGATTTTCATTAACAGGCCCGACTGTAAGGCCTTCCGGGTTAGGACCAATTACAATCAAAAAACAATTCTGCAAGATCCGACAAGATCCAATACAATCTCAGCTAGTTCATCTCTGAAGACAATCAGACGCTGATGGAAACCCTAAGGCAGATCTAAACTTGAGCTCGCAAGCCTCCAAGCAATCTCCTTGTTCCCAAGTATGCAAACCCCTAGCTCTGCTACAAACAACTATCAGCTATCAATCTGATCTGCAAGAACATCAAGAACTTTTCCACAACTTCACCAACTTCAGCTCTCAAGTTTCGCATCTGACATCCCAGATATGTTAAGTTGTCTCTAAACATCTACCCAAGCACTCCTTAAATACTAATCATCAGCCACAAGTGGGCAAGATGAAACCCTTAACTCTGACAAACAAATAATTAAATGTCATACAAGTCGGCTTACAAATGTATACAAACATTTAATTCAGCATGTCGGCCTATAACAATAGCTACCAACAATAAATGCACCAAGTCAACTCAACAAATCACACAGAACTCTAGTCGGTAAACCAGAACTACCGAGTGACAGTGAATTAACCGAGCAAGCCAGGCATCGCCGAGCACCAGTGTCGACCGAGCACCGCAGGCATGACCGAGAAACACTTTCACTGAGCGCCAGAGGCTACCGAGTTCTTTCAGTGACCGAGCTTCTTTCAATGACCGAGACCGTCGGTCAAGGCTGCAACCGAGTAACACCGGCCAAAATACTAACACTCCATGCAGTTTCACCGAGGACACAGAATGCCCCTGCCTTAACCTTGGATGCCCCTGCATCAACTATTTCAACCCACAAATCCTTTATGGGCTTGAAGGACTCTACAAACTGCACCTCTTTTTCCAATAAGGTGTTACATACCTCCCCATAACGCGAGCCCTTGTACCCCTTTGGAGCCTCATTAATTGCTTTCATCATTTGTATCTAATATGGTGAACAAACAGCTTTAAATGCCAATCCATTTGCATAGACACATCTCACTGTGTGTTGATTGACAATCTCTCAAGAATCATTATGAAATGCCATTTCCAACAGTTCCTTTGATCTCTAATGTATATGGGCCACAGGTTCTTCAAGTGTGAAAAAAATGGGTGACTCTATATAGTTTGAAAATGAGAATGTAGTGGAGGGGCCTTCATCCCTCGAGATCCTTTCTTTAGCAAAGGATGTTGTGATCTACAACCTGTAGCTTGATCTACTTTTTCTTGCTCATCAATATATGCTAAGGCTTGTGATTCTAAAACGTCATTATCATCTTTTCTTGGGCAAAAGTTGATGCCTTGTCCAAGGATCTTGCACCAATTTGGAACGTTCAACAATGAATCTTCAACTCTATTCATGCAATGGCAAGCAAGATAAAAAGTATTATACTTTTGTTCTTCATTAACACTATGAGAAATAAGTTTGCTCGTGTTCCACATAGTGTGATGGTTAAATGGTTGCATTGTTAATAGTGCAACCAAGGCTCAAACCCCCACAAGGCTCACACAACCTTCATGTCAGGGTTGGACTGTCTAGGTGGACCTATCGCTGGTGGCTAAAAAAGGAGGAAGGATGTGTGGAGGACGGGAAGGAGACACAGGAGAGGAGAGAGGAGGAAGATCCAAAGAAGAGGAGGACATGAAGGAGAGAAAGGAGATTGTGGAGGAGGCAATTGGAGGGCAAGCAAGATGGTCGTGCATTAATGCTTTTAGGTTGGCCGAGTGTTAATGTTGGGGATGAAGTCACCCATTTGTGGCCTCACTTGGAGCAATGATCAAGTTAAAAATCCTTGCACTTCACCAATCAAAAAAAGGTTTGCTTGTCTTTTAGATGTCTTTGTTGATGTTTTTGGCCTTTACGGCAAAGATCAATGCATTGGACAAATGATGTAATAATAATAATAATATTTTGGAAATATATTTTATTATTATATTTTTAATTATGCCTAAAATCGATGTGATAATGATAATATAAACGGTTATATTTATCACTAAGTTTGATTTTTTAAACATCAAATATAATTAAATAATGAGTTAAATAATAATAATATAATATGGGATTATATTATTTTATTTATTAATCCAAGAGGCTCAAAATCGTGGCCCCAAGTCGGCTGACTTGGAGGTCCACGTTTTAGCATGGATGAACTCATATATTAAGGAATTTTGATGAATGCTAGAAGCAATAAAAAACATAACATTGTCTTCTACTTGTCATCAATTCTTGGAGCAATCAAATTCATTCTTCGAGCAGCAAATTCGATCTTGGATGAGCAAAAATACTTGAGCAGATTTACATTGCATATTGAGCGATTTATATCAGACTTCTTTAGGCGAACTTGAGAAGTAAATTAGAGGATCAAATTGAAGCCTTAAGTAGCAGATTCAAGGGCGAATAAGAAGCATAAAAGGGGGCAGACCAAGCAGAAATTACATCTGCCATTGTGGTGAATTAAGAAGCCCTAGTAGGGAGAATTGTACAGATCATAGCAGACATATAAGGGCAGATTGAGCAGCCATAGAAGGAAAATTGTGTAGCCCTAGAAGAGCGAATTAGGGCAGACAACAAGGGCGAACTAGGGCAGAATTAGAGCAGCCCTAGAAGAACGAATTTGATAGCTCATTGAAGATCTTCAAGAACAGATTCATATCAGTTCTCGAAGGCAATATTGAAGGACAAATTTGAAGAATACCAAGTACAGATTTGAAGCCAACCAAAGGATAAATTCAGACCTTCAAATCCGGGTATTATCGGTACTTGCTTGTGTATATTATATATTTTTCCTGTGCTTAGTGTTGAAAGACCTCTATAGATTGTATTTTCCTTGCTATAATCTGAAAACATTAACAGTCTTCTATACCACATTTTGGGGTTGGGGCCGAATTGAACTTCTGAAGGAAAAAATTGGCAAAATTCAGCAAATTGACCCATTTGCCAAGAATTTGTGTAAGATAGATCTACAGTGGATTGGCAAGACCCTACTTGGATCCACAAGCAAATCGAATCCAAACCCACACCTAGGCTGGATTGGTAACACAATGAAACCCTATTCGAAATAATTGTGATGTCCTATGAAAAAAAAAAAATTAATTTTTTGTACATATAGAACCCAAAAGCTATATTGGTTTATCTCAATTTTGACAATGTAGAAATTGAATGCCCTATAAATTTGATATCCTAAAAAAGAAAATAAAACTCAAAAAAAAAACTTTTTAACGGGTAATAGGCTACAGTGAATGTATATAATTGTCGGTGTTAATTGTGAGCCAGATCTTTTACATTAATGCATCACTTTTTTTCTCCTGGACAACACTAAAATCTCTATCTTTTTACACCAAATAAAAAATAAATATTGCATTTATCAAAACCAATTGACATATCCTTCTTTCATACCTTAAGTTCCTCATTGAACATCAAATCAGCTCTTTATCTCAATCAGTTGGATTTCAAACTCCATAGAATTAACAGTTCTTCAAATCTTAAAAAGCCAATAGGACAACAAAGCATTTGCTTTTAAATCCAACCATTTTATTGAGCTGGATAGTTTCAAAGCCATACTAGTCATTATTAGTATAGAGGGCTACTAAAGATGAAACAATCATGAATCCAAAGAAACTTACCAACTAAAACAGCCCATTTTTTATACAGATTCAAATCCCAAAACATATTTAAGATTCAAATAAAATCACAAATGCTAAGCAACCAAACAACACTCTTCACGTTAAGCCCAAGAGGCCTAAGAGACCCAATTTATGGTCAAAGAAGGTTTAAATCTCCATAGGCTGACAACAGAATCATTGACAGCAATCAATTTAATTAAAGGAAATACATGATCATTTGGAACAGATATTTTTAAAATTCCACGAGGCTAAAAATAGCCTATGGGACAGTCAACCTTGTCATTTTGATCTTTTGCATTTCAGTCATTTTCCTATTCAAGAAGATGATGAGCATCCTCATCCTTTCAATAGTTTCATTGCTGAATAAACTATGCCAAAAACCAGCTGTCATATGTACACACCCTTTCTTCCCATGCTTCCTTAGGTATTTCTCACCTCCGTGTTTCACATCAAAGCTGATGAGAGTTGGTCCTTAATATGACGGTATTAAAAAAAGCAAGGGACTATAAAACAAGTCGTCGAAAACAAAAACCAGCATGAGACTTCTCTGTTGTTCATCAATCTATCCTTGAATCGCTCTCATAACCATAACCTAAGGGAAACAACAACTTGTCTTTTCCTTAACTAGTCACCTTCTGTTTCATATATCCACATACATGGACTAATTGACTATACAACAATTGCTCCACAAATATACCTTTCACGTCACCATCCTCTCATACAAGAAAAAATAGTGAAAAAATCATGATTACTTGTAGAATCACATATCACTAGTATGGTTTTTTTAATAAATCACTCAACATTCTTTGACCAAATTTTTCCCGCATAATCATGAAAAAATCACTATAAAAACACTGAAATTGTGTGTACTTGCAGATTGAGCCATGAATTCTAACAATATTTTACTTCTGCCCACAATTTTTTGTCTAGCTAAGGGTTTCCATACGTTTACAAAGGACTGGCACAGGCATTCTCTATGCAATTTCAACATGGACTAACTGACTATACAACAATTGCTCCACAAATATACCTTTCACGTCACCATCCTCTCATACAAGAAAAAATAGTGAAAAAATTGTGATTACTTGTAGAATCACATATCGCTAGTGTGGCTTTTTTAATAAATCACTCAACATTCTTTGACCAAATTTTTCCCGCATAATCATGAAAAAATCACTATAAAAACACTGAAATTGTGTGTACTTGCTGTTGATGTATGTAGCATCGGTCAGATAAATAAAACTGATTATATAATTATTATGAGAATTGAATTATTATATATATATTAATATATTTAATAATTGATATTATTTATATTAATATATATATGAAAGTTAATCTTTTATTTATTCTTATAATGATTATATATAATAAATTAGATTAATGAATAGACATGTCCCATGAAAGGACATGTCTCTTCTTGTCTTTACTATGTATATATACAAGAGATCGGTGCATTTGGAAAGTACATACTTTTACGGCAGTGCTGTTACATTTGCAGCGATCATAAACTTAACATGGTATCAGAGCCAAGTTGCAAATGTAAGAAAGTGTTTAAAGACATGTTTGAAAGATTCTCATTATTGTCGTGTCTGAAGCATTCAAGTCATTGAAGCATAGTCCATATGCTAGCAAACTTCAGCAATGAATGATATAAAAATAAAAAATAAAATTATAAAAGACAGTTGTTGGATATTATATACAAAGCATATGTTGAAAAATAGATGGTGCCAATGTAACAATGCGTTATTGGACCAACTATTGGGTTTTTATTAAAAACAGCGACTCTTTGCAATTAGAATACGTGGATATGAAGCCACGTTAAAATAAGGACAAACAACACCTTCATATACAGAATTAATGTTGAACTTCATTAAAAGAAGACACGAATTTATCTTCAAACAGTAGTTATTGGGCCCAGGTTGAAACGGTGACTGTATTGACACCTGTACAAGACGTTGGTCTCAACTTTGTGGTTGACTGTGGCTAATTAAAATTAATCAAAAATCTGTCGGGTTGTGAATATAGACGATGGTCTAGATTATTAACTCTGTCATGTTAAGGATATGAAACCACTGAAGTAATACAAACAGAAAATTACCATATAAACATTAATAAAGAAAATTCTAAGACACGACATAAGGGAAGAACAGTTGGAAGTAGTTGTGTGGATCACAGTCCAAGTTCTTTGTCAGGCCTGTGAGATTTTAGATATGAAGTTTCAGAATTAATATGCGAAACAATTACATACACAGAAGATTTGATAATACTTCTTGTTCAAATCGATGATGATGAAGAGTTCAAACAAAACAAATAAGAAGTCTCTCTGGCAAGCCATGCTGGGTATAACAATTTCGGGATTATGTTCTGCAGTTGCAGGTTTGATTATCGCCTAAGAATTGGTGGCTGGACATTACATTCATGACAAAGACAATACTTGAGAGATGAAATTATTTGCTGAGGGCCTGGGTTTGTGAATTGATTGCATATAGCTAGCCTGTCAGATTGTTTCTACTATGTGTGGGCGCCTGGAATACAAAAGCCACAGAAGGGCATGACAGTGTGATTGGATATCTCTGCATTCAGAAACAGTAGAAGAACAATATGGAATCGTTGTTAGCTCCTTCAATATAAAGATCGATTGCAGTACAACGAATCATAGCAAGGGTGCAGATCTATGGTATATCAATTAGTAGGTCCAAAGTGGTCTTGAGTCTAGCACTTTCAGCCGTATGCCAGATGATAAGAGTCTCTTGGAGAAATATATCTTCGATGATTGAGAGCAGGCTATGCTTCCGTAACAGAGGGAAAAGTTAGAGGATTCTTTCTTCAATTAACTTCCGAGGATCTTCGTCATATTACAGATTCAAAGGGAGTAGACCATGTTGAGATGGTTTATCTAGTGATCAGGAAACAGTAACGATTAGAGGACTAAGATTCAGGGGATGAAGTTCCATATGTATAGGCTAGAAGGCTTTTTATGCAGGTATCTAGGTCATGATATTCCTGGATAGATGAATACTTTTGGATATGCTAAAGAATGAAGACACAGCTTGCTGCCATAAGCCTGAGTTGGTGGCACATATTTAGATCAGTTTCTTTGAAGAGGAAGAAATAACATTCAGAGGGAGTCTGACAATCCATCACAGGCAACCTTGGACGAGGAGGTCAGAAGATTGATATCAGATTCAGAGAGAATCTAACAATGTCATGATGGAGCACGAACTTGAGCTTCAGAGGGAGCAACTAAAAGTTCTGCATTTATGGACATCCAAGAATCTTGATTCAGAGGGAGCTAACCATGTCAAGATGGGTTCCTTAGTGATCAACAGCTAGAGGACGGCGATTCATAGGATGGAGTTTCAACATCAGTGATCTATTATTGTTGTATCTTATAGAGATTCCTTATCACTATGTAAGAGACATAGTAGAAAGAAAAGTGATTCAGTTGGAATATATTTGTACTGCAGATCAGACAACAAATATTCTTACAAAAACTCTCTCTCGAGTGAAGATAGATCACTTCAGAAAAGGACTTGAGGTGACGATCTCTGTGATAATGAAAAGACATTATATGAGATGAAGATCTCTGAGATAATGTTCTACAATAGTAGGGAACTACTGGTGGATCTGGATGAATTAAAGATCATATTGTGATATAGACATTTTTATGCCTATAAGTCACAATTTGGATAAAGGAAGAATTTAATCATTCTCTGGATTTATTCCTGTGTACTAGTAGATCTTAATTCAGGATCATATTGTGATATAGGCTTGTCAGTGCCTATGAGTCACAATTTGGATAAAGGAAGAATTTAATCATTCTCCGGATTTTATCCTATGTACTGGCAGATCTTAATTCAAGATCATATTGTGATATAGGCTTGTCAGTGCCTATGAGTCACAATTTGGATAAAGGAAGAATTTAATCATTCTCTCGATTTTATCCTGTGTACTAGCAGATCTTAATTCAGGATCATATTGTGATATAGGCTTGTCAGTGCCTATGAGTCACAATTTGGATAAAGGAAGAATTTAATCATTCTCTGGATTTTATCCTGTGTACTGGCAAATCTTAATTCAAGATCATATTGTGATATAGGCTTGTCAGTGCCTATGAGTCACAATTTGGATAAAGGAAGAATTTAATCATTCTCCGGATTTTATCCTGTGTACTGGCAGATCTTAATTAAAGATCATATTGTGATATAAACTTGTCAGTGCCTATGAGTCACAATTTGGATAAAGGAAGAATTTAATCTTTCTCCGGATTTTATCATGTGTACTGGCAGATCTTAATTCAAGATCATATTGTGATATAGGCTTGTCAGTGCCTATGAGTCACAATTTGGATAAAGGAAGAATTTAATCTTTCTCCGGATTTTATCCTGTGTATTGCATCACATATAATACTGTTATCACAAGTATTAGTGATAATTCATATTACAGGTTTAGTGATATGACAAAGTATCATGTGTACCATGATACTACATGCTTGGAAGAATCAAATAGATATAGAGTACAAATCTATGCTTAGTCATCGTAACGATGTTGCTAGATATGTTTCTCTCATTTATATTATCAAGTTAAGAGGGAGTGTTAAATCCTAATAACTTGATCATATTAATGTTCTGATTTTTCAAATTAGACAGATCTAAAATACATGTAATTTCCTTTATATATGGCCTCATGATAAATACATCTCCCTAGAACAGATTGGCGATTTGCTAAGCATATTTATATGCCTTGTATTTGACTATTGTAGTTAATTGATAATTAACTATTAGGTAATGGACAAGGGCGCCGATTTGTACAGGAGTAGGTTGTTTCATGGAGGGCCGACCTAGAAGGGGTTGTGCCTTATGAAAAGACAAGACCCTTGGTTAATATATAAGTAGGACATCAATCCTATGTACATTTCTGAGAAGTGACGACTTCTTAGACAATGAACACTTGTATTTGATGTTACAAGGTGACGATCTTGTAATATTGATTCGTTATGGTAGACATTTTGATATGTCAGTGCACATACCATAATAGGGTTATATGTAAGGGGAATGTAATGTTCTCTAATTACTATATCCTTGTATCACGATCTGGGGTGATATGAAAATCAGGTATCACAATCTAAGGTGATTCCTCATATCACATGTTTGGTGATATGTAAAACTGGGTATCACATGTCAGGTGATTCCTCATATCACATGTTAGGTGATATGTAAAACTAGGTATCACGTGTCAGGTGATTCCTCATATCACATGTTAGGTGATATGTAAAACTGGGTATCACATATTAGGTGTTTCCTTATCTCATGAGTTATGAGATACTTATCATCGTGTGTTATGTGATATTTGCCTTCACGAGATATGTGAGTTTTCTTATCACAAGAAATGTGATATATGATTTTATCTTCCCTAGCTAAGAGGGAGTGTTGATGTATGTAGCATCGGTCAAATAAATAAAACTGATTATATAATTATTATGAGAATTGAATTATTATATATATATTAATATATTTAATAATTGATATTATTTATATTAATATATATATATGAAAGTTAATCTTTTATTTATTCTTATAATGATTATATATAATAAATTAGATTAATGAATAGACATGTCCCATGAAGGGACATGTCTCTTCTTGTCTTTACTATGTATATATACAAGAGATCGGTGCATTTGGAAAGTACATACTTTTACGGCAGTGCTATTACATTTGCAGCGATCATAAACTTAACACTTGCAAGTCGAGCCATGAATTCTAACAATATTTTACTTCTGCCCACAATTTTTCGTCTAGCTAAGGGTTTCCATACATTTACAAAGGACTGGCACAAGCATTCTCTATGGAATTTCATTTGTTTTGCGTTCGTGCCATCTAAGTTTCCCTCATGATTTTTTATCTGGATTCTTGTGCCCTGATTCGTTTGTCATGAGCCTGCAATAAGATGATAAATCACTCAACATTTGTTAGGAAATCAGATCTTTGGGAATTTATTATATCACTGTTAAGTAACTGTTCTGATATATAATAATATTGTGATGATTTGTATATATTATAATGAATATATATAATGCTGTGACCGCAAGTGAAGGAGACAATGTACGCTGTGATTGATTGCTCAACCCTGCCATCACAGCATGTATATATATGCATGTGACCGGTTATCCAGCAACCATCGTGCCTTTTCAAAAGTAAACAGTCATGTCCATTCGCTGTTTGTATTAATGTTAGCGACTGTTATCAACAATCGCTAACACTAATACAAACAACGGTTTGTATTTAGTGCCGTCGGCTGTTGATAATAGTCGAGTATGATTTCGTTTACTTATATCAACTTAACAGTCGATACTTAGCATTCGTATGTTAATCGAACATAGTTCAATTAATACCATTGTGACTTTGGTGTATATATATATATATATATATATATATATTACTTATGTTATTATTATTATATCTCATCAATATAATAATAATAATAATAAGATAGTAATATAGTCACAACTCTTCTTAATAATCATTTGTATACTATGATATATATATATATATATATATATATATATAATACGAATGAAGCTATACCTTAACACTCCCTCTTAGCGAGTGAGTATTAAACATCAAAAGTCTATATGACATCCGCACTTCGGGAAACACAAGTTAATGTAGTCTCGTCATGAGAATAGACTTGAATATCATGATCTCCGCATAGTCGGGACACACAATTAAGTAGTCTATCATGATATGGTTTTGTTATTACACATCCAGTAATAACAAGAGTCAAGATCTCCGCACAATCAAGACACACAATTAAGTAGTCTATCTTGACACTTTGGTTAACCATTTACAAGATCGTCACCTTGAAATGTTAACCCACACACAAATGATCATTTTACACAATATTGCAATATACACATTTTTTACATTTATTCATGAATAAAAAACTTATAAATAAGAGGAGTTTAAACCATACATCACACCTTGATCATGCCATGTTTGTTTCTGAAGTATTCTATCTTCAGCTTTGTCAGTGGCTTAGTGAAAATATCAGCACTCTGTTCTTCAATACTAATGTACTCTAGCCTTATGATATTTCTCTCTACCATATCTCTTATGTAATGATATGGAATCTCAATATGTTTGGACCTGTCATGGAAAACTGGATTAACAGATAACTTGATACAACTTTGATTGTCACAATGAATCATAGTTGGATCTACAGGTTTTCCAAACAATCCAAATAATAGCTTTCTTAACCATACTGCTTCACGTGCTCCCATGGATGGTGCCATATATTTAGCTTCAGTGGAGCTTAATGCTACTGCTGACTATTTTCGACTAAACCAAGAGATCATAGCCGAACCAAGACTGAAACAACACCCTGTAGTGCTTTTTCGATCAGTAGTACTTCCAGCCCAATCAGAATCAGAATACCCTTGAAGATTGATTTCTACCTTTTCATACTTTAGCCCAAATCCAATAGAGCCTCGTAGATATCTCAAGATATGCTTAGCTGCCATGAAGTGTATTTCCTTGGGCTCACACATAAAGTGACTCACAACATTGGTTGCAAAACAGATGTCAAGTCTAGTGTTCACCAAGTGCATAAGAGAGCCAACAATTTCTCTATACAATGTAGGATCAGAGAGTTCAAACTCTTCTACTTCAACTTTGAGTTTGTGCAAATTTGTTTCCATAGGTGTGGATAAAGGCTTACATTCCATCATTCCAAACCTGGTTAGAATATCAATAGTGTATTTTTGTTGATTTAGCAAAATATAGCCTTCCTTTTGAAACACTTCCAACCCTAAGAAATAATGTAAGAGTCCTAAATCTTTCATGTCAAATTCAGCAGTGAGTTCTTGCTTACATTTTGCAATAAGATGATTTTCTCCTGTTATTAAAAGATCATCTACATAAAGAACTAAAATAACCATGTTGCCATTTGTTATCTTAAAGTAAATGTTAGGATCTGCATCATTTTTAGAGTATCCTAACTTTGAAAGATAGTTGTTTATCCTTTCATACCAAGCTCTGGGAGCTTGTTTCAACCCATATAGTGCTTTCTTGAGTTTGCAAACATATTTTGATGCATCATGTATAATGAACCCTTCTGGCTGCTCTAAGTATACTTCTTCTTCAATAGTGCCATTTAGGAATGCTGTTTTCACATCCATCTGGTGTATCTTCCACCCTTTAGATGCTGCTATAGCAATAATGGTTCTGACTGACATATACCGAGCTACAGGAGCAAATGTTTCTTCATAATCAATACCCGCTTTCTGTGAAAATCCTCTAGCAACAAACCGAGCTTTATGTTTCTCAATACTTCCATCAGGAGCATATTTAGTTTTGAATAGCCATCTAGAAGAGACAACGGTTTTGTTTTTAGGTCTAGGTACTATGTCCTAGACATCATTCTTTATTATAGATTGATATTCTTCAATCATTGCCTCTCTCCATGCTTGATTAGATAATGCCTCCTTAGGATTTGATGGTTCTGATTTATTGATTTCTGTTATAAGAGCTGCATAACATTTCTGAGTTTTTGTCCTTTTACTCTCATGAGATATTTCATTTGGTTCTACATTATTTTCTTTAATTATTTGTCTTGCCCATAATGGCCTTTTCTTACCATTGATTACATTAGTATTCTCATTTTCAATGACAGGAGGTTCAGGTTCTTCTATATCCTCCCTCTCAATTTCAGCAGTGAGACCAGGATGTTATCTTCTTCAAAAATTTTAAATGTGTTATTTTCATCAAATTTTACATCTCTACTCATCTCAACAAATTTTTGTCTTGGAATATAGATTCAATACCCTTTTGTGTTTTCACTATAACCAACAAGTATGCCTCTCTTACCTGATGGTTCTAGTTTAGTCCTCTTCTCTTTAGGTACATGAATGTATGCGGGACATCCAAATATCCTAAGATGACTTAGATCTGGTTTGATCCCTGTAAATGCTTCTTCTGGTGTTATGTTTTCTAATATGCAGTGTGGACACCGATTTTGAATATATACTGCTGTATTTGAAGCTTCTGCCCAAAAAGAAGTATGAAGGTTTTGATCGAGCATCATGGCTTTTGCTGCTTCGATTATGGATCTATTCTTCCTTTCTGCTACTCCGTTCTGTTGAGGATTATACGGCACAGTATACTCCCTCTTAATCCCAACAGAATTACAAAATTCTTTAAATATGTCAGATTTGTATTCACCTCCATTATCTGATCTTAATACTTTTATTCTTTTATCTGTTTGATTTTCTACTAATGCTTTAAATTCTTTGAATTTGGATAGTACCTCACTTGATTCTTTAACCTTAAAAAAGTATATCCAAGTTTTCCGAGAATAGTCATCAACAAAAATAATATGGTATAGTGATCCTGTTAATGAAGGTGTTGACATGGGTCCACATAAATCAATATGAATTAATTCTAAGATTACTTTAGATTTGTGCTCACTTGTAGGGAAAGACCCTTTTATATTCTTTCCTAGTGCACAACCTTTGCAAATGCCAGGATGATTATTTTTAAAGTGTGGAAGACCCGTAGTAATTTTGTTTATTAAAGGTAGAGCATTATACCTTAGATGTCCCAACCTCTTATGCCATAATTCATTGTGATTTGTGATTTCATGAGTTAGTACAGATTTTTGATCATTACATATTTTATAAAGACTACCATCTCTTGTCCCTATGATTGTAGCATTCTTCATATTTGAATTCTTAGGCCATAATAGAACTTTGTCTTCATTAAAGGTGACACGAAATCCTTGGTCTACTAGTCCTTATATAGAAACTAAGTTTCTTTTGATTCTAGGTACAAATAGAACGTCTTTTAGTTGTAGAGATACTCCATTCTTTATCTTTATGGTACAGGTCCTTATTCCTTTCACTAGGTAGGTGGAGTTATCCTCAATAGTCACTTCTTCGGTTGAATAATTTTCAAGTGTCTCAAACTGATTTTTGAATCCGGTTATATGTCTTGATGCACCACTATCAATTATCCAAGTTCTATTATTGGAATTTAGTTCACTTGAGAGAGCTGTAAAGAAGAGTGGAATTTCTTTTGCTTCAGCTACGGTGGCTTGAGTCTTTTGCCTTTCAGGACAATGTCGATGAGTGTGCCCATATTTATCACATTTGTAACATTGGATTTTAGAAAAATCTCTTTTGAATCCCCTCTTTCTTTTGAAGGATTTTCTCTTTTTGTTGTGGGACTTTGTGTTGAGTGCTTGTGTTTCTCCCTCTTTCTTTAAACCTATTCCTCTGGTCATAAGTCTTGATTCTTCCTGAGTACAGTCGTTCTTAAGCTGATCAAATTTTGGTAGAGGTGGACGTAATTCCATGTCCACCTCCCCCTTAGTGCTATTAGAGATAATTCCATGTCTTCTATAGTGTTACCAATTGAGAATAGTTGATCTCGTATTTCAGCAATTCTTAGGAAATAAGATGTAACTATTTCACCTTTATTCATCTTTATGGTCAATAGTTGTTCCTTCAAGGTTAATATTCGACTTGTATTGTTTATCTCATACGTTTCTTGAATTTTCTTGAAAACCTCATATGCTGTTGTTAATCTTGCTATACTTGGGAGAATAGAATCTTTAACTGAATCAACAATTAATTTCTTGGCTTTATTGTTCCTCCTTTTCCAAGTCGTTTTCTCTACTTCGTCTGTAGGCATTTCTTTTTCCGTTTCTATGAAAGATTCTAATTCCAGTTCTTGTAAAAGTGTGGTGATTCTAATTTTCCATGATAGAAAATTTGATGCTCCTTTCAATCTGTCCTCCATCTTGATTCCGGTGGTCATTTTGATAATTTGTGATGACTCTTCTCCTTTAAATAATATTTTTGTTTTGTATTCCTATCAAATAATAATTCAGAATTAATTCCCTTTAACTCTGCTCTGATACCATGTTAGGAAATCAGATCTTTGGGAATTTATTATATCACTGTTAAGTAACTGTTCTGATATATAATAATATTGTGATGATTTGTATATATTATAATGAATATATATAATGCTGTGACCGCAGGTGAAGGAGACAATGTACGCTGTGATTGATTGCTCAACCCTGCCATCACAGCATGTATATATATGCATGTGACCGGTTATCCAGCAACCATCGTGCCTTTTCAAAAGTAAACAGTCATGTCCATTCGCTGTTTGTATTAATGTTAGCGACTGTTATCAACAGTCGCTAACACTAATACAAACAACGGTTTGTATTTAGTGCCATCGGCTGTTGATAATAGTCGAGAATGATTTCGTTTACTTATATCAACTTAACAGTCGATACTTAGCATTCATATGTTAATCGAACATAGTTCAATTAATACCATTGTGACTTTGGTATATATAATACTTATGTTATTATTATTATTATATCTCATCAATATAATAATAATAATAATAAGATAGTAATATAATCACAACTCTTCTTAATAATCATTTGTATACTATGATATATATATATATATATATATATATAATACGAATGAAGCTATACCTTAACAACATTTTGATAAACTCCCTAATTTCTTTAGAAAAACCCTCAGTCAAATCACTGATGCATTTTATATATTTGGCAGTGGCAGTGTCAGAGGAAGAGAGCAGGGACTTTCATTCTGTTTTATATTTTTGAGAAAATCTGAATACATATGTGCAAAATTGCAAGTTAAGGTTTAGGGTTTATATATATTCACAAATTGTGATTATTTTATGTATGTATGTATGTATGTATTAAAAATAATCATAATTTGGGCCCATTCAGGGACCTTGAGGAGTTAATCCTTCTCGCAATGGGGAGAAAGTTATGTGGAAAGCTCTGGAGTTGGGTTGGCACAAAGTGAATTTCGACGGGGTCTCAAAAGGCAACCCAAGACCTAGTGGTGCAGGCTTTATTGTAAGAGATCCTTCAAGCAATACTATATTGTTTAGGGCTAAGGGATTAAAGAATGGGACAAATAATGAAGCAGAATTGCAAGTAGCATATTGGGCTGTTCAACAAGCAGCAAGGATAGGATTAAAGAAAATTCATTTTGAGGGAGACTCGCTGCTGTCCATTGAGGCAATTATGAAAGGGGAAGTGAGTGCTTGGCACCTAAAGAAATATGTGAAGTTAATCCGTGCAAAATTGGAGATATTTGATGATTTTAGGGTCTCCCATATTAGAAGGGAAGGAAATGCAGAGGCAGATGTTCTATCAAAGTTAGGAGTTAGACTTTCAAATAGGGACAATAAGGAAACCATAGAGGACTTAAGAGATGTTAAAGGAGAATGGCTAGATTGAGTTATTTGGCACGAAGATGAAAGAATGATGTGAGGGGGTGATATATAGTTAGTGGCCGGAGTACTTGACGGGCTACCAAAGGGGGCCGTTAATAAAGTTTGGAGGCGGCTTTGCAATCTGAGGAAAAATGAAGACACTGCGAAGGTGGTATGGGTTTAATTTAAACCCCACCACATTTAATGATTTGGCAAGTACCGAGGGGATGTTGTGGCAAGCTGGCATTATTTCACTCCATGCAATATGCCCTCTCACATTATGGTGTAGATTGGAGATTGATTTGGGGGTGGAAGTGTCTAGAAGCAGAACATTTTCAATTTGGAACCGGGAAGTGGTGATCGGGGAAGCCGAGGGTGGAGTATTGGCAGAGGAAGGGAAGATGGACGCCAACTTCACGCTGAAGACCCTAAAGTTGCAGAGGCCTGTTTGCGGCTGAGTGTCGCATTGTCGACTGAAGAGCATTTTTAAGGTGGGCAACGCTAAATTTCTAAGTCTGTTGGAGGAATTGCTAGGAGTGCAATTCCTGGAGGCGAACTATCAATATCGAGTCAATGTGGATGTTTCCTCCATGTTTTTGGCATGGGCTTTGCTTATGGGATCTCGTGAAGAGGCATTATGGATGATGAGGGAAGTTGTAAAACCCTAGTGGATGGGTGGTGCTGTCCAAATGTTGGCGTTTGCAGAGTCAAGGGTTGGATTTTGGTTGTTGCGCGAAGGATGGCGATTGGTGGAGGGCTCCAGTGAGAATTTCCAGCCCTTCATGGTCTAGAGCACCATAGTGAGGAAGGAATTTCATGTCAAGAATGCCAAGGTTCAATGGGAAAAATTGAAGGAGTTTGTCAGGAAGAAGGAAATAGACCATCAGGCAAGAGAAAGGAACCGGCTGTTGGGAAAGAAGACTGCTACGAAAAGCTTTGGAAAGAGTACCACTCCAGCCTATAGGAAGCGGAAGGCAGAAGGTCTGTTCATTCTGGAAGGATGCTCAACTGCGGCTGCTAGGAGGCGACAATTACGTTGTAAAGCCCAGGTTGTTTCCGAGTCTGAGTCTGGTTTTGTTGAGTAGGATGAATGGGTTTTTGCGTTGGGTTGTTTGTGTCTGGTTTCCATAGAATTAGTAGGTACTAGTATGTAAATGGAGAATGTGTAGTGTACATTGTCCATTAATTGGACGATTTTGTATCAATATAAGACAAATTTAGCCTCTGTTAAGTAGGATGGATGGATTTTGCAGGATAGTAGTTGAATCTGCTCAAATTTCAGGTGTAGGTTTTTGGTTTGGAAGATGGTTTCTTAATCAGCTATGTTGAATTTTGGACACATGTACAGAAGTTTTTTTATCATTAATAATAAATACCTTATTACCAAGCGAAAAAAATAATACACATAATTTGTAAATATATATACAAATTATACAGGTCAATATTAATCCCCATATTAGCCTGTATTTGGCTTACCTTCAACAAGGCCGTCCTCACTTGTTTAGTATTTACTTAAAATTTTCATGGACAAGAAATTATTTCATTTATTTCAATAAGATAGACAGGTTTACAAGTTCCAGGTACAAGAAACACAAAAAGCCATATGAATCCACCACGTCAAATATAAAACTTTATAACACATTGAAAAAAGAAAAAATGAAAACAAGCAGCATAACAGAAAAGCTCTAGAGTTGCAGTGGCATCTTGTATTTTACTCATAGCTCTTTACACTCTGCATGTCAACGCTTGGATATTTTACACTTTTTTAAGTCTGAATTATAAAACCATATTGTTGCACAACAATTCACAAAGCAAAAACAGAAAAGTTGGAACTATACAAATAATTAAGCCAATATACATAAGAACACAGATTTCAGATAGACATCACCAAACATTAAAAATTATTTTCTTTTCTCTGAATCATCACTTTACACAAAGATACTAATCAAGTAAACCTAAGTTGCCGATTTGGGTGTGGATTCGGATTCGGATGCAGATGCGGATGCGAGAATCGGGTGCGCAGATGCATGAAATTTTTTGGGGGGGGATGCGGATGCGTTTATATATATATATATATATATATATATATATATATATATATATATATATATATATATATGCAAAGAAATGCAAGAAATATACAAAAATAAATCATTTGATAGTATGAATAATGATACTTCACCATTGATCAAAAGGAGTCCTTTGTAGAGAGGATGGCATGACTGGAGTAGATGAATTTTAGCTTTGCCATAATCATGCAAAGAGGAGTGTGAGGCCCTACCCAAAGTGTGATTTAACACAACTGGAAGAGGATTGATTGGAGTCATTGGGAGCTTGGTGGGAATGATGAATTTGTTATGATATATGTAATTCCATCATTTTACAGCAGGGAAAATGACTAATGAATCCGGGATTTGTGGTGTATTGACCGGTTACAAAATGATATTTGTTGCTTGCCTTGTCATTCTTTCATTCATTTACAAATCTTGTGTAATTGTATTCTACTTCAGCAAACATTGTTTTGTCTGTGGATGCCACCCGGAAGCCACCACAAGCATTCGGATGCGAGTGGATGCCTACAATCCACTCGCATCCGGATACCTGTGGTAGCTTCCGGGTAGCACCCACAGGGCATCCGCCCCTAGATTCACCTCCACAAGCATCCGCTTCTGCATCCAACATGCATGTGGATGCATCGGTAACTTAGAAGTAAACATACATAGAATGGCAAGTAACAAACTCCCCTTATCCATTTCAAAGGTCAACATGTTAATCAGATCTAACATAATAGAGGATCACCCTGAAGGGCAACACCAAGTTAGTATTCAATTTCCCCTTACAAAGGACCAATGTAACAAGCAAGTTATACATTTGTGCATATATGTGTACATTTGTGCAAGTGTACCATGAGATTAATAGAGTGTGTATGTGTGTGTGTGTGTGTGTGTGTGTGTGTGTTCATGCATATGCATGTGTGCACGTGTATGGGTGTGCATGGATGTGTATGTGTCTGGGTGTAAAATAAACACTTACAATACACTTATACAAGAAGATTTAAGACCTTCACCTTTTCTAGTGCAAGAGATGCCTTGGATATATTAGGATAAATGCTTTGTGGCTTCAATAATATCTGCACAGCACATAACAACAAGTCTTCAAAATGAAAACATAATCACAACCAATAAAAATATTCTACTATTTGTAGCATTTCAAATACATAGTACTTTGTCTTGATGGATAGGAATACCTCACACAATCGTTGAAGGGTAAATGGAGGACCTTCAACAAAACAATCAAGAGCTGCAAAATCAACATGTAACAAGTTCATTTTGAAACCTGTAATACAAAATGACAATCCTTGGACAAGCGAATTTAAAATTATATATTCAAAACCCATTACGTATTGCACTAGCTAAAAATTCATTAAAAAATCAATCAGATGCAAGCTGACATTTGAAAAATCACAAGTGCCAAAGAGTAGAATAGTATTTAATATAGCATCTTAAAGCTACAATGAAACAAAAGGTCTTCACAATACTCAACAATTCAACTGGATATATCAATTTCTAATCACAAATATTACATTTGAAATGGTAAATTTTTAACTCGGCAAAGCAACATGGTGGTACCCAAAGTCCTTTCCCTCTAAATCAAAAGCTTGTGCATATTGCATTTCATCTCTTTCATAGCTTCATCCATGTAAGGTTGTCGGAAACATACATTATAATAAAGTGTTTTAATGCTATTGAAAAGAGCCTCATCCATATTAATTGTTCATTCACGAGAGGACAGAGTCAAACAATCCTATCAGTTGCAGGACAATGTAGGCCAAACAAGTGGCACGTTTTAATAAAGTGTTTTGATGTTTTATAATAACCCAAAATATGATCAACAACAATACATCAAACTAAAAGAAGAGAAAAAACCATCTCTATCTTGAGGTCTTCTTGGCCTCAGCCACTCTTCAAAGCCAGCTGGAAATGATGTTGCACCTGGTTCCCTGCTGAGCACTTGGATGGCATGGGTATTGGTACCAAAAATAAATAAAAGACAGCTAATCCACACTAACATGTCACATCTAGTTAAAAATGATTAAAATAAAACATAATAAAAATGAAAAATTTGCCTTTTTCCTAACTTGCAGGGTTCTTCTCCTACCACCCATACTCATTTGGGTTCGGCCTAGGCTAGAATGGCTCTAGGTTCAACCTATGGGCACCTATGGTGAACCTGGATAAATCCAAGAGGCTCGGTGGTCCAACCAGCAATAAATGAAATATGCAAAAAGATTTAAAAAAAAACTTTTTAAAATGTTTTTAATATCAAAAAATATCTGTAATACCTATTTGACCCTCAAGTGAGGGTAGATGTCTTTTTTTCTTTTTTTCACAAACATAAGTTGACTAAAACAACAATGTTAGCCTCCAAGCTGCTGTTGTTTTTTTAATTGCAACATTTATTTTTTAAGCTGAGGGGTATGGTATATTGTCGGTAAAAGTGTCGTTATCATTAGTTAGTCGGTTGAAAAGTAGGCAATTGGGATAATGTCGCAACGGTTGGAGTCGCACCCTTCAGTCTTGTTATATGTCATGTACTTTCCTTCGAGGAGAATCATCTGTATTGTTGTCATCATTGTGGTTGTGTTGCATTGAGTACTACTAGCATATGTTGTAAACATTTGAAGAATTAATACAAACATTATGAGTTCTTTGGTATATTCTTTTTTATGCAATTACTCTACTTTACTCTCATATGCATTAAACTTGTTTACCCGAGAACACAAACATTTAGCATCATTGTTGGGGACCATTAATCAACAGAATTTGGGGAAGGGCAATTTTCGAAGCTCAGTTGGACCCCGTAAGTAAGCTCTTTACCACATCCACCAAACAGCGCCAGGGTCCTTCCGCAACAAATGCCTTCTTCATCCCTCGACTCTTGGAAGCCCATGCCACCAAGTCCATTTCAGTCGTTGTGAGATTCTGTGAAACCAAGCAAATCCAGTGCTCCTTTTCCTCCCGTGTCATCTTCTTGGCCTTCAAATCAATTTTCTTCCCCTGTTGGCCAAGAATACCGAATACCCTGGTGAAGTCGGTTGCTGTGAAGGAAACCTTGAGATGATACCCACGATAGTCAAAGGAACTTGTGCATGAAAATTTGTCAAAAGTCTCAACTAGTATTCGAAGGGTACTCTCGTAATGTTGGATAGGAAATACGGGCATTTGTATGGCCCAATGAACTCCAGCCCTCTGAATATTTTGTTTTATCAAATTAGTGTCTAGGGTTTCATGCCACCATTTTCTGAACTCTAGCCCATTTAGTCCTTCGAAACCCACAATCTTATGTGTCACGTCCTCCTTCTATTGCGTATGTGTTTGCCCCAACACCTTTGGCCTTAACTTTGTCTTTTTCCCTGACTCTGTATTCATTTTGCCTACAATCTTCACACCCGAGGGAATACTCATGCATCCTTGTGCATTCCAGAAGAACTACTGGATAGCGACTGTAACTGTTTCTTCCGTCTTTCTTCCGTGGTGTCCTATCCATCAATAACGATTCCCTTTGTCGTTTTGTGAATTAATTAATATAACCAGCAATCGCAATATCAATGTACGGCTTCCTTACCCCAGCAATTTTTTGTCTTCAACCCACACGTGTTGTTTCCTCTCTTCGTATTCTTCTTCCACTTGTGCGGCCTTCCTTCTTTTCCTTCTCGTCGCTTCCTCCTATGCACAAACTATTGACAAATGAGGTCGTACAGCTTTTATATGCTCCCACGGCTTGTATTTTATTTTATGTTTCGTGTTTTTATGTTTTTTGTTTGGCCATATAGCCCATTCTTTATGTGCGGGGTGGGGGAAGCCCGTACGATGGCAAACCTCCCAAGCAGCCACCACCGTCGGTGGTCCACCGCACGGTGGTCTCACCATACAGTTTGTTCTCCAGCATTTTTTTTAAATTACCTTACGCGACAGCGCCTCCTTCCACTTGCCTGGGTCGCCCTTCCTCTCGCCTCCGCCTTTCATAGTAAGGCTTCGTCTTCAACCCGTTTACCACGTCTAGGATCTCTCGTCCATCAAGTGTCCATAACTTAATAGCGCCATTTTCACCAACTTCTCTCACCTTGTAGGGACCGAGCCACCTCACTTTGAATTTTCCCAATTTAATCTCATTCCTTCCATTATATTTCAATACAAGTTGCCTAGGAGTGAACCATACCCGCTTCAAGTGTTTATCATGCCACACCTTCCTTCCCTATTGGGCTACCTTCGTCGCGCAATGGGTCATCATCCAACACTCATCCAATTTATTCAAGGTGTATAACCTCTCCCAAAGGCTTTCCATATCCCCCAACCTATTTTCAATTGTGATCCTCAAGCTCGAAACCATAAATTCCGCTAGGACAACAGCTGAAATGGTGTCTACCCGATAGTTACTTTGGATGTTGTGTGATAGGCCCAGAGTACCAATGGTAGCCTTTCCTCCTAGTCTTCCTTCTCCACACTGCACGATTTGTAGATTATTGACACCAATATTTTATTCGTGGCTTCAACCTGGTCATTTGCTCATGGGTAGTATGGATTGACAAAGAATGAAAGATCTTTAACTCCGTGGTGAGCAACCGGATTACATGATTCACGAAGTGGCCCCCTCGATCACTTGCCAGCTGTATCGAGATGCCATACCTTGTAATAATTTGTTCATATATGAACTTCGTCGTACTCAATGTCGAGTTGTTCGGCAAAGCCTGTGCCTCCACCCACTTCATCGGGTCTTCCGTAGCCATCACAATATACCAACATCTACGAGCCCTACTTGCCTTCAGGGATCCGATAAATAACCGCAAGCACCATCTTCTTCAGGGACGCTTCCTCAACCCCCTTCTCAGTCTTGATATTTCTTTGTATAGCAAATATTGTAAACATTGTCTCCATTTTGTTGTGCATCGTCCGAAGACAACTTTCTTTCTAGGGAGGATGATGTTGTCAGTAAAAGTGTCATTATCATCAGTTAGTTGGCCGAAAGGTAGGTAGTTGGGGTAATGTTGTGACAGTTGGAGTTGCACCCCTTCGGTCTTGTTATATGTCATGTACTTTCCTTCAAGGAGAATCATCAGTATTGTCGTCGTCATTGTGGTTGTGTTGCATTGAGTACTACTGGCATATGTTGTAAACATTTGATGAATTAATACAAACATTGTGAGTTCTCTAGTATAATCTTTTATGTGCAATTACTCTACTTTACTCTCGTATTCCTTAACCCTATTTACCCGAGAGGGCAAACATAGTAAAGAAAAACCTACACTAACACCGGGAAAAGTTACACGCGGAAGATTTATCTATCACAGATGAATGAATCTTGTAATTTTTTTCAAAGATTCAAAGAATGTTTTTGAAGACTTTTCAATTTTTTAATAAACCTTTTTTTTGTTTGGAATTTTTTTAAAACCAATTATACATATTCAAAATTTATAAAGCCAACTTTAAGTTGTATGCTGGTTAATTTATAGTGATTTTTGTATTGTTATGTTCATACAAAATGGCCAATAGTTCTAGTTTGATTGCCCCACATGCAAAGAGTTCATTTAAACTTGATGACGTTGTCACCTCTTTGATGACATACAATTATGATTGAACAATTTCCTAGTGGTGGGGGGTTATCCTTATTAAAATAATATTGTAGTATTTACCTCTTAATGGTCATTTAAGTCGCTTAATGTATCTGGTCACTTTATGTATCTGGTCACATAATGAATCTAGTTAGTTAGATAGTTTAGTATACTTCTATCTCAGTTCTCATTAAACGATTGTTTATTTAAGAAACGTAGTTTAGTATACTTCTATCTCAGTTCTCATTAAACGATTGTTTCTTTAAGAAACATCATCTTTGTATTTCCTTATTTAAGGAGCCTTCAACTCCTTCGTAATTAGTATATTACTCATCGAATATCACGCGATTATCATTTCATGGTATCAGAGCCCATAAGTCTTAAGCAAACTTTTAAACTCATAGTTTCACCTAGAATTAAATTCCAGAGGTTTTTTACAACTTCTTATGAAAAAAATTGTGAAGAATCCTAGAAATTTTCAAAGTTTTTTTCCCCAATTTTCAATAAAAAATCTAAGGTTTCAAAAGCAAGGGTTTTTGACATTGCAAATCTCTGCAGATTTCGAAGGTTTTCTTTGCAGATTTTAAAGGTTTTTCTATTGAGCATGAGGGTTTTCTATCTCAAAACTACATATTTTGAAGGTTTTGTTTGCTCGGTGTCTCTAGATAAAGGGAGAGTTAGCTTTGTTACCTGACATCATGTTGGAAGGATCATATCCAAAGTTTTGAAGCACCAGGGAGGGTCTCAGCAAAACGCTCATGTCACACAATGTTCTGATGAGAAGGGGGCAACCTTCTATGCATTCACGGCCAAATGACTTGTAGATTCACTCTTTTGTAGAGTAGTTAACTAATAAATTGACCATTAAGGGAGGTTATTAGAATAATATTGTATTATTTACCTCATAATGGTCATTTAAGTCACTTAATGTGTCTGGTCAATTAGATAATTTAGTATACTTTTATTTCAGTTCTCAGTAAACAATTGTTTCTTTTAGAAACATCGTCTTTGTATTCCCCTATTTAAGGAGCCCTCATCTCCTTCGTAACTATTCATTGAATATCAAACAATTATCATTTCAATCCTTATTAGTCTTTTAGTGTAATGTCCCCAGTCCGGTCTTATGGGATTTGGGTCTGATTTCTTTAAAATTCATTTGCAAGAGTCTTCGCTTTATTAACTTATATAGATGAGATATACTGACATATATATAGCATGGTAATTGTTTACAGATATGCTGTCCCTGATCCTTCCATACTTTGTAGGCAATTTATATATTCTCCTGAGACTGTTTTTGAATTACTATCTTTGGGTATATGCAGTCAATGCCAAGAAAAGAGCAGCTCCATTTGAGTGTTCTAATTATAGATGAGAAAGTATAAATGAGAAGTGTTCGTTGCAAGGTTATGCTGATTGATTGTATGCCAATTGACGCACTCCTGTTTGTATCTAATTTCTAAATGCCAATCTGATATTGTCTTACTGCATGTCTTTGATAAAATGTTTATTGCTAATGCAATGTTTATGCTCTCTTCCTGATTTAAATCTCTATATTCATGCAATCTGGGTTTTTAATTAATGGCAGACTATTTCCTGTAAATCTGTAGGGTATGAAGAAATATTCAATTTGGATGAAAACTGATGTAAATTCCCATTTGCTGTTCTTATTCTCAAGTCTTGTACCCTGATCTCAAATTAGTAATAGAGGATTTCAGTTCTATTCCCAGACGTATATTATAAGTTGAATGGATTATGATGGTTGCTAATGCTCATGTCTTTGATTTGCCAAATAGATCCACAGTGACTAGATCACCGAAGAATAAAGATCACAATATCGAGACCACTTGATAGTGTCGCAGGGTGTGTGATGTGTGTTACCGAAACTGCAATTCTGAGATATAATCGTCCATCTGCAAGTAATTGCTATTGTTTCCTAAGCCAACGAACCAAGTATGATGTCGCTAATTTCCAAAATTACCTCTCCCATCAATTCTTAAATAGGAATCACCCTTATTAGATGCTCTGTGATTTAGCGCTTATGTTATCTCTGATTGATGTTAATCTTAAAACTGCTATTTGATGCTTTATTTGCTGATTGCCTGAAAGTATGTTTATGTTCGATGCCCTTCTCTCTTGTTCATCTCTCACCTTTTGTACACGCATAGGTAAAGGAAGGGTGCCATTTGCTTTAAGGCCACAACTCGAGGATGAATCGCTGTTTAGTTTGTCCTATCTTTATTATTTCATATATGTATATATCCTTGTACTTTATAATATGTCAATTAAAATATAGATATTATATTTATATTATGATAATATTTATTTTTAAATTATAACATATGATAATGTTAAATATATTCATAGTATAGTTTATATTTGGTTTATAATGATTAAATATTAACATATTAATATTATAAAATTTTAGAAGGATATATATATTTATAATTTATTACTTATTGTGTAAATATACTATGGTTACATTATATTAAAATATTTATTACTATATTAATAATATATTATTATTAATAGATTGTTATTTAATATATTATTATATTAATAATAAATTATATCATTTATTAATTATTCAATTATATTTATTATTTATTGAATTTGATCTCTGAAATAGGTAACATCACATGTAGCTAACCTAGGAATGAATATAAAAGTTCATACAATTGACTGAAATCTCACTTCTGCACTTTTCCTCGGTTGGGAATAAGAATTTGTCCAAATCCAAATAAAAAAGGGTTGTCAAAGCAACAAATAATGGGACATATTAAAGAACATGAGGATGTCAACAAGGTATGTAATAGATCAAAAGAAATAGCACTCTTCTTTCCAAGAAATGATTGCATACACCTCCTAGTGGCTTATCAAAAACAGCTAGCCCCCACGCGTTTTCATGGCACCATCTTCCTGAGAAGAGACTACACCTTTCTTTCACGTAAATGAGGCCCATCAAAAACGACCTTCAAAAATGAGGCATGAGAAACTACAAATGTGAGTCTTGCTCATATAATTTATGGCAATGGGGTTCCTTTCAAACATGTTTGATCACCATATTGGTGAAATATGGTGATGTCCATTGCTAATGCACCTGCTAATCACATTAGTTTAGGCTATGAAAAATTGCACAGCACCTTATTGGCCAAAGAGAAAGCTTCTGTACAGGCATCATTGTGAGCAATCAAAGATACATGGCCCCAAATTAAAGGATGAAACGATTGCAAAAATACACCACTAATTAATGTTACAACAATGCCCCCTAAAGGGGTGATGTTTTGTAAGGTAGTAACTTAAGAAGTGCAAGTGAAAAATACAACTTTCATTGTCAATATCCTTATACATTCCATTGAGATGGACCCTAAAAGTGTTGTCCAAGTCATAACAAACAATGCTTAATATTGTAGGCCAACTAGTTCAATAGTGAAGGGTATAGGCCAACTAGTTCAATAGTGAAGGGTATGAATAGGCATATTTTTTAGATACCATGACCTGTCCACTCAACTTTATATTATAAAAGAATTACACAAAGAACAAGACCTTGAAATTTAAAAGAAGCTTGACAATATTGGAGTATTTGTGACTAATCATAATCCATCACAAGCAATCTCAAGACCTCCAACTCGGAGTCTTGAAAGACAATTTAAATTTTATTTCTTAAAATAGTTTTCATTTTTTTTTAAATTTTTGATGTGATACATCTAACTTGTAATATTTTAATTTGGTTTTATTTTTAGCCTATGCTAGGCTGTGAAAACTCCATTTGCATCACTTGCAATCATCTTAATACAATGAGTACAGATGCTACATACATTGAACACTATGGTCATCAACATTCTTTGGAACATATAGTGGCAAACAAATATAGAGAGAGCCCAAAAAATGCAGCACTAATCCTAGATGATGAGTGGTGGGTGATGAGAACATGGTTATACTGAAAGCAGGAGGGTCCGGGAGAATCAGTATTACAAAATCTTTTATACTTAGTAAATTCGACTATGCTTAAATTCTAAATTAGCACATGAGAGAAAAATAAAAAGCAATGTAACCACAATAACAAGATTTACATGGAAACCCTTGAAGGAGAAAACCATGGCAGAAATTTGCTTTGTATTAATTTGCTTTTACAAATTCTAGAGGCACCAACCCCTAATTCAATTCATGAGCACCAACTCACTAGAGGCACCGACCCCTCAGTCAATTTGTGAGCACCAACTCACTAGAGGCACCAACACCTCATTCAATTTCTAAGCACCAACCTCATTCAGATTTTCACCTTATCAATGTTTCTTCTACAATGGATGGCAGATAGCCTTTTTCTTCACAACTTTTGCTATGAATCTCTCTTTCAAACTGCAATAATCTCTTCCACAAATCTGCTATAAGTTGATTATAAGTCTGCCACAATATGTACACAATTTCCTCTTAAAAATCTCTAAAACACCTCATATATTTCTCATCAAGTCTCAAATGTTTTGCTCATATAATTCTATCTCTAAATCTACTTGATCTCTCTTCTTCTCATGCACACCCACACTCTTCTCCGTTTTCAACCTCGATATATATCTTCACATTTAACTGAAAGAGTGATTCTTTCTAAGAGAGGCATTATTTTATTTTAGACATACCCATTATTCTCAAGCTTGCGACACTGTCATGGCAGCTGGTAGCGTTTGGAGACAGAACCCTCCAAGCAAGGGAACCTATATCTTAAGGATAGAAACCCTCAAGAAGCAATTCATGATACTTATTTTTTGCAGACAGAAACCCTTAGAAAGCAGTTTGTGATACAGAGCACCAGCAGGACCATGCAGAGCATCATCAGGATCATCAAAGTATTCAGACTTGCATATTGCAGGGCATCATCAGCATAATCAGAAGCATACCAGTAAATTGTATCAGTACAGTAAATTTCAATGAATGTTTGTAATTGAATAAAAGATAAAACAAAATATCTATTAATAGCAAATTTCTGGGTATCAGACTGGTACATTTAAATTTGAATGAAGGTGTTTTTAGTTGTATCAGACAGGTGGAATTTGTTTTATGTGTGTATTTAGTTGAGTTCTTTACATTTTAGATGTGGCTTATTATTGTCCAATTATGAAAACTATGCAATCCAAAAATTGTGGTCCATCTATCAAGCACCCTTGCAATCCAAACATCAATTCCATTTAATTCCTTTAAGCAAAAACGCAATAAAAGCTTTTAAAATAAGCATAATCTGTACCCTAAAATAAATTAATTAATCCAACCTGATGGAATACAGAGGAACAATACAATATTGAACACAAGAAACATCTAACAGACCCCTAAGGCCCAACTGTAGTTACCAAATTTATAAACTGAGTGATTCATACACAATACCTTCCTCAAGCCTGCTAAGTAATTCCGGATATGTTTCCCCTGCTATGAGGTTTTCACATGCAGCAGCATCAACAGCAATAAGAGACTCATGATATTCTGTCAAAACCTTCAACAAGAACAAAAAATGCCAGATAAATTCCAAAACTATGCCAGATATAATGAATCACACTGGCAGAATCATGAAACAAAACTCCCTACCAATTAAGCTACTTCTTCAGTCATAAATAGGCCATAGAAATTATTTCAAAAAGAGTACATATAAATACAGTAATACTCTATAACTAATGGCTGAGCATAGTCCTACATAAAACAAGATGTAATCATACCTCTACCATACCTGCTTCAAACGGAAAGATAACAACCTTTTCAACATAGTCCAATTATGCCTGCAATAAGAATACTTAGTACAGTCATTCTGTAAGTCTAAACCTTCTAGGAGCTAAGAGAAATAGACTTCAGCTAATTCTCAAGTATGAAATGCATTAGCAAAGGCATAAAAGAGCAAATCGCCAAGCAATAACATCATGTTCTAATCAATGTCATTAGCCACGGAGTTCAAGAGAATGCAACATGCATTGGGAAAATAATATTTATCTTAAACTTCAGAATAAATGCAGAAGAGCACAGGCACTTAGCATTGGCATCAAAACATAACAATAGTCCAGTTTGAAATAGTTCATACAGTAGAGACATACCAGTAAGGTACCCGATACTTTCATTGCCCAACAAATCCAAAAGAATAACCAAAGTATTCGCTGAAAACTCCACAATCCTAGTTTTGAATCCCTACTTAACAATGCACATCATCAATTTTGTGTGATTCAACCTTGCCAAAGCCCTGATAAAGAATGGGTGCACATATTTCCCAAACCTCTGATACAAACAAATTCTCCTTGGAACATAACTCAATGCATTAAGTTGCTTCTTGTTGTTAAAACTAGTAAAGAATAGCAGAACATGCCAATATATTTGAACTTTTAAAAAATTATAATACCTAAAAAATTTGTGTAATGAACTCGGTATACTAAATCCATTACAAATTTCCTAAAAAAACAAAATTGAACTCAGATCATTATCATTATTGAGAAAAGTATATGATTTTTGCTGGAAAGTTGGGATTTGGCATTGACCATACAGTGCAGAAATCTGGAATAAAATGATAAAGGGAAAATGTATGATAAAACCCAAAGTTGTGTGGATACAGATATAGATCTGGTTATTTTTCAAGACCCCCTTATATGAAAACAATTGGATACAACAATAAACATAATGAATTTAAATATAAATAAAAAATATTATAAAAAAGGAAATTAATAATAAATAACAGTTAACTTAAAAATTTATATATTAAAGTATTAGTGATTAAATGAAATGAAAAATGTCAATAATAAAAATTAAATAAAAGTTACACAAATGAAAAAACAAGATAAAAAATAAAAAAAGATTGCATGTAAATATATGTTTAACGGGGAGGTGTACATGCACTTCAAGCTCTATAGAATGCACACCACTCGCTACATTGAATCTGCACCTTTCACATTTGGATATTCAAAAAATTCTATAATTTGTTGGGTAATCTTGTCCGCTCCCCATCATTTGTTGAGTAATCTCATCCACTCCCCTTCTTTCGAATTTCCAAACATAAAAGATGTAGAACTTGCAGAGGCTTGGTGTGCATTCCATCGAGCTTTGGGTGCATGTACATTGCCCCATTAAATAACCTGACATTTCTTATTCTACTTTTTCTAAAATACAGACAATACAAATGTAGGCAGGCAGAAAACACAATAAGGAAAACATCACATAAAATACTCATTGCAAAGAGCAAGGAAAACACACGGCAAAGTTTTTTTTTGTCACATTTTACCTAGATATGGCACAAATTTTTCAAATGTTGAGTCCAAACAAATCCTACATGGTTCTAAATTTGCCCTAATTCTGGGTACAAGCAAGCACAATATGTAGACCATATCCAGGCTGTACCATACTTGAATCTATATCAGGTACACTAGCATGTGTATGAGGGCAGACAGGGTGGTGAGTATTGCAACCTTGATAATCACTAATTCCTAAAGGCAGCCTCACGCAGCTGCCCTAGGCAAAACACAAAATTAAAACTGCAACTTCAGAAGCTTGCAGACAAAACTGCAATGTCCCCTTTTGGGGTTACCCTATATTTTACCCACCAACGGATAAGAATGCTACTGCCTGCAATAGATATTGATCTCTGGATTTTGATTGCAGTAATGTATAGGTCTGCTCTCGTGAGCACTGATGCTTTTGATTACTTCCCTTGATGGTTCAATCTATCTCTTTATTGCTGGGCACTGTGTGCTCTTGAGAGATTTGATGTTTCTTGGATGGATTGATTGTTCTCTTCCTGATTCCATGCCCCCTTGAATGATGCCTTTCTGCCACTTATATATCTCTCAATCCTGCTTGAGGGTTTTGACCCTTAGGCAGTACCCTTTCTCTTCAAGGAATGAAATCTCTTCCATGTACCTCTTCATTGTTCTCTAATTATATCTTAACTTATTAAAAATTTCCGCCTTAATTGCTGTTGTTAATTCTTAATCATTTCTTACATTGCCATCTCAGGATTGCAGTTTAATCTTAATACATAGTTGCTATCCCTGAATATGTTGGTTGCTGCTTTAAACATTGTGTGGACTGATCCCTAATCTTCCAAATTGAATCGCTACCTTATTACGGGTTGTTAGAATTCTCCTACATGATAGAAGGTGGCATAGCATCAAGTACAAAGGGAATTCAACAAGTCAAATCTGCCCAATGCTGAAGGAAAGGAGAAATTGCTGCCTTCAGAAAATTGTGATGTCTTATGAATAAGATAATTTTCTGTTATTTGTCATCAATGCCTAGGCGGTTATTTGTTATCAATGCTGCCTGAGCTGGGGAAATATAGTCCACCCTTCCCGAGATTGCTTATCCTCAAGCAATGTAGGTTTCTGTGAACTAAAACATGAAGGTCCCAAAACAGTCCTTGGAGATTTGTATTCCAACGTTTGCACAATATCACAGATATCTCTTTGCGTTAAAGCAAGGGTGATCTTAACATATATTAAGATGAGGAATAGAGTCATGACACAAATCTATGACCTCAACGCAATAAATTCATATCTTATTGGTTGACTCTAGTTATTCTCCTATTCTAGATCAATCAAAAATAGTAATCTCATGATCATAGGCAGTCAAGGAGTAAACATATTGGAAACAAATCAGGTATGAAGCAATCACGGAGCATACAGATAAAAACACTTAAGTATACATCTCCTATTCTAGATCAATCAAAACTAGTAATCTCATGATGATAGGAATATGTTTACAATAATCAATGACACTCAAGGAGTAGACATATTGGAAACAAATCAGGTATGAAGCAAACATGGAGCATACAGAAAAAAACACTAAGTATACACATGAATATATGCAGACATGGAGCATACAAACATAAACACTAAGTATACACATGAATATATGCAGACCACACAGTATACACATAAATACAAGTATCATTAGATCCCTTCTCTTTGACTAGGATGCATCCATAGATTTATTTTTATCCTGCACACTGGTGGGACCAAAGAAGAAAGAAAGAAAAAAGTATTTGGATCTGCAAAAGGCACGTGCATCGCAAGGTTTGCTAAGGGCTAAGAAGGGGGCCTAACCCCGCCTTACTACTCCCATGAGCTGGGAAGGGGACCTAATCCCACCTTGTTGTTTATAAGCCACTTAGAGCTAGAAAGAGAGCCTAACCCCACCTTTCTGTTCTCATTCAGAAGATTTCAGTCCCAGGAGTATGTCAGTCAGGGGGAGATGTATATTCCTATGGCGTTCAGAACATTATTTATTTCCCAGGAGTATTTCAGTCGGGGGAAGATGTATATTCCAAACGCGTTCAGAAGATTATTTCTTTCCGGGGTTGCCATCAGTGACGGGGGGAATTTTTAGAGCTGTTGTCATTGATGTCAAAGGAAAATGCCACAAATTGATACACTTGTTGATGGATGAATTTACTTCTATGCTGGCCGACTATGATATGTTTATTCAGATATTTATTTCGATACGAAGGCAGACCCTCCTCATATGCTTAACATCTCCTTTAAGAAGAAAATTGATTGCTCGTGCTAGAGGACATAAATCTATTCCGTGACCACATCAGGAGAATTTAAATAAGTTTTTACAACAATTTGATTTAATGTTTTATGGGGCAGACCACAATAAATATGATGAATTGAAGATATATGACTGTTATTTCATGGCCGACCCATGCCTTGCTTAGAGTCACTCTATTGAGGAGTTAAATAATTTAAAATTTGCTTTATTCTTGGCCAACCTTTCTGGGAGAAAGTCACCTCACTCTAGGGAGCCGCCTCTCTTAAAGGAAGGGGATTTTGGCATAATATTTAGAGGGTTGAATGAGAGTTTGTAATGTCCCCTTTTTGGCTAAGTCACGAAATAGGGACAATTGCCTTGCAATCCAAATCACAAGAGACTTCTTTCCTTCAAGCCCTCAAATATTACTATGAATTACTACTTATGAATGTTAAAATGATGCAAAGGATGAGATAAATATATGGATAATGATATTATACTCAGAGAACAATATGTAGATAAGATATTGATCACTGCTATATCTGATATGAATGATAATAATTATGTAAGTTGATCTTATATTCAATGTTAAAGATATTAGCCTTCTCTGATTTGACAATGGAGAGTGTGCTATGAACTTGTCTATAATCGCTTATAGCGATTAATTTGCTATTTCTGAATTAATCCTTTAATGTATGCAATGAACGGTATGACAATATCGCTTATAGTAAACAAATTGCTATCTCAGATATGATCTTTCAACTCTTGCAACGAATGATATTTTAATATCGCTTTTCAGCAATATAGTTGTTATTTCAAATGTGGAACCATACTCTTGCAACAATGACAATGATGCTGTGTCTGGTCTTAACAATATGTGCTTGCAACAATGGTGATGTCTCTGATATATATTTAGACACCTGCAACAAAATTATGCCAATAAGGCAAGTGCTTGATATGAGCAGATCCATTCTGAATGTCATATTGAGAATGAAATCCATTCTCAATATATATAGCTTGCCAACCCAATAGCGGCACCCTTTGATTGAAGAGACATGTCCCTCCTTAATCGCTTCTCTTCATAACTTACACAAATCGTCTCCGTTACTTAAATTGTACCCTTTCAACATTGATTTGTTATTCTATAGTATATATGTGTAAGCGCTCCTATATTTGTTTGTCATTATAAGTAATCACATGGTTAGCAATCAATGTTAAGACTCTACTCCATGTCTTCATCGATACCCCTTCATAGATTCCTCATAACTCAGTTTGATATCATTTGACTAACTAGTAAGACCCAATAGCCTTTAACAGTTCCAAAGACAATTAGTGGGGTCCCTGTAATTCTTGATACATTGAATACACACGATACTAGGAGATTTCTATCCTTGATAAATGCGGTAATCATTATTATGGGATGTTGTGTACTCCATTGCCAGTTGTATGTAATTGGTGGTCTTCATTAGATAATTTTTGTATGGGCCATACACATAATGCAAGGTGTTGACTACGTAGAGTTCGCAATCCTCCTTTCAATACATATACTGATTGTTATATATCCATCTTTGTCCAGTTATTTACAATATTGACGCCACCTAATAGATATTTGTCTTTTTTGTGATATCAGAGGAGAAGGATTGAGCTCCTCATGAATCCTCTAATTAATCTTCAATGACGTATATGGAGTAGTGTGTTGGCTAATAATATTTATCATTGATTTTTGTCGCTACTTATTTCCGTCCTCCATTCAATTGATGCCCTCCTTAATGGACCATTGCTTACTCTTTACAATAGTCTCTGATTATTCCTTAATTTGAAACCTTCTAATGATAGAGGCTGGTTGACGTACTTGCCACATCACATACTTTATACTAATTGAATCAGCTAACAAGAATAGTCAATGTTTTGTTAACGCTATCTTGATGGCCAATTATACTTGAATCATCTATTTTTTGCAATTATAGAAACATTACATTATTATTTTAACACCATCCCTTAATGGTCATTCTACTAACTACTCTACAGATGATTGACATAATCTACAGGTCATTTGGCCATGAATACATAGAAGGCTACCCCCTTCTCATCAAAATGCTCTGCGACATGAGCTTGCTACTGAGACCCTCCCTGGTTCCACAGAACTTTTATTACCAACATTACCACAATTTGTCAACCGCAATCCTTCCAACATGGTGTTGGGTAGCAAAGTCAACCCTCCCTTTATTCAGAGCGACCAAGATCAGCTTAAAAAGCTTGATTTTTGTTCATAAAAATTAGCAAAAAACTCTAAAACCATGATTTTGGGGAAAAATCGTCAAACCCCCAATACGATGCTGAAATTACACAACTTTGTTTTTTGTGGAAAGAAATGGTAGACCCTAAAAACAGCATAGTTGCATGGGTACTCATACCCATACCCCTAGGACGTGTACCGGATCCTAGTATGCGCTCCCAAGTACCGGGTATTCAGTGGGTACTCAATGGAGAGCATCATAGCTAAGGACCTTCATGAAGATTTCTCATTTTTGTTTGAGTTTTTTTGTTTGCATATCAGCTTGTTGTTTATCAAGATTATTTCAATATGTAATCACTAATCAGTTTGAAACTTTGGTACAATGATTGTATGGCATTTCAATTTATGTACTTAATCTTCGAAGTTAATGTTTGACAATAAACTTTATCACTGTTCTTGTTTTGAAAACTCAATGTCATTATATTTTCAGATTTTCTATAAAATATTAAATATTATTTTAAAAAATTGACATATCCAAACTACCCCCATCTTCTATTTTGAAAAAATAGTCGTACCTGTACCCGTACCCATCTCCGAAGTACCCAAGTACCCCCGTCTCTGTGCAACCTTGAAAAACAGCAACAGAAGACCATGATTTTTAGGTCAAAATCATGCAAAACCCTCCCTTATTTTTATGGAAAAAATTATACAAAACCCTGCCATGATTTTTTTGTGGAAATAAAAATCAGAAAACCCATCATGACTTTTTGTTGAAAAAAATCAGAAAACCCTACATGATATTTTTGTGGAAAAAGATTAGAAACGCCCATGATTTTTTTGTGCGAAAAAAATCAAAAAATTATCCAGCAGAGAGAACCCATGATTTTTAAGGAATAATGCAAACACCAAAAAACACAAAAATATACGCACTGCAGCCAAAGCCCTTCACACAGTAAAACAAAAAACACATCATGCAGATAATAGAAAAGTTTCACAATTTTTGCCACAAAAATCGTGCTAAAAGAATCTGCAAAACAATACACTTTGCATGGTAGAAGAACCTTTAGTAGCCCTCAAAAACCTCTACGTAAGTAAGGCAGAAAATACTACCAAAAAAAACCTTTACAATCTACCACAATTCTGCGCAAAATTTCAGCAAAAGACCCTTTGAATTTTGCAAGAACAAACCCCACGAAAGAAATCCAACTTGGCCTTCAAAAAACCACGATCTGCAAACACTTCAACTTCATTTGTAGGAAAACCTAAAAAGCCAACACACGGGATTCGAAACAAAAAGTCATCACAAACTTTCCACGCCAAAACCTTGGGCACACTAGAAATGAAACAGAAATCGGTCAATTTTTTGGAAAATCGAAAATCCCTAGGCCAAAAAATTGTAGTCACAGGCACACAAAGGAAAAACCATCACAATTTCCTCGCGAGTTTTACAGGAGACAAAAAAACGTGATTCTGGCAAAAAAATGCAGCTCAAACCAGTGCAAAAAAAAACCATTGCTGCTCTCAGATCTCTACTTGCACAGGCAGGGAAACAACAAAATTTCGAAAAACTTCCAAAAAGAAAAAACAGAGCTGAGAAAAACAGCCCTTCAAAATGGTGTATGGGAGAAAAATGTGACTGGAAAAAAATGTGACCAAAACCTTGAAGAAATCTCACACGATTTTCACAGATCCCATAACAAGTAGGAGAAAAAAATCGAAGGATTTTTGTAAAAAAAATTGCTTACAACCTGACACAAAAGCCTTGTATGGACAAAATAAACCATCCTGCAGGAGAAACACACCTATAATTGGCTGATAGGTTATGATCAGGTAAAAAAACAACAGCCACAAACATGCAGATTCTCAAACACAAACCTGTGATTCTACAAAATCAAGGACGATAAAAAACTCAAAAAAATTCCCACGTTTTTCATAAAAAATGATCCAAAAAACTTCTGGAAAAAATGCAAGTAATGAGCACAAATTTCAAAAATTAGCCACAGGATCATTTTGCTCTAATCCATGAAATGATAATCGATTGATATTCAACAAGGTTGCACCTGTGCGGGGATACTTGGGTACTACGGGTACAGGTACAGGTATGACTATTTTTCAAAATAGGGGACGAGGGTACTTGGGTACGTCAAAAAAAAAATTTAATATAATTTCATATTTTACAGAAAATCTGAAAATATGAGTCATGACAATGAGTTTTCAAAACAAGAACAATAATAAAGTTTGCAGATGTAATGTATTGTTTTCAGTTTCAGATTTGCAATATGTTTGTAATTACTAATTATAATATATGCTAAACGTTTAGATGCATAACAGAGACATGGACAAGAAGATCATAAATCATATAACAATGACATATTGCAAATGATAAACTTCTGACTTGAACAGTGATAAAGTTTACTGTTAATGAGTATTGTATCAAAGTTTCAAACTGATTAAATATTGAATTGAACTTGATAAACAGCAAGCTGATATGCAAACAAAAAACTGAAATATTAATCAAGGTCATTAGCTATGATGCTCTCCATTGAGTACCCGGTACTTGGGTACGTGTACTAGTACCTGGTACGCATCCCAGGGGTATGGGTACGAGTACCCATGCAACATAGATATTCAATTATAAACAAAGGAGAGGAATACACTTTAAATAGAGATTACACGCAAAGTTTCTATAACAAAAATGAAAGACTGAAAAGAAACATTATAAAATAAGAACTAACTACGAAAAGGAAAAATCCTAACTGAATGACCATTATAGAAACATTACATAATTATTTTAACATTTTCGTATTGACAAACCCAACCCCCCAAAACAATTGCCCAAACCCACAAACCAAAAGTTGATCCCCAACCCAAACCCTTGAGTCACTATGTCATGGTATCACCATTTACAAGCTACCCTTTCTAGATGGAAAGAAGCAAACGTGATGGCTTCTTCTACACACATTGCATTTAGAGACAAGTATGTGTTGATTTTATTGATCTAAGCACAGGCTGAACACTTTAGTGTCCCATCATAGGGGCAAGAACCTTGCCCAAATGTTGTTGCAATTCCTTATTAACCTGTTTTTTAACGGAATTTTTTCTCAATTCGAGGACCATTTCAAAATTTGACCTTGCAGACTGCACAAAATGACAAATCATCCTGAATTTCTTGTTCTAGGTCTTCATACTCAATGTGCAGGGCTGAAATGTAGTTGATCAACTCAACTGCCTCTCCTTTTCATATGTGATTTTGGAGTTTTTGAAGCTTTTTGACCTTTCACAAATTGCACCAATATTGCCATTGTGTCTTTGAGTTCTTGGGCTATTTCTCTCTACCGTACATCCAAATTGATCTCACATCAAAATGGCTCGAGCTTTTCCTTCCTCCTGCTATCCGACGTCCCCCAAATCGCATTAACCCTTAATCCACAAGTCGGCAAGATTAAGGTTGTAATAGCTCTATAGTATCCCAATCAGGGATACTGCATATTTTTAACTGATTTAGGTCTGCATAAGACCAATGTATAAAATCTTATTTCAATTTCCAAGTGCTGCTTCTGGATTTAACCGTGTTAGAGTTTTTTTGCATCAAATCACAAGCAGCACTTGCAATTGTAAACATGGACTGTGGAAATTTGATGTTGTTTTGATGCAAAAAAATCTCACACAGTTAAAACCAAAAAGCAGCACTCACAATTTTAACATGGACTGTGGAAATTTGATGTTGTTGATCTTATTTCAAATCAAATCTATTGCAACTAATAATATAGTTAACAACATATGCAAAAATAAATGATGAACACTTGAAAACTGAATGACACAACAATTTGCAATAATTGCTTATCCTTTGTTATAGCAAGAATTACACGTAAAGATGATTGAGTTCGCCAAAGCTTCCAAAAACAACTGGAACAATATTATTATCAGAAATATATCAATATAGCAACAAAATTTCAATCCCTATGATCTGTGAGAACCACTTGAATCTCAAACAAATTGGCGTTGTAGGAGCTGCCCAAACAGCAACCAGTGACGTCCAAATATAATCCTTGTATGAGATTTGCCGCAATTAGCACAGAGGTTTCCATCCACTAACCAACTATGGACATCAGAGGGTTTTTGTCCTCCAATCTCTAACAACAGACAAACAAAATCTCCAATCTATTTGAGTGAAATCAATTGATAAACAAGCATGTCTTCTCTTGAACCCTTTCTTGATTAATGATGCAATTTTCAAATTATTTCCTTTTCCCTCCAAAATACAAAGCACACAAACCTTTTGCAACGCCATTATTAAAATGATCAGCTTATTACATAGCACTCACAACCCCATAATCAGGATGCCCAATGCAAACACTTACACTTTCCTAAGCCCGTGAGAAATGAAAAAGAAAATACATAAGCGTCACTGGTGCTAGTTTTTCATCATTCTAACAATCCCACACCTCTTTGAATCACCCAAAAGAACTTCCTGTACTAGTTGTAACCTGCTGAATTCTCTGCAATTCCAGCCTCATGGAGACCCTGTGATTGGAAAAGCCTTCAAGTGTACATTTAGTAGCAATGTTAAAAAACTTCACTAACATGTCTGATCCATTTCAAATCAAAAAGCATGTTGTGACGCTCGTTACACTTTAAATGTTCTAAAATAGCTTAAACAACTTCATGTCATTACATAAATGGGACCATCTGAAAGCTGATCCAAATGGCAGCTCCATATCTATTGCTGGCAAAAATGCTTAGCCTAATCTAATGGCCTACAGAAACACCCGTCCATCTTGCATAATTTGTGGTAAATTTGTAATGTAAAGCCACCTCTTGTGGTCTATGGGGTTACCAAGATATTCTATCCAACGAGGCCCTACTTGTTACTCCACTAGATACTACACCAACAAATCTAGTGGCACGAGAAAATCTAGAAAGCGTCCACACCTGCACTATCTTGACAGTGCAACAAATCTCATGCAACATGCATCATTAAGTGTATCTTGTTCTGATCCAAAATGCTGAGCATAAGCCACCAAGTACTAACAATGTCTCTGTTCATCTTGGGTGGGGCAGAGCCCTGCCTTTGACTTAGCTGACACAAGGCAAAGAATCAACCATGAAAGAGTAACTGTTTCATCTTCCACAAAAATTCCTCTCCTTGTGTAGGATTGTGTGATTATATGCACATTTGTAGGCAATTAGGAATCACGTAACAGACAAGGATTAAGAACAACAAACATCCATTCATTTCCTTCAAATGCCACCTTCAAATGCTCAACAACACATCAGTAAATATAATGTTACATTTTTATTAGATCATCTACATCAATCTCGGAATGTTATTCTATTTCTTAACTCTTGTTTAATATTCTGTTTCTGGCATCTGCATTTAGCACATTTGAATTTGAGTTCTAGCAATTCAAAATGGTGTCTCCCCCAAATATCTTTGTAATGTCCCTTCCTTAGACTGTTCAGCAGATGGCAGGTGGTTGACCTATCATCCAAGTTCCCGTAGGTCAGAAATATGGATAGGGGATTCATTCAGAGGCTTGTGGAGCTATGCAGGAGCTTTGTGAGCCGTTTTGAGCAGTTTGGGACAATTTCCTAGATTTTAGGAGGAATTTTTATTTTTTAGGGATTGACAGGGAGTTGACCGAAACGCATCCAAGGACCTTCAGGATCATTCTAGAGACTTTGGTTACAGCTCCTATATTTTAGGGAGGATCCCTATTTTTTAGGTGAGACTGTCAGTTGGCCTACAGCTCTCAAGTATCATCCATGGACAGGTGGCATCAGTCGAATTCAGTTTGGAGTCGGATGGTCAGTTTATGAATAAATAGGAAATAATTAAATTATTTCCGAAGTTTAATTTAAAATAATAATAATAGTGATTAAATCTAATCACTTATAATAAAATATACTAAGGCCCAAGGTAAAGGGGGGCCATTCTTATTAAAAAGATAATGCTTAGAGGGTTCAAACTCCAAGGAGAGGAGAAATAAAATAAAAGAATATAATAATGTGCTTTAAAATATTTCATGAGAAACCCTAAAGGGGTTCGATCCAAATGGAGGGAAAAGGGAAATGATTAAAAAGCAAGTTGGGCTTCATTCTTGACGATTCCAGGTTATTATTTTGATCAGCTATTGAAGTTTGAGCTCTGGGTAGAGTTTCAGCAGCATTCAGGCTACCAAGAACGAAAACTCTTGGGAGTTGAGGGAGCTGACGAAACCCCAGACTTCCAGGTATCAGTTTGCATCACCATTCAGAATTTGCATCACAGTGTCTTTGAATTTTTGAGGAGAAATTCTGAATCAGAATTGTGGAAGCAGTCCATACTCCACAGTGCACAAAATTGCATATCTGGGAGTTGGCCATCACAATCAATTCTACTTGGGCCATACATCTCCAAGAAAGGGCTGACCTCAAATATAGTGGAGGATATTATTATTTCAGGTTGAATTAGGGCTGAATATGTTGATCACTTAAAGAGTAAATTCAAACATTTCCTGGGCTTTTACAGCTAGTCGTACAGCCTAGACAACACTCACAATACTTCCCAGCTCAACGTGGAGTTAGAACAGCAGCAGACACCATTAGAAATCAGAAAATTGGTACCCCAGCAGCAGATCGGGATTAACAGAGATATTCAGACTAGATCATTGCCAGTTTATCATTTCCATTTGTTGCTGATTACTCTCATACTTGGCCATACAGCCCTGGTATGGTTTTAATAGTGTTTACTTGGATGAAATAAAAATCAGAAGTGATTCATTTGGTGTGAAACTTATTTGCAGTTATATTATTTCAGTCTTTTTGTCATTTCATGCATCTTGTATCTCATATTATCAAAAATCACAATAAAATAAGAAACATTGAAAAAACACAAAAAAATCACATATTGAAAAAAAACCAAAAAAAATTAGGCTCCTTTATTAAATCGCTGGCCAAAGACAAGAAAACAAACAAGATTAGTTATTTGCCTTACAAAATCTGTCAATCTCCTAGAATCTGGAACAAGTACAAGACTAAAGAAAGTCCCTACATATGATGTGGCATTAATCATTTTATTATGGCAAATTTTACATTGCCAACGGCTTCTAAGAGAAAAATGTTAAGAATTGACCAGTTTAAGGAGAGTTCTGAGAAATAGTGAAAATCATATTAAACACATCAGAGAGAGTGTGATTTTATTTTAAATGACAGTTTACCATGGTTTAGAGATCACTGGAGAGTATTTCGTGAACCAAATGACATTATGGCTCATGGTACAATTTGTTTTGTAGGCCAACTTTTTTCAAAATATTATAAAAGACGAGCCAACATACGGGGCTATCTATTGATCAAAATTTTCTTTATCTAAAAGAAAACTTACATACCAATACTTTCCAGTTCTAGAAATAACCTCCAAAATACCTCTAAGCTCCTCTGTGAATTCACGCTTTGCATCATCTTCCCTAAAGACCAGAACACAAAAATAATTAATAAAAAAAACTTGCTAATTAATAAATATTATACAAAGCTTGACATTAGAAGATCACAATACTAGATAACAGTTTCCTCCACATTTAATGTTCTGTAAAACAAGCATGGCAATAGATTATGGCAACGACTGAAATAAGCAAGGAATTTATGTACATTCCTTTTACAGGAAAACAGAAGCGTAGCATTTAATCATCAAAAGGCTACTAGATAACAGTTTCCCCCATACTTTATATTCTGTAATCTGTAGCAATAGATTATAGCAACAAATGAAATAAGCAAGGAATCTATGCACATTCCTTTTACAGGAAAACAGAAGCATAGCATTTAATCATCAAAAAAATACTAGATATTTTTCAGAAGACTTGTGCAACCTAGATAAAATTACCAACAAAAATGAGGATAAGGATGCAAACCAGAACACAACAATTTATAAGACTAGTGGACATACATCAACTTTGCAACCATGCTAATAGAAAAATAAACAAACAAAAAAAGTTTTAAGACTGAATAGTGCTTTTTCTGGAGTCCTAAGGACAATAGTATGATAATACAACTATAAAGCCGGATATAAATTTTTTTATCATATTCATGACAACTCTGTGGCTAAATATTATTGAATACACTCCAACAAAGGTTACAAAGAAAAAACCAATTTTATGTAAAAGAAAGAAGATACATTAATGTCCCACAAATGAGCAAAAAAATATTGATGTCCACAAGATAACCAAAATGTACTATCAAGTGAACTGAGCTGCCTAGAACTGCTACCAAGTGTTAAGTACAGGCAACACCTTTGTGGTGCATGAAAATGGGTGAAAACAACATAGACCCACAGGTTAATGGTTTAGGCATTAGTGTGTGATCAAATTATCATATCCATTTACACCATCACCTGAAAGGTTTGAAACATCCACACGGTATAGAGACATTCTTTTTAGTCAGAGGGTAAAGGTTACAAGGGCATGTTCTACTTCCATTCACTTCAAAAACAAACATTTGCAATTAGATGTATGTCCTCTACCTTGCATGAAAATCTAAAAAACCACAATAATGTATGGCCTTTCCAGATGTCTTTGGGCAATGAGCTTGTGTCTAAATATTATTAAATGTGCTAAGATAGAGTTACCAAGAAAGACTGACTGACGAAAGAAAACAAGCATATTAACATCCACAAATGACAAAAAACCATATTGATGTCCACAAATGACCAAAAAAATAGATCACCGAGACTGGAATGTACGTCAAGTATAATAACAAAGTACAAAGAAAAAAGTGAAGGCCTAGACAATTCACAGTTGCTAAATTTGTAGTTCATTTGATAAAATCATTTCTAAGGTGTTTCCTGAACAGTAGGTTGAATAGTTGAATATATTCTAACATCCAATGCTAAAACACCACTAAAATTAGAGACAAAAATGCAAAAAGTGTAAACGTATTCTTTGACATTTGTGTACCTATATTAGCATTTTCATGAAACCTCCTAAATTCCATGATGTGATTACAACAAATTGGTACAGCTGCTCCAATTTAAGCATCTCTACCTAGTAGCTATTAAAAACCTTACCAGTTCAAAATCTTGTATCAAGAAAATGCATTCAAAGAATAATCAAGGTATGAAATTATCAAGTTGAGTGAGCTGCATAGAAATGCTACCAAGTGTTAATACATGTAACATCCTTGTGGTGCATAAGCAAGGGCGAAAATAGCATAGGCCCACATGTTGGAGGATCCAGCATTAGTGCATGATCACATTGTAAAATTTGTTTACACCATCATCTTGACCATCCACATGGTACAAAGGCACAACAACATATCAGAGGCAAAGCTGACAAGAGGCATGTTTTAGTTCAATTAACTCTGAAAAACAAACATCTACGATAAGATTTATGTTTTTTAATCTTACATGAAAATCTACAAAACCACAATTGTTGGCAAGTGGATAACAAATGAGCACATGGATGTTGTCATTATTGACAACACTTAGCCCTCAAATCATCGCAAGGCATTCTAATACTATTTCAGTAATCCATAATGTGAAAAATGCCTAAGTCCACAGTCCGTTCCTAGTAGACAGTCTTAGTATTTTGGTAAGCGAACATGGTACAGACATAGTCAAGCTATGCGAAGTTATATTTGGGTAGACAGATGTATTAAAGATACTCAAGCAAGATTGCAAGCGTTTTGAATGCGAAATAACAGAGATACAATTCTCTGAGTGCATGCGAAGACAGGAAACAGTGCAACAGGGCAAGCAAAGAAATATAAGTCTTGGCCGACTTATGTTATGATATTTATTGTATTGTATTGCATTTGTTAAGGGCCCAATGATATTGTAATGTGGGCTAAGCCGCACAATGTAATCTATATTTTGTAAATGTCTAAGGACATGATAGAAAGCCGACCCCAAGGATTATAATCTTAATCAGGTATAAGTATGTAATGCTATTTTGTGTCAAGTAGGGGATGCAATGATAAAAAACTAAGTGAGGGTTGAGCAGGGAGTAAGAACATAGATTGCATACATGCAAAGGTGAAGTTCTCAGGTACTTATTATATTATCTCTTGTAACACTAGACAGGAAGTCCAATTTTGTAAGTGCAGTGTGCACAACTTTTGTATACCTCTAACAAGGTTCAACAGTCCTCTAACAAGGACTTGCCTATTGTAATACTCAGCTCCTAATAGGGCTAGGGCTCCTAATAGGGTCTCTATATTATAGTGCAGATATTTGTGAGTACCAACCCCACCGAGGTTTTCCCTTAACAGGGTTTCCACCAAGTTACCGGTTCGAGTTCAGGTAGCAAGAACCGGTTCGCAAGTTTGACAAAATTTTGAAAAGTGGTAAAGTGTAAAAATTTCGAAAAAACATGTAAAAATTTTAAAACTATATATATATATATGAAGCCTAGAAGCATGAGTTAAAATTAGAATGTCACATAGTATCATAAAAACAACATTTAAACAACAAAAACACCATAAACTTGTAATCATAGCATCATGAATCGTGATCATACCATCATATACTTCAAGTTCAACATCAAAGATTCAAAACATTAAAACTAAATCATAAAATCAAGTTCAAGTATCACCATTTCAAGTTCAACTAGTGAATTAAAAATGTATTAATATTCATCTTCATCTTCATCTTCATCTTCTTCTTCAACATTAGTTGACTCAGCAATAGAGCTAAGGCCAATGGGATCAGCAGCAACAACAATAGTATTGGCGTCAAAATCTTCAAAATCATCAAGTGCAAGCCGAGAAGTGGAAGCATCCAAGTCCGCAAGCTCTGCATTTACATCCCACCTCTTCATGTCCCCTTCTTTGTATTGTTTACTCTTGTGTGAGAGAAGACGCAAGTTGTAATGCACAAATACCAAGTTCTCTGCTCTTTTTGATTGCAATCTATTGCGCTTCACTGAGTGGATGAAAGAATATGTGCTCCAATTTCTTTTTGATGCACATGAACTGGCAACCTATGAAGACAAGATAAGGTAAGCAATTAAAATAAAATTATAAAAATTACTTGCTAGTCATGAAGATAAAGTAAGCTAATTTTTTTAAAAAAATTAAAAATAAAACTTACTTGTGATATAATTTTTATTGAAAGGGGCTGCAATGTTTGGAATCTTTGGCCATGAAGGTACCACCAACTATGAGCATCCTTCCTAAACTGATGACGAAGAGCATCATTACTTAGACCTCTTGCATTCACAAACCCTATGAACTCATCCGTAATCAAATCTCTCATATCATCATCAGGAAAGAGTCTTTCAAATGCTGCCTTGTATCCATTAGACACTTCTAAATCTCTATAGGGTGGTAGCCTTCCTGGTAGATCAAGAAATTGGTTGCTATAATATTTGGGCTTCAATGCATAGGCAAGCAAATGTAGAGGAGTGGTCATTTTGTTCCATCGTTCTACAATAATTGCTTACAATTGTTTGAAAAGGGTCTCTTCAGGATCTTGCTCTTTTTCATTTACAATTTGCTTGATCTTCTCAAGCGTTGAGTCTATGCCATCATAGATCTCTCCAAGGCAAGGCCTATCCATGTCAGCGTACCTAAGCATGCTCATAATAGGCTCAGTGAACTTAATGATATATTCCACAGGTTCCCACCATAAGTCATCCAATATCCTTCGCTTTATTTTGGCTGCCCTCTCACTGTTGCTTTGCTTCCATATAGCCCAATTGTTGCTGATTACCATATTGCAAAGTGCCTCTTTCACTTGCACAAGTCGTCTCAAGACGATTAAATTGATGCCAAACGAGTTTCAACAACCTGTAACATAAATTAGAGCAAAAAAATATAACTATTAGATACATAATTTATAAAAGAATACACATTACACAATAATAAAAAAATGAAAATCAGAAATTGTAAGATACTAACTTTAGTTCAAGTTCACTTACCTTCAGTAACTCCAAACGTGAGAACATTCTGAATATTCCTTGAGTCATGTGATGGTTTGTGATGAACATCTAGATGTCCTCAGCCTCTCTACATACACCTCCTTGATCCACTCAATTGTGTTCCCAATCTTTTGTAGCATAAGATTGAGTGAATGGACTGCACAAGGTGTCCAAAAGATATGTTGATATCGCTATTCAACTAACAAACCAGCAGCTCTACAATTCTTTGCATTGTCTGTTATGACTTGGACAACATTACTGGCACCCACTTGTTCAATGGCAGAGATGAGAATATTAGCAATAAATGGCCCATCTTTTACTTGCCCCTCACAATCCACCACTTTCAAAAACATTGCCCCTTTAGGGGACACCGCTAGGACATTGATCAAGGGATAGTTTCTACCATCTTTCCACCCATCTGAAACAATTGATACCCCTGTCTCAATCCATGAATCCTTTATGGGCTTCAATTGATCATCAATCCACTTGACCTCTTGATCCAACAAAGTGGTTCGTACTCTCTCAAAACCGGGGCCCTGATACCCTCTTGGGGCTTCATTGGCATTTTTCAACATCTGTCTCCAATATGGAGAGCGAACAACATTAAAAGACAGCCCATTTGCATACAAGCATCTTCCCACATCAATGTCAACAATTTCCCGACTTTGATTTTGAAATGCAGTTTCTAGTGGTCCCTTTCTTTTGTGTGTAAGGCCAAGGGGTTCTTTTTCAGACTCAAGGGTAGTTGAGGTAGTAAAAATGGGTGGTCTTCTATCACAACATCTATGGGGGGTTGTGTTATGTTTACCTTTTTTTTTACTTTTACTTTTATTGTCAATGCCATTAGTTGAATTTTGCTTGCGTTCTTCTCGCTCTTCTGTTGCCTCATGCTCTTCAATATATTTTAGTGCAGTTTCATTGGGTATAGGTGCACCTTTTTTTCCAAGGCATTTCTTGACTCCTCTACCAGGGTATCCACACAAATGGCCTACCACACGAAAATATGAACTATTTCTTTCTAAATCACAACCCCTACATTTCCAACAGAATGCACCACCTCCTGGAAGAGCTCTTCTAATATCAACATGCTTCCACAAAGGGAGTGGGGTTCTATTCTTTGTTCGGCATTGCCTACTGAGGAAGAGGTAGATGTCATTGTAGTTCCTTTTCCTATGGCAAGAAATTTCAAATTGTATACATATTCAATATAAAACTTAAAACTTCAAAAGCAAGAGAATGAAAAATGATAGAAAAAATGGCTAAGATCTTATGGAGAATGAAAGAGAAATGAAAAAAATAAAAAAATAAAACAAAAACAAAAAACAAATGGAACAAGAACTTACCTCTACTCATTGTAAGCTTGCAAAGGTGTACATATGAGGCACAAACACTTGAAGAAAGCTCACGAACCAATCTTCCAACTCCTCCTTGCACAACCAAGAACTTACTCTTTTGCTCTTGCTCAAGTCAAAATAACCTACTTGCACACCACAAATGAGAATGAGAAGCAAACATTAGCCTTTCATAACCACCTTTTAGGGTTCCGGATGTCAAAAAATTATAAATTTTGCAAATAATTTGTCACTTAAGTGACGTCCACGGCCCGAAGTTCGCCGCAATTCGCGACGGGTTCGATTTTTTGCGACCTAATCCGCCCAAGTCCGTTTGTTCGGGGCAGAAGTTCGAACTAGTCCCGGATTTTCGAACCCTACCCAAACCCATAGGCGAACCGGACCAGGACCACGTACCAGTTTGTACCCGAGCCGGTCCAGAGGGGTCCAGGGGTGAACCAGGGTAACTAAGCTCGAAAACAAATAATGGTGTTATGAAAACTCTTGTGTGTATGTACTTATTATGGATTGTTGGATTAACTTTGTTATTTATTAATTGGTTAAGAAAAAGTATAAATTGTTGTGATACTGATTCACCCTCCCTCTCAGTGTCACTTAATCGTAGTAGGAGGATCCAGCATTAGTGCATGAGCACATTGTAAAATTTGTTTACACCATCATCTTGACCATCCACATGGTACAAGGGCACAACAACATATCAGAGGCAAAGCTGACAAGAGGCAAGTTTTAGTTCAATTAACTCTGAAAAACAAACATCTACGATAAGATTTATGTTTTTTAATCTTACATGAAAATCTACAAAACCACAATAATGGAAAGCTTTTGCAAAAGGTCTTTTGGCAACAAGCTTGTGTCTGAAACAATATTGTACTGGTAGTGTACTATCGTATCCCTTTACAATTTCACACTTTACAATTTCGCACTGTATTTGGGCCCCTACTTTAGTGTGTCATCTCCTAGATCAACCTAAACCTATTTGGGTTGTATTCTACATTAAATCTTTATTATTATCCCAAAATTTAACTATCATCAAATACTCAAACTAGGACTTGATTTAGCATCACAAACCCTAACACTCTTGACTCCCTTTCAAAGGGCCTATTTTTGTGGGACTAGGGAAACCTCCACCCATGTCGTGCCAAAGTTCCCCAAAATTTCAGACATTACTAGTGCCAAACCTTCACAATTTGAATCCTAGTCTCAATTTTTGTACTTGTTCGTATTATGTCGGCCTAAACTCAAAACTACCTCGTGAAATAAAGCAATCTTTTATTATTTATAAGCTCTAAGACTTTTGAAGTTACATGTCCAGTTGAGAGCATTCAAATCTGATGTCACACCCCTCCTGATTACTGATGCCCTAGACGATACTTTGTGGCTTTCTTAAAATAGTGGTTTTGACTTGACTTGATGCCCTAGATGTTACATGCTTGTTTTAATGAAACAGTTGTTTGTTTAATTTGATGCCCTAGAAGTTTAATCTGGTTTTCATGAAACAGTGGTTTAAATTATTTGATGCCCTAGATGTTATATGCTCACTTTAATGAAATTGTAGTTTAATGATTTGATGTCCTAGATGGTATTTCTTGTTTTATTGGAACATTTGTTTCGATCAGGGTTATGCTTAAATGTTATTTTTGTTTCTTGGAACAGTGGTTCAGAATGAAATGAGGAGATATTGTATATTTATCCTGAATTTATTGATTATCATTTATGCAATATAATCATTTTTTATAATGACGGACTGACTACATTTCTTGTTTGAGTGAGTACAGGAAAGATCCGTCCTCTGAGAAAGGAGGGAAAACATCACCAAGAGTGGATGCAAACATGATCATGAACGTTGCGCCATCTGAACTTTGAGTTGGTAAGTTTTACACACTACAGTTGGTCCTCGGCCTTATCAGAAGTATAGGAGGTAACCTTAGAGGTATTTCATTAAATTGTTGCTCTACCTTAGACCTTGTCAATAGGACCTTGTGCCTAGGTATTGACAGTGGTCACCCTTGCACCCTTCTCGTTGGATAATCGTAATATCTTCTACAATGTTTAAATGTGCTTTATTTTTAATCTCACTTTAAAGTAAAATATATATATAGGTATATATAACCAATGGGTAATATACGTGATATTTGTAAATACGTATAATTATATGTATATGTACAATTGTATAAATAAGTATACAAGTATGGATATATAATTATTATTATATTACAAGTATAGTTATATATAAATATATATCAATTTATATTCGCATATATGCTTTTACTTGCTAATTGTATTTAAATATTTAACCTACTAAATAATTGCGATTTCTTTAATTAGCAGATTAAACTATAAACCTTGTTCCCTTCTTTTAATCAAAAATGAATTCTTGATAAATCACTAACGTTAAATTTATTAATTAATTATGGAGCCTTCCTTAATAGTTTATTTTACTTTAATTCTTCCTAAGTTATCAAATTGGACACAAACTTAGTACCCCTATAAGGGGGCCGAAATTAAAAGATGTATATTGGTCTACCAAATAAGAAAACCCAACTATGCGATATCCATGAGGAGAATCACACCAAAAATGCAAGCCATGCTTTTGGCAAATGAAAAATATTGGTTGAAATGAAATTGAAATGAGGGTAATAAAATGAAATAAAAAGCCATTAGGGTAAATCACATGGTATAGGAGTTTATTTATTTTCATTTTGAGCATTCACGGGGAAGAAGGAAAATAACGGCAGCAGTTGGGGAAGAAGAAAACAGCAGGAGGAAGAGAAAGGAAGGCTTGGACCTGACATTGAAGCATTGTCTCCATCTCAAAAACGCCTACCAGGCATGTAGTGTCATTTTGGTGGCTTGCATTTGGGTTTTCATTTCATAAATTTAATTTTTATAATGTTTGAAATTTCCAGATTTCTCTAGCTTTTACATTTGGATTTGAGGCTATGTGTTATGTATAGAAAACTTGAGTAATTCATAAGAAATAAGGATGAATTAGTTTAAGAATTTCTTTTCTTGACTCGTGGAGTTGTTCTTCCAATTCTAAGAAATTAAAGGAGAAAAATAAAAGAAAATAGAGTGTAATATATCTGTTAGTAAAGCTGCATTCTCATGTAAAACCACTGCAATTTGTAGTAGGGTTTCATTTGGTTATAGAGATAAATCAGATATATCCCATCAGCTATTGACACTAGCAATTTCATATAGATTTAGTGCAAAGTAATGAGGATCTTTTCATTGTAAATGGAAGGAAAAATTCAAAGATTTATTCTCTGCTAGTATGGCTGGAAATTTATTCCAAATCTACGTTAAGCTATAGTCAAATGCTAAAGAAATTTAGGAGTATAAAACCAGCTCCTCTTACTTACTGTTATAATTACATTAAATGCACTCGATGCTTGCGGAAGAGGGTTTCCTAATGAAGTCTTATGAAGTTTGTAAGCTTATGGAACTAATTTAAAATGTATGTATCAAACCTTGGATTAAGCTCATGCTGTTATTACCCTCATATGAAATATTGGGTATGACGTACATACCCAATATTTGATATGAAGGTGATGATATTATCATCAGCATCTTAAGCGACACTTTTTGTAGCAGCCTTCAACACTTTCAAAAAAATAAAATAACACAAGCATCTCGTCTTGCATAAAAAGAGTTGTTATTCCAGAACATACCTCCACAAATAGTATTATGTTGAATGCATGACATTCAAACTCTTACAGCTGAGGTAAGGAAGGCAATTATAATATTATTTCAACACCTAACATATGCCTTATGCTGCCATAATCAGCATTTCAATGTTGGATATGACGATTATATCCAATATTGAAAAGAGGACTATGCAGCTCTATTTAATTTGTTATCAACTCCTTGACTCAGACCAATGAGATTGGAACCTTGATGAATAATTCTGGCCCTTGAAATTAAAAATGTTTAACTCAAACATTGGGAATTAGAACATTCGAACTTTCTGGAACTAGTGCAATGATGTTCAATTCAGACCCTTGGAGATAAACTCACGATGGTTATTCCAGTCCTTGGGAAAGAACCATGTGGTTTATTTCGGACAACAAGAATAGAGCGCGCATTATTCCAAGTCTAGAGAAATAAAACACAAGATGGTATGTTCAACCATAGGACAAGTATACCCTTAATTCAACAAGCATGAGACTTAATGCTGATTCCGATGTTAAGCATGTATAGATAAGAAAGGACCTAATCCAAAGTCTAGAGGAGGTAAATCACATTTGATTCACCTTGAGGCTGTCAAAGAAAGAACTAATTAGTGTGTAGAATTGACTGCATGAATAGACGTGCTTGCACCAATTAAACCTTGGTCAAGGTACACTAATATATTAGTGGTAGTCAATTCGTTGGTACCAGATACACGATAAAGTCAGAGGTCATGCTAGTTAGGAGTGTCTATAGTGTGTAATTGGCTTATTGTGTAGGGTCAACCACTAGGAGTCATCTGACCTTACCTCATGATCATGTATACACCCCTACGAAGGGTTGGACCTGTTAGTAAACAGATTTGTCCTTTCTTATTTCTTATGATTATAACTCTTAATGCCCAAACTATGAACAATATCTGAATACAACAGTTGAAAAGCCGCTCTATGATTACTGGCTTTTCTCTGAATTGGTAGGTACAGCTCCCTATGTGAATAATATTCAATGAATTATGTTTTGCTCCTAAAACTAACACGGGGTATGCTCTTAAGCCGAGAGCAGAAGAGGCAAACCAAATTAAGCCTAAACAGGACTTAATCCAGGCAGATTTTAGATCCTAATCCTAGCCAACTTCAGGAATTCACACATCCTATGACTTCCCAATATTGGTAATGCAAGAATGCTGTTAGATTTGTAAATGCAATGACATGAGATTAAAAATGAAGATTAAACATTCAAATCTTTGCAATAGGATCAGATGACAGTACTCTGATCTATCACCCAATCACCACTTGACTAAGAATGCAAGAAAGTGCTCAAAACTGACCACAACAATACTCTGATTGAAAGTAATCAGAAAAGTGTTGCCCAAATACTCTGATTCATAACAAAACTTTCCTTGTTTTAAACACACAAACACAATACTCTGATTATATTTGCTTGCAATCTACAGCCAAATCTATTACAAAAACTAAACATCAATCTCTATGCATGAATGAAAATGCAGAAATTAAAAGTGCCCTCTCCTCTACTCCAGCTCTCTGACTGTATGCAAAAAAAGGAAGCACATGGACAGTAAAGAGTTGACACCAAGTATGGTTGTCTCTGCAACCTCTCTTCATGCCAAAATTTTGCCGACCCTTGCATTTACCTTTGCCACAGTTTATATAGGGATTACAATATACCACTTTCATGGGAAAATAGAGTGTTTCAGCTTCCAGAATCTGGAAAGACTAGAGACCACTTTCGAAACCACCAACAGAAAAGCCCAAAGACCATGACTTTTCATCTACCTCTTCATATGGTTTGCCTTTGAGAATGTGAAGTGAACAGACTTTCACCAGAAGACATGAACTTGAAGTATGCCACATTTGCCCTAGCCACGTTCTATGCCATCATGTTTAACATTATACCTTATCATGTATATCAGTAAAATTGCACCATAAGTCTTCAGCTGCCTTTACAACTTCAGGCATCATGGCCAGTTTATACTTATAGATATCCTTTACGCCTCCCACAAATTTGCCTGTTATTAGGACCTTTGTGTCTAGTTTTGAATATGCCCAGTCAGGAGAGAAATCAGAGATACTGAACAGTTGGTCTTTTGATAGTGAAGGGCTCATCAAATCATCATCTAATTGTATTTGACGGGACAAGCTTGACACTTCCTCAACTCTATTTTGACCTTCACGTGTGTTCCAATACATACCAGAATCAAATGCCATCAACGAGTCCTCATTATCTCCACCAATCTCTCTACTCATCCACCACCCAAAACTATCCAGTTCTTTGAAATTGTTGTTCTTCTGTAGGATCCCATCTGCTCCGCATTGTTCTGCATATTTCCTCTTGCAAAGGCATGAATATGAGTGTCCATGTATGCTTGTTGTTTACCACCAAGGTCACTGCTTACATATGTTTCCATTGCGATGCTTCTCGGTGTTCTTCGGATATCCTCACGAGTCATAGATTGCAAGCAAGGGACTTTACCAACTTTCAATCTTTCATGTACTTCCCTTACTGTTTTGCCATCTTCTTTCTTCCGTCATCAAGGCCATCTTTACGAAAATAACGTAATGCTTTCCGATCAAACAGAAACAGTGATCTAGACACGCGTCAAGATCCCGCGTTGCCTCTAAGAATCTTCCGCACCATAGCGGAAAAGTGGGGACCGTTGATTTTCCTTTAGAAAGCCACACGGTGTGGATGCCTTTGGACCCACCACTTTACACCTGTCACGATCCCACTATCCCTCTAAGAATCTCCGACTCCATATAGACTAAGCAGAAGCCGTCGATTCGGTATCTTATAACTGCAGAGAAACTTTTCTTGGCCCCACCGTGAGACACGTGTTCGCATCTCGCATGATCGCATAGCTTGTTTTAAACTCTTGCGATCATGCGACCACTTTGCCGCTTAGAATCTTCCCTATCATCCCGTCAAAGCGGGAACCGTTGATCAAGGATCTTTAAAACTTTCTACTGTAAACAATTCTTCCGGACCCACCGAGGGACACGTGGTGAGATCCCGCATGATCGCAAGAGTTCTTCCTCAGTCATGCGACAAAGCGAGGACCGTAGATCTGGAGACTGCAACTAAGAGCCCGCGACCCCAACATTCCACGTGGCTTCATCTCGCATGCTTGCATAGCAGGCTTCATGGTCGCATGATCGCTTAGCAATATTTTAATCCATGCGATCATGCGACCACTCCATGATTGGTCAACTCAATAAACATCTTCGGTCCCACCTGGACATGTGGAAGGATCCCGTTTTGCCTCAAAGGCAATATGACGTAATCAAGGCAAAGCGAGGTCCATTGATTTTGAAATTACACGGGATTTTCAAACATTTCAAAGATACGCCACACTTTTCTTTGACACGAGATCGGTAACAACATCGGGAAGCTTGCAGGAAAAGTATCTTGACAGGTGGCAAGATCCCCGCTATCCCGTAATGAATCTTCAACAGCTTGGAGGGATAACGGGAACCGTTGATCTAATATCATAGCTCAGGGCCCGCTGTCCCATTGGCCGAAAGGTAGAATGGAGTTCCCTGTTCATTTCCATCATATTGAACCTTGTTTAGGAACTTCAAATAAACTTAAAACACTTTGGAGGCCTTTGTATTCATATCTTCATATAATCCAGGACTAGTCAAAGCAACTTCAATTTTTAATTTCTTGAATTTGAGCATCTAAACCTCCCTGAATGATTTTAATGCATAGGCTAATGTTGAAACTTTCTTTCCAAGAACAATTTCCATTTTGAGATACATCCTTCACATTCTGAGCCTATAGATCATAACACCATATGGAGTCCAACTGAGATGACAACATTACATTTGCATCAGCAATCTCTGGAAACACAACTTAAGATCCTCTTGACTTGCAGAATTTCAATGTAACCAAATATACTCCACTTGCAAATTCTACTTTTACAACCATTGCACACATTAGAACAGGAGAAGTCTTCTCAACTGGATTGCACACACTGCCCCATAAAGTGAATCTCTGAAATTCCAAATGCTAGACTTGTTATTGCATCAACCATATGAGAAGACTTCCATCAGGTCCCTTGTACATGCCTGGAGAATATTTCACAACTTTCATCTGCAAAAGATCATCAATGAGAGTTTGATATCCTTGCCAGGTTGGGAACTATCACCTACCCATCATGACAAGACTTTTAAGTAACCCACCCGGCTCAGAGAAGGAAAGACAATGATAGGGAAACCTGGCAAAGAAAACCTACCTAAGAAAGACTTAGACCTAGACACCAGACTGACTTGATGACTATATGACTCCAATATTGCCAAAAAAAATGGGTGACTGAAAGTCAGGCAACAGGACCCACTTCGAGTAGGAAGTGACCAAGGGGAATCAGTAAATCCGTTGATGGGTGATAAAAATGCCTTGGTGATGTTTTCCCTTCCAGGATGCATGGGAGTTAAAGGGAGACCGAATGGAAACTCAAGTACTTGAATGTCATAAGACCCTAGCCCTATCCTATAATTCAGTTATAGATATTTAATTTCATGCATCATAGTTTAGTTTCATTGATGTAGTTATTTTCTATACTTCATTTATGTTCCTTCTTTCAATTAAAATCTCAATTTATTCTTAGTTAAAAAAAAAATTGTACCATTGTTATTCAAAATGTTAGAAATGCAATAATTCAATGATTGTTGTACAATTCCTTGTTTATGTATTTAGTTTCTTTAATTGGTGGTATATGGATCTGCTTGGTACATCTGAGCACATTGAGCGGCAAGCTATATCAACAACATTCAAGTATGATTTCATGATTGATTATGTTATGTTTATGTTTATCATGTTATTGCATAAAAACTTGGAGGAATTGTCTAAAGAACATCGCAACACCATCTTTTCGTAAAACCCTATGAGAGGGTTTCACACCTAAGGTATAATCATTTCATTTAATCATTTCCATTATTACAAGCACTCTTTTTACATCAAATAGTTGGGTTGTGGAGGTGGGAACACCAACACGAGGTTAGGCTTAAGCAAAGCCCCTATACAACACAACCATTTTTCCCCTTTTTTGTGGGCGCAAGTTTAGATCCAACCGCAGAGGGGGCTATAGGAGTTCAAAGCAGAGATAGAGAATTCCATATTTCGAACAAGAAAAAAAAACCTAGACTACGGCATCCTACAACCATGTCCGATGCTTTTTGGCACGAATTCTGGGAAACAAGCCTACAAGACCTCCTAATCATTATTGAACCTTTCTGTCAAGTTAGACACACTTGGTGTAAATGGATCAGATATATATATATATATATATATATATATATATATATCGTTTTAAATTTTATATTATCAAAATATGATTTAAATATATGTTCTCAAAATTATCGAACTAATGCCCAGTTCAAAAGTCTGAATCAAACTGTTATGAGAAATATCGTCTATCACTGATTATCGCTAAGAGATGATCTTCGTATATCCAATCAATCTATTTGTCATTCGAATGGAAGATGGCAATGTCAATAAGTATGAAGTGGGTCTCACATAGAGACACGGTTTCACATAGGGTCGTGTCCCTATGTGCGATCGATGAGTGAAGTATAATGTAATACCGTTAATATCAAGCCACAACCATAATTAGATAATACAATCATTAATCGATGTACCATATCATCGATTATATGTATGGTTAATAATTATTATTAACTATACATATAATCGATTATCTTCACCAATAAATTAATCAGTTTATTGATACACAGTAGGAATCTATAATGATACTACATTATGACAATAGTAATCATAATGTAATATCGTTATCGATAATCAAATCTGCAGATGGTAAAAGGATAGAGATCAAATGTTTAAGGCCGATAGGCCACTTATACATTTGATTATATCGGTTAGAGTAATCTGGTCGAAGCTACATATCTTTAACACTCCCTCTTAGCTAGGGAGGAAAATTTCTATCCTTGTAGTGAACACAATATATCCATTTATCGTGTGAGAGAAAGACATCACCTCACTATGATATCACGAGTTATGGCATGTCTATGAATACCAAGTCACATGATATCCACCATAAACTCAATGTAATATCCATCATTATGGCATGTGCACAGATATCAAGTCACATGATACCTACCATAAGGGTATTAACTCATGGCATATCCACAGATATTAAGTCACATAATATCCACCATGAATATCTCAATAATACCATTCATCATGGCTTATCCATAGATATCACATCTCATGATATCCACCATTCAATTGATATTACTTTAAGAGATAATGTGGTTAAGTAATATTGTAAAATCGTCACCTTACAATAATAACCAAAAACACAAGTGTTCATCGTTGAAAGATCGTCACCTCTCAATGATGTTCACAGGGGCCCATTAATCATGCAATGAAGTCATGGAGTCACATATGACATATATTATAACAGATAATAAGAGTTTACACATTAAACATCATAGAGAATATATTAGCACAATAATTTAATATTGTTGAGACTCAACCTCAAGTAAGGCTACATTTTCTACCATACCAAGCTTACCTCAAAGGTATTCAACCTTTGTCTTGGAGAGAGGCTTGGTGAGAATGTTTGTCATTTGTTCACTTGTACTTACATATCTCAACTAAATAACTTTCCTTTCCGCCATGTCTCTAACATAATGATAGAGAATTTCTATATGCTTTGATCTATCATGAAATACAGGATTTACTGAAAGCTTTATACAACTATGGTTGTCACAGTGGATGATAGTAGGATCTAAGGATTGTCCAAACAATCGTACAAGAAGTTTTCTTAGCCATACAACTTCTCGAGCTTCCATGGATGCTGCAGTGTACTCGGCTTCTGTGGAACTATGTGCAACTAAAGATTGCTTCCTACTAAACTAGGAAATCATAGTTAAACCTAAGCTGAAACAACACCCCAATGTGCTTTTTCGATCAACAACACTTCCAGCCCAATCAGAATCTGTATATCCATGCAGATTTAGATCTACATTATTATATTTTAGACCGTATCCAATTGTGACATGCTCGTATCTTAGAATATGTTTTGTTGCAACTAGATGTAACTATTTGGGTTCACTCATAAACTGACTAAGTGCATTCACTGCATAACAAATGTCTGGTCTAGTGTTGACCAGGTACATCAAGGACCCAATCATTTATCTATAAAGAGAAGGATCTGCTAAGTCTGAGTTAGCTGCATCTTCTTTTTAAAGTATGCAAGTTTGTTTCCATGGGTGTAGACATTGATTTACAATCCATCATTCCAAACCTTTTCAGAATGTCAATGGTATATTTCCCTTGATTTAAAATGATTCCATCAGCCTGCTGCCATACTTCCAAACCAAGGAAATAATGTAAAGGACCTAGATTCTTCATGTCAAATTATGATGCTAACTCTTGTTTACATTTAGTAACGAGGTGATATTCTCTTGTAATTAATAAGTCGTCAACATAAAGAATGAGAATCAACATTTCACCATTAATTACCCTAAAATATAGGTTAGAATCTGCATCATTCTTGGAGAAGCCCAAGCCTGAAAGGTAATGATCTATCCTCTCATACCAAGCGCGAGGAGCCTGTTTAAGACCATATAACGCCTTCTTTAATTTACAAACATGAGATTCGTTTCCATGTATTACAAATCCTTCAAGTTGCTCAAGGTATACTTCTTCAATTAAACCATTAAGAAAGGTAGTCTTTACATCCATTTGATGAATCTTCCATCCTTTTGATGCAGCAATAGCAATCACAATCCTGACAGAAGTATATCAAGCAATAGGAGCAAAAGTTTCTTTGTAGTCAATTCCCTCCTTTTGAGAGAAGCCTCTAGCAACAAATCTTGCTTTATATTTTTCAATACTGCCATCTGCAGCATGTTTGATTTTGAAGAGTCATTTAGATGAAACCATTGATTTATCTTTTGTTCTAAGTACAATGTCCCAAACATCATTCTTAGGAATAGATAGATATTCTTTTGTCATAGCATCTTTCCAAACTTGGAGTCTGAAGGCTTCCTCAACATTAGTGGGTTCTGACTTAATGATTTCACTCATTAAGGCGACATAGCTGGAGAATCTATGTGGTCGTTTGCTTTCCCTAAAGGTTCCTTTTGGTGTTGCAAAACTTTCAACCTCTTTTAATATTTTCCTTGCCCATAGAGGTCTTTTCAGGTTCCCAACAGTATCTCTAGGCCCATCAATAGGATCCAAAGGCTCGTTTAGATTAACATCTTCCATAAATTCATGGGTCTCCCTCTGAAGCTCAGAAGCATTATCTTCTTCCATATTTTGAGGAGACTCTTGATCTTCAATGTCCATATCATGAATGTCCTTGGACCTCTTGAATGCAACATCTTCTTCAAAGATTACATCCCTACTTAGCTCAATTATTTTTTGTCCTGCAATATAAATCCTATAGGCTTTAGAAGTTTCATTGTAGCTTACAAATATTCCCTTTTTGTCTAAGGGTTCTAGTTTTGATCTCTTTTCTTTGAGTATGTAAATGTATATAGGGCAACCAAAGATTCTTAAGTGGCCTATATCAGGCTTTATTCCTGAAAATGCTTCCTCGAGTGTTTTGTTTTCCAAAATGGTGTGAGGGCATCTATTTTGGATATAGACAGCAGTTCTAGAGGCTTCAACCCAAGAGTAAGTATGGAGGTTTTGGTCATGCATCATGGCTTTGGTTGCTTCCACAATGGTCCTAATTTTCCTTTCTGCCACACCATTTTGTTGGGGGTTATAAAGAACGCTAAGCTCCCTCTTAATCCCAGCATCACTACAAAAGGTTTTGAAATTATCAGAGGTATATTCTCCCCCATTATCTAATCTTAAGGTTTTGATACTTTTCCCAGACATATTTTCTACTAGAGCTTTGAATTCCTTAAACCTCATAAATACTTCATCAAATTCTTTACTTTTCAGAAAATATATCCAAGTTTTCCTAGAATAATCAACAATGAAAATAGCATAGTATAAGAATCCTCCTAAAGAAGTTGCAGTCATTGGCCCACATAAGTCTGAATGAATAAGTTCTAACACATGTTTAGATCTACTTTAACTATTATGGAAGGTGCCTTTAGTATTCTTTCCCAAGGCACATCCTTTGCAAGCTCCTTCACGTTCTTGTTTAATTTTGGGTAAACTTGTCACCATCTTTTCCATTGAAGATAAATCACGAAAGTGAAGATGCCCTAATCTTCTATGCCAAATCTCACCTGTATTTGAAGATTCATGAATTAGGGCTTGTGAAGGAGTAGTGCAAAGTTTATATAGACATCCATGACAAACTCCTATGGTGTGAGCTTTCTTGATATTTGACTTCTTGGGCCATGCTAGGACCTTACCATCCATGAAGGTAATTCGGTATCCTTTGTCTTCCGAGGATGATATGGAGACCAAATTTCGCTTGATTCCTGGTACAAATAATACACCTGTTAATTGTAGGAAGATGCCTAATTTTAAGTGTATAGTAGAAGTTCTGATTCCTTTCACTGGATAGTTAGAGTCATCTCCAATGGTAACTTCCTCATCTAATTTTTCCACCAAACTATCTAGGGGTTCTTGTGAAGAACCCAACTGGCTCTTCCTGGATTTATTGCTCAATTTGATATATTTGCAATAATTTTGATTCAATAATAGTTTCATAAAAACAATTATGTTGAACTTCCACTAATTTCAAATAATCCAACCAACACAATGGAATTTCCCTTAATCATTAATTACTTCCATTTTAAACAAAATGCATTAACAATTATTCATCAACAAAATTAACAGCACTTGGCAATTTCCGAAATGCTTTGTAAATGACTATCCTCCAATAACCTTGTCAAATTCCCAACGCCTAAGACTTCAGCCCATGTACAGTCACGACAGATTGAAATAAATGTGACTGGCCTGTAGAATTTTGCAGCCCCGGCAGAAGATTAACAACCTGTTATAGTCACGTGAGGACGTTGGTAAAACGTGACTCGTCTTGCAATTACGGCACCCACAGAATTAACTCACACCCCTTGGTAGTCACGCAATCAAAAAGTTGGAGATGCTATAGTCTCCTTGGCTTTCACGCAAACTAGTTGTAGCATCATTAGGAACTCACGTGGGGTTTAAAACAGCCTCAAACCCAAACGCAGGAGTCTTCAAATATAGTACGGCCTTGAAATCAAACACATGTTGAATCCTTTGTATAAATCGAACACCAATTATTAATTGCAGCATCAGCAATTAATTAACAGCAGATTTCCCAATAAAATCAACCTTAGCAAATTGACAATTCAAATTTCTTTGAGAGGAAATCATTTGCCTGTAGAATAAACTTCATACATATCTAGTATACCTCAGCACTGGATTCAATTCACAATCAGAACGAGCTCTCTCCTGGAAGAAGACCAAACTCGATAAATCTCAGAAGAACTCTCTCCAAAAATGAAGACCAAGCTCCAAAAACCCTAGCTTTTTCCAAGCCAAGCAGAATTCTCACATAAACAATTTATCAAATCAACAATTGGGTAAATGAAAGTGCTTTTTCGAGTTGTACTTATAGATTTTTCGGAAAAAGCACAATTTCACTTTTTTCATATAAAAGGATTTTAAATGATAATTTCACTTTATAGCATTAAAGTTATAAAGTACTCAAGTTATTAAATTAAAATACTTTAATTTAATAACGATAACTTTAAAAACAAAGCCACTGAATTCTGCTGACCAGAGCTCAAACGCCAACTACCCTGCCGGAAATGTCCCACTGACAAAAATAGCCAGCTACTAAAAATAGACAATTTCACTTTTTTCATATAAAAGGCTTTTAAATGATAATTTCACTTTATAGCATTAAAGTTATAAAGTACTTAAGTTATTAAATTAAAATACTTTAATTTAATAACAATAACTTTAAAAACAAAGCCACTGAATTCTGCTGACTGAAACAAACTCATTTCCGACACCAGAGCCCAAACGCCAACTACCCTGCCGGAAATGTCCCACTGCCAAAAATAGCCAACTGCTAAAAATAGACTTACTAAAAATAGTAAGTCTCTCAAACTAGAGATTCCCTGAAGCTCGATCCTGAAACATCTAACACTCCATGCAGACACCCTGCTAATCCTGGCCATACCCAAAAATACCACTTACTAAAAATAGTAAGTCAACCAAATTGACCCGAACGAAGAGCAGACCTGTTGTGAGGTTTCACATCATCGCCCCAAATCTTGGGGACCCCTTATTTTTCGACCTTGAGTGGGCTTGTCTTCCCTTTTCGATCGGAGCTTGTTGCCTTCGACATTCCTTAGGTCCCGGTGAGTTGGTGTGGTTGATTGGTGAAATGCAATCTAATGCTTGTTTTGGTTTGGATTTTCGATTGGATGGAAGTGTTTATAATTGTCAATGTGGTTGAATTTTAATTGCAAATGATAATTTAACTTTAAAATCAATTAAGCATTGTAATTTGAGTTCAATTGATTTTCGATTTTCAATTTTTTTTTGCCTTGAAATTGGAATTGGAAATGTGGAAAATGGATCTTATGGTTTGCAATTTTGAAATTGGAAAAACATGTGCAATAATGATTTTATCTTTCGAAAATAAAAATCTTGAACAAGCAAATTGAATTTTATTAACAGCCCCTTTGCTATTTTTGATTTTGGATATATATTTATTGAGATCTTGCCTTAATTTTGGAAGTCCTTATCAAATTTTCGAATGGGCAAGTAATAAATAATATAAAAAATTAATTGCTGCATTGAATGGTGAATTTTGAGATCGAATATTGGGCTGTATAGAGAAAACAATTAAAAATCTGGGCAATTGTTGTTAAGATTTTCAAAATCTAAGGTATGAATTTCAATTTTTTGTGTACTAATTTATAGATCTTTGGGGATTTTTTTTGAAATTCATATCTTTTTATAGGGCTGGGTTAATTTAGATTTAATTTGGTCAATTTAGATAAGGCCCTGCCCCATAATTTTCGATTTTGGGGGGCTCTTTGTTCTAATTTTCGGAAATTTTAATTATATGGCCAAGGTCGGCCCTAAAATGCATGGCATTTAATTAATTTTTTATATTTTTGTGGGGCAGGTCGGCCCTAGTAATGGAGGCTAGGCGGCAAGGTATAAAGGCAAGGGCATTAGCCCTTCATTTCACATCTCACTCAAGCAATCTGCTCTGCTACAAAGGCAGCGAACTTCCTCCACTAAGGCAGCAAACTGTAGAAGAGCAGGGAGCAGAAATTAATAAGTCAAAAGGCCTGCGACATCAAACTAGGGAATCAGCAAATACAAGTAGAAGAGCAGGGAATTCTGAAATATATTGAGGAGCAGAGATCTGATTCCAAGAAGCAGCGAATATATCATAGAGCAGAGATCCGAGTCTAGGAAGGAGCAGAGCCTCTAAAAGGAGCAGCGACTTGGACTGCATTTGGAGGTGTTTGGAGGGCGGTTTTAGGCCCTAAGATCAGTATTTTGACAAGGAGAGGGAGCAGAGACTGATTGTGGATGTTTGAGGGCCTCTTTCCACATGCCCTAGGCCTCTAAATCCGAATTTTGAGGGCATTATATTGGCAATTTTTCTCAGATCCGAAAATTCAAGATATTGCAAGATTGCTTAGTCATTTCCAGAATTTTGAGGGCAAAGTTTAGAGGGCAGGAGGTTCAGATTTGCAAATATTAAGGCTCAGATTTGTCAATTCTCAGGCATCCACACTCAGATTTTCAATTGGCAAGGTGGCAAAGTTCAGATTTGTGATAGAGGAGGAGTTTATTGATAGTGATTCATAGCGAGATTTTGAAGGGAAGAGATCCTCTTGTGGAGACAGAAAATTTTTGAGAATCAAGCCAAGCCAATTGCATTGAGAAGGGATTTTAAGCGTTGTATTTGGTGAGTGGCCTATCTTTTCCTCTCTCTTTAATTGCTTTCATTTCATTGGTGCTAGTTTAGGTGTTGAAAACTAATTTCAAGAGTAGAGTTAGGTGTTTGGATATTAAGTTGATTACTCGATTGTCTTGATTGGCTTTTTTCCCCCAAGTTCTTGCTTGCATTTCATCTTACGAGGAAGATTTGGAGTGATAAGTGTAGCCCATCTTAAGGTAACGGCGGGGAGTGATAAGTGTAGTATTCCACCCCTAGGCGAAGATTGGAGTGATAAGTGTAGTCCATCTTAAGGCAAAGGCGGGGAGTGATAAGTGTAGTTTGCATCATTGCATTTCATTTTAGGGGAAGATTTGGAGTGATAAGTGTAGCCCATCTTAAGGTAACGGCGGGGAGTGATAAGTGTAGTATTCCACCCCTAGGCGAAGATTGGAATGATAAGTGTAGTTCCACATTCATTGTACAAAAGGCGGGGAGTGATAAGTGTTTAGGATGGCTGATGTTAATGCAAGCAAGCGACCCAAAGGAATTAATGCTGAAATAGGAGACAAGGAAGTCATGATACCCAATTCCAACTTCCACTCAAAATTGAAATACGTTGGAGACACCAACATTGGTACCTTTGATATGATTTAATTAAGAGAGAGGTTGAGAGACAGTCAGTCACCTGTGGCAAAGAAGATCAATCAGTATGGATTTGTGCAAGGAAAGGTTCAATCTACCCCAGCGGCGCATATGATACAGCGGAATTGGTTACACCAAGTCATCAGGGCTCACCCGATCAGATCAGCAAGTCGGAGTGCAGCAGCTTCATTGTGCTTCTCAGTCGGATTCCAGGCTATGCAAAAGGTACACAGTTTGATCCTTGGATGTTTTATTTTATTGAAGAGATTGAGAATGGTTAAGGAAAATTGATTGGATTAGGATCACTAGCATGAATTTAGAGTTGCAACTTAAAGAGTACAAAATCGGGGGCAAATCTACATGGGGTCCTACTTCTTCAATTCGGGTGCAAGACTACTAGTGATGCTTTGCCAGTCGAACCAAATTTAATCTTGGGGAGATCCATTGCACCACTATGGTTGAGGCAAGTACTTATGCCAAAAGGGCAAGGTTGTGGTAGTTCGAACAGTTGAAGGCAGCCAAGAGTTAACCAAGGAGGAAGGCATTGATGAAAGCAGTTGATGAACTCAGTGATGGGTGGATTGTGGAACAATCAAGGAGATATGGTGCGGGCAGGTGCCCCAAAACCCAAGGTTATTGAAACAAAGATGCATGCATGCAGATCAAATCCAAATAGGAAGGTTAAAAATGGCAAAGTATTGAAGTAAGGAGGAAAGTGATTGAAAGGTTGAGGGAGGTCAAGTTTGATTTCAAGGCGGTGGCTAAGAGCAAGGCTCTTAAATTGCACAAGGTTCACACCTAGGCAAGCCACCAAGGTCAAGGCAAGATTACCCCAAGTGCATGGAGACCTCACCCTTTCGAGGTCAGGACATCAAGTACAAGCAAGTTCAAGTGGTGGTGAGAAAATTTCTAAGGACAAGGTCAAGCATTCAAGGCTTCATCTCATCTCAAGGATTAATGAACTTTATAAGACAAAGTTGATGAGGTGGCAATTTCATGTGCATGCAATCAAATCATGCCAAGTGTCCTATGTTCTCATTGGTTGACAGATTATTGTAATTTTCTCATTGGCCCACAAAGTTGGTGCCCTCATGTAATTGGTTGAAAGATGGTAACCCTAATTAGAGTTTGTAAGGTTTAATCTTGGCCCTTGATTTTGCCTCTTAATCTTGGCCACTCGTCGTAATTTTGAGCCTCTATATAAGGCCATTTGTATTCATTTGTAAAGGAGAGTTATGTTGAAGAATTGTTGCCAAAATACTATCAAAATTGTTCTCTATTCATTGTTGTGACTTGCATGGTGGATATACATGATCATTTTGGTGTATTGCATGTTTCTTCTCATCTCTCAAATTAAAGTAGGATTTCATTTCATGTTGTTAAAGTAAGAATAGAAGTAGATGATTAGTTGTAATGGTGATGTTGGTGAATGTTTGATGAGGATCTTATACTAGGCCACTAGCATCTTGGTGGCTTGTCAAGGAGCCTTGTGTGGTAATCTAGTCAATTGCTCTCAAATTCTACTTGCATTTCATCTTTCCGCTTGTACTTCAAGTTGGGTTGGAAGATAGGTGTTAGTGTGAAAATCTTAAGAGTTTCCCTTAGAATCATCGCACCGATGGAAGTAGCGCCGCTAGCAAGCTTTCATTAGGTTGATCTTCATCCATTTGCCAATCTTTCCATTCCATAGGAGTAGTAGTAAAGCAGTCAGTAGTTTAGTAGTTGAAGTTTTCGATGAGCAAAGTTGGAAGTGATATAAAAGGAAGAAAGCTAATTGAGTATACATTGCAAATCATATCATCATCATAGCGAGAATTTGACATCCTTGAAGTGAACAACGTAAGCCCGCCAAAGTGATTACCAGCAAATCACATCATTATAACCGAGTTAGTATCCACAGGTGTAAGGAACCTTGGAGTATTCTTATATACTTTTCAAGAGAGGGTTGAGTGTTTGGTACGCTGTATCAAGTATTTCAATTGCTATATGTTATGTAGTGGTACAAAACTCACATCAACAAGACCTAGTAAATTGAATCTCCAGAATGGAATCCCAACACTGGCTCTGACATCTGACCCCCTCTGATCACCTGATTAGCTTGCGAGGGTCACCAAACCAAGCTAATCCCAAAGCTTGAAAAAAGGGGACATTACAGTTCTCTAAATCTTATGATGTGGCATGACGCCCCACTATCAATCACCCAAGTGTTATGACTAGTTGTCACATGACTGGACAGGGTTGAATAAAATATGAATCCATCTATCTTATTAACTTCAGCAATAGATGCTTGTGGTTTAGGCCTATCAGGACTTTTTATTGCATAGTGACCATATTTGTCACATCTGAAGCATTGTACTTTAGACATGTCCCTCCTTTTCTTGGATGAGAATTTTCCATTTGACTCTTTGTCTTTCTTTCTTTTGAAGTTTCCTCTCTTACCCTTCTTGTGTGAATGAGAGCCTAGAACTTGTATATCTTCATTTGTAGAGTTTTGTCCAATCCCTCTTGTGACTAGCCTTGATTCTTCTTGAATGTAATCAGTTTTTAGACGATCAAACTTAGGAAGTTTAGATCGAGCACTTATCCCTTGAATGAATGCTTCCCAAGAAGTTGGACGTCAATTGAGAGCCAGCAAGGTTAATTCTTTACTATCAACTGTGTGACCAATAGTGGACAGTTGATCTCTTAGTTATCTTATCCTCATGAAGTAAGATGTATTGGATTCTCCTTTGATCATTTTCACATGATAAAGTTGTTGTTTTATTGTTCTCTTTCGTCCATTGAAGTTTCTCACTTTCTTCGTCAGGTTCAAATATGACTTCCTTTACGAATGTATCTAATTCGTTTTCTCTTAAGGCAAGCATAATTCTAAACTTCTAAGATAAAAAGTTGGAGGCTCCTTCAAGTCGATCCTCAAAGCTAACACCATTCACCATTTTTTCAAAATAGAAAGAATTCTAGAAAATTTAAATGTAGTTAGATGATAATCTTTGCCTATATAAATCTGATCGAATCTCTCTTACACTGGCTCTGATACCATATATATATATCATTTTAAATTTTATATTATCAGAATATGATGTAAATATAGGTTCTCAAAATTATCAAACTAATGCCCAGTTCGAAAGTCTAAATCGAACTATTGTGAGAAATATTGTCTATCGTTGATTATCGTTGAGAGATGATCTTCATATATCTTATCGATCTGCTTGTCATTCGAATGGAAGAAGGCAATGTCAATGAGTATGAAGTCGGTCTCACATAGAGACACGACTCTATGTGAAACTAACACGGTTTCACATAGGGTCGTGTCTCTATGTGAGACCGATGAGTTAAGTATAACGTAATACCGTTAATACTTGGGACTAGGGCACCCTCCAACACTCTTCAGCACTTTTGACTCCAAATTGCAGCTACAAGTTTCTCTCTATATCCATATCTAAGCTATTGTGTTGATGATTTCCAAATCTACATTTCACTATTTATGCTGAAAGCTATCATTTAACCTAGCTCATTTACATACACTTCACAAGCTCAAAGAGTCAAATCCATTGCAACAAAGGAATCATAAACCTTAGTCTTCAACTCTTCTATTAGGACGTAGTTGGACTTATTTATGCTTCCAATAATATGTCATAGAGATTTGAGATATTAGTTTTTCCTAGGCTAGAGTCCAATACATAAAGACTTTTGGATCCTTTTGTCTTTGGACCTCAGCAATTCAAACTCAATATGTCTTAAAACATTCATAGCATGCCACAATAGAGGTGGCATAAAAATGATGATTGCCAATTGTTAGTAAAAAAATTTGTCACTGCGAGTGCTACTTCAAAAACTGATCTTGTTTGCCCTGTGAGCAGTGACAATTGTGCTGACAGTTGGAGAAATTGCAATCAGATCACAATCTTCCTCTATGTTTGAGAGGGGCAGCTCCTTTGTATGAGGGGTATTTATTGTTTTTGTGTACTTTTCACCTGGAAGTACAAAAAGGAAACAAGACAAAACTAAAGGAAATAGATAAGATAAACCCCAATAGTAGACATATGAATACTAGTTGAGATTCACAACGGATAATGATTACAAAGGGGGTTTAAGCACATAATGCAATGATGTCAAAAGAAGGCTAACAAACCTCAACATATGAAAAGTTAGGCTATGCCAAAACATTCAAATCAAGATACCAAGAAATGAGTGCATTTCCTCACATCAATTATATAAATCAGGAAAACTATTGGATTCCACCGATACATAAAGAAATTACCCACTTAACATACAAAAAAATAGTAATAACAACTCATGAATGCATTCAAGACATATGACTAAATGCATTCTTCATTATCTCTTTGAAAATAAACAAGATCAAAAACTCCTTTGTACAGAGTGTAAAGCCAAAAGTTCCTTTGGAAATTTCTCCATAATTTCCTCTTTATAAGAGTCCCCCTTTACATTGCAAATGGCCTTGTATTTATAAGCTCACTTTGATAACTAACTTGTTACCACTTAGCATAACCACCTTGGTAACTACTTAGAATATCTACTTAGACAAAGCACTTAGGATAACTACCTAGGTAAGCCACTTAGGATAGCTACCTCAAGGATCACTTATAATAACCTCCTTTTTCAAGCCAAGTTAGGATTTACCTAACTTTTACAATGATAGAGCCCAAAAGATAACTTTAATTACAACAAGTAACATAAGTTACTTTACAAAAAGATAACTTGAAACTCATTACATCAAAAGAAGAACAATATATTGATTTTGTCGAAGGGAGGATGTGTCTTCTTCCAATCCATTTAATTACAACTTGGTCTTTGAGAACATATGTTCTAACTGAATTTGTCAAGCAACTTCTCTTCTTCATGAATCACATTTAAAATCTTTCAGAAGTTTTAATGTTCTCCTTTACAAAAAACCACTCTTGATTATGCATTTCTAATCCCTCTTGTAAAGATACAAGTCTGACACATGTAGCAATAATAGTTGCAAAGCCAAAAGGAGTTGGTTTGACTCTTGCTGATTGCATTTTACAGAATAGCTTTAGTGCCTCTTTGCCAAGTCCAATATATGTATACCTATGTGTATACCTACTAATCAGTGCTATCCAACATAAACAACTTTTGAGAATTTGATCAAACATATTGCATGCAATGTCTGATACTTTACTTAGCATTTGATCGTGAAAGTCAAGAGCCTTTTCTACATCTCTATTTTCTACATATCAGACAATTGTTGAATCCCACAAAACAACATCTTTGATCTGCCTGTGTTTTGCTTTATATTTGCATGCTAGTTTTTCTAGTCATAATGTTTGACAGCTTAAAGCCTCTTCTACAAATCCATTATAATTGTGTCATAATTGCATTCCATGAGATAACACCTTTTCAAAGCTTTATATCAAACTCCCTTCTTATCGAGCACAACTTTAATGAATGTCTATTCATTGTTTTAAAGTTCCCATTTTGACACGAGTACAGAAGATGTTTGTGAGAATCCATTAATTGTGTCTACCAAGCATTTCGAACTATAATACCTGTCAAAAGTTTCCCTTGATTAATATGCTTTGATGTATGTTCATGTCTTAGTCCCAAAGCTCTCATTTTATTGCGGCAGGGTGCTATAATATATTGACAACATTGGTATTGTTTGTGCCATTAGATTTCCTTGAAAGTTTGTAAAATCGTCTTTGACAAACCGATTTTGTGCATATCTTTTAGTCATTGTATCGCACGTGATGTTACCTCTTCAAAGCATTTTGTCAAGAAGTTTACAACCCACAACTATGCTTCCACATCCGAATACAATTCGTTTGGGAGTTTCTAAGCAATTTTCAACAACTCCTTGGTGCTTATCTTACAATCACAACACTGCCATCATAATATATTTCTTTGAGAGATTTTGTGAAATAGTTCAAGTGCCTTGACTGTGTTTTGACAATATGCATACAGGTTGAAGAGCATTTCACCCTCCAAAAACACTTCATTCCAAAGTCATGAAAGATGCAGATAAGGTTGTGGAACGCGGCCTTATACCGGCAATTTACATTTGCTTGAATTTTCTATGGTCATTTCAAAAAATTAAACATCTTGCAACTATTGCAATCAATGAGACCAAGTTTCTTTGAGCCATTTTAAATAGTACTTCACGTGCTCCAGGAGGATGCTAACATAGGTTGTAGAATTTATAATTACACTTGCCAATTGCATTAGCTTGAGAGTTTCTGAAGCCAATTCTACAAATCCAATTTCTACATATCTTGCAAGACATGCCATGAGACGAAACTTGTGAACATTATGTCAATCAATAGAATGTGTTGTCTCATTCTACCTTTTGCACGCATGTCGGGCACGGTCCATTCTAACTACAACATTCAACAAACTTCTTTTGTGCTTTGTGAGATTACATTTCTTCGATGCATTCTATCAAGTGGCTCACATTACATTGTATGTGCTTGTATGCGGTATCTGCAATAGCATCTAATAAAAAAAAATGCCAACTATTACGTTTTGATGGATGTTCATAGCTAGTTCCAAATATCCCATTAAGAGTGCAACTTATAATCAATCCTAGAGATGACATCTCTTAGCAGCATTCTAACAAAAGTTCTCGCTTGTTGTCTATGCTCCACACGCAAAGGATGTTGGCAAAGGTGGTGGAATCGATTTTACACTTGTTAATCACATTTTCTTGATACTTTCTAAAACCATTTCAATAGATACATTTTCTGCAAATCTTGCAATCATTGCATTTCATGAAATCCCATTTCTTAGAGGCATTTAAAAAAATAGTTCACAAGCTTTGTCTTTGACTCCACATTCTGCATGTAAGTCTTGTAGCAGCATTATGCTTTAATGGACGCACATACCCTATTCTAAGACTCTTCTCATTTTCTAACGAACTGGGAACGTGCTAGTAAAGATTTTTTAATCAGCTTCAAATTTGTTGTTCCCATTTGCTTGGAAGTTTCTAAAGTTATTTCTTCAAACTCATTTTCTGTAAATCTTGCAATCATTACATTCGATGAGAGGACCTCTCTTTGAGTCATTTTGTTAAACAATCTAGTTGTGCTGGCCATCTTTCCATATTTAGCATGCATCTGTGCCAGAGCGATAACAACTAGAACACCTGACAGTATTTCTTTACACTTCAAACTTTAATTGATTATTGTAACCTAATCCAAAGATTTTGTGATATCACAGGGAGAGGACACAAGAAGAGAAATGAAGCTTGACAGGTGTTTTGGAATTGGTTATAGTAACTAGTTCTTTTTCAAACATTGGCACTTTATTAAACTTTGCCAACTTCAGAAAAATGTCAATGATAACTAATTTTTGCATTGCAAATGCATTGGCTTTTTAATAAACTTGGACAACTTCTTTGAATAACTGATGAAATAACTAACTCTTTTAAAGCAAGAATGCATTGGTTTCTTAATAAACTTCTCAATGCTGCTGATGAATAATATTTGACTCTCTTAATAATGCTTTGGCTTTTTCCAAAACTTTTGGATGTCAAGTAAATTGTCTATGATGCTAGTTGATTGAGCATATTGGCACCTTTAATGTCTACCACAACTTGCCGATGAAGTCTTTATGGCCGAAAGATTCAATAATCCCCTAAATCTACATTTGGAGTTGGTTACCAAATTTGCATCAGTATTTTGGAGGTGTTGTGAAACTTATGGAAATTGTCGATTGATGTAAAAATACCAATAACATCCACTTTCCCAATTGATTTGGTGATTGACATCTTCATAAAGTGTAGTAACTTAATGATATAACTCATTCTTCCTATGTCATCGGCCTTTTGCAATACTTAGCTAACTTTTACAAATCTCCAATGAATGAATTATAATAACTAATTCTTTGCAAATGTATTGGCTTATTTTCACATTTTTGCGCAGTTAGCCAACTTACCGGTGATTGTTAATGAATTGAATGTATTGGTAATTGTGGGAACTTAACAATTCACCGATACCACCTCTTTGGACTTTTAATGAGCTTAGCCAACTTATACAAAATGTTAATAAGCTTCTAACAACTGATTGTCGCATTGGCTTTTTAGTGATCTTGCCCAACTTTTCTAAATCCCCGATGAATAATAATCAACTTTTCATAAGAATGTATCAACAACTTTGGATTCCCAAATAAAAAATGATTTCATAACTTTTTATGTCCATCATTCATTAGCATTTGGGAATATTTTCACAACCTAGCCAATTTGAAAATTAGGGGTAACACCAATAAAGTTTATAACAAAGTATGTTCCTTGCAAAAAAAAACTATTGAAAGTAACAAAAACATTGATCAAACAATTAATCACAGACTTAGGTTTGATTCATAATGACTGTCTTTTGACCATGACCACTTCATCGCAACATATTTTATTCTCTGGTAAAACAATACCTAAGATGGAAAGTGTTTAATGGAATTGTAATCTATCAAAAAAAATGTGTATGCACAAGATTATCGATTGCAAGATTCAATATAGACAATAGATGCACGGTCACTTCCCTCACTAGCAAGTAATGGGTTTATAGATTGCAAGATTATCGATTGCAAGATTCAATATTTCAATAATGATGAGCAGCAGCAGTGAGAGTGATGGAAGTGGTAGTAGTGATAGTATTGAACACCCCTCTCTGTCCTCTTTATATGTTGCACAATGCAAAACAAATGTAAAACTAAAATGAAATGTAAACAAATGGTTATAACCAAATGGAACATAAAAGACATACCTGGAATAAAGAAGATTTTATGCCAAACCCTCCTCTTGCAACTCAAAAATGAAAGCTTACTTGCTGCTCCTCTTTCTTTTTCTTCTTGCCAAGAATGGTTGAAATGAAGAAATGGAGAGTTCACCTTTTTAGCCTCCAAAGAGGGTTTGGTAATTTTTAATTGATACCAATAACCACATGGGGCTCGCCAATCAATAAATTAAAAAAACACTTTATTAAAAATGTTGGACGTTTTTACTTATTGGGAAATAGGGGACAACGTTGGGTACCGGCGACAATCGGGGGACGGCCTGGTTGTCCCTGGTACCCAACGTCATCACCCAAGTTTCCTTTGACCCCCAAAACGGCGTTTCAGAAATGTCCCCAAATTTTGATTAAAAAAGGATGGAAAGGGGACATTGAAACCCCGTCCCCACGTCCCCGTTTCCTAATCGGAACAGGAACAAAGGTTCCAGGGTAAGGAACGTGTCCCCGTGGAACGCAGCATTTTCTCCTTTGATGGTAACTTGAACAAGGAGGCCTGATGAGCATGCTAATAAGTATTAGCCCTTGGGCCGTATGGAGAGTGCATATAGTTATAATTGGTTGTTGAAACTTTACACAGTTCTAAGCTCACTAAGTTCCTATTTGTTTGCTAAAAGCCCTGTGTCTCAATCACATGCCCTTGTGATTATTTTCTAAAAATTCACAAAGCATATCTAATATGACAAAATGGGGATGATTCCAGACCAATTAATTCACCAAGCCTAATTTGAAGGTCTTGATTTGGAATAAGGAATAGAGGAGATTTTTTCGCTCTGCAACTAGGGCATCCCCATCCCGCACGAATTCTACTTCCCGCAAGTAAAAGTGGGAGCGCCATTAATGGCCTCCACATCCCCCAAGGTCGTTAATGGCAATAAAGAGGCCGTGCATTGCCAAAACAATCTCAAGAGGCAAGGCTTTGTTAAAAGTGTCATTGTTAACCCCAAAGCAAAACCGTTAGGCGAAGCATCAGCAACGGCTGGGGTGGATAGTAACCAAGAGCAGGTGGATAATGGAGCGAAAGGAACGGAGCCCAAACAAAGGACCTTCAAACAAGTGGCCCAGAATGAGAGGACTCTTCCAGAAGGCGCATGCTTCATCCCGTCCGTCTCCCACACCCCTGAAGCATCCGCAAGAGATGGAGGTAAGATTTTGTCGCCTCCCAAACTCGTCATTAAAGCCAATCCACAAATGATTGTCACAATTGAGCAAGAAAAGGTTAGGCTTAAGGATAGTGCTATATTTTTTGCTATTGTTAATGTCGCCAAGATGCCATCCAAAAGTTACCTTAATGACTGGTTTCGGAAAATATGGGGTCAAAAACTAAGGTTCCACTTTTCTTATTGTAGAATGTTGCAAAAGGGTTTATTCTTTATGTTTTTTGTTGATTTGAAATCCCAGAAAGCCATTGTAGATAAACAATTCTGGAGAGTTGGCCCTTATGAGTTTAGAGCCATCGCGTGGTCACTCGAAGCCTCACATGGCGAAGTTTTGGCTCTCTCTAGTCCCAGATGGATTGTTATTAAGAATATCCCTCCCTTTTTGTTAAAACTTATCCCGCGGGCACTCGAACCGGTTGGCAAGGTGCTGAGGGTTGACCAATCTAATGTTCTTATTCCGCACATTGATGTTAGAATTCTCATCTCCCTTAAGCCAAGTATTGACTTCCCCGATGCACTGCATTTTGACCTCGGTGGCTGCCCTATTGATTGCCCAGTCACCTTTCTGGGAGGTATTAACAGTTGCTACCTCTGCAGGAAAGAGGGCCATAAGAAACAGGATTGCCCTATAATTAAGAAACGTAATCCCTCACCCCTAGGGATCCCTCCCACCCTTGGTGCTAACCCCCCTGCCCCTGCAAATAACAACTCTATTGGAACTCCCCCCGGGTTTCCTCAGCGAACCACTCCACCTATCATTCCCCCTGGCTATTCAAGATCCTCCTCCCACTTTAAACATTTATGTCTCAGATTGGATGCAAGACTCGACTAAGATCTCTGATACCCTAGAACATCTTAAAGGACAATTCAATACAAGCGTGCCCCCCAAGCATGTCCTCGGTGGTCCCTGAGGCAATGCAGAATCTCCCTTGTGCTAGTGAATTGGACTTTGGATTGGGCCCTGGTACCAATTCCCCACTACCCAAACATAGAATCAAGAATGCCCAACAATTAGCATTGGAAAGGATTCAAACCAAGGCTGGGGCAATTAAAACTGTTCCTAGACCCAAATGGAAAGTATACTCAATCCTTCCTCCAGATCAAGACCCTCCTCCTGACCACCCCCCCCCCCCTTGCTGCTTGTATTGACAAGGTCGGTAGTCCTGGAGATTTCTCTCTCCCTTCTAGTTCCCTCCCACATCATATCCTGTTGTTCAGGGCAGAGGTCGGGTAATTGATGGTGTGAGCTCTCATCTAACCCTGAGTGACAAACTTAATGAATTCTCAATGATAGTTATCCCCGCACCTCCCCCACTCCCTCCCCCTCCTGATCAATGGAGATACGAACCTAGGAGGAGGAGAGGCACAGAGCTACCCACCTTGTCATTGGTTTCAGTTAGGGCGGAGGCTAGGTAGGATGAGGGCCTTGATCTTGAGGAAGGAGAATTTGTCAGAGATCAAGAAGTTTCTTGCAGTAAGGAAGGAGACAAGTTCATCTTTTGCTCAGAATCTAAGAAGGGCAAAAGGAAGGGTGGTTTGGTAGAGAAGAAGGCCCCACTGGATGTCCCAGGTGGGGGTAGCTTAAAGAAGAAGAGAGGGAGACCCCCAATGATGAATGGGAACCCAAAACCTTTCAAGCACCAAAAGAATGACTTACCTCAATGTTTCAACAGTTTCAAAACTCCCATGGACATAGACCAATAAAACTCTCATGAGTATCAACATTGTGTTCTGGAATGTCAGAGGTTTGGAATCCTCTGACGGGAAATATGTAGTCAAGAGGCTTCTACAGTTTCATAGAGAGGTAGACATCCTTATGCTCCAAGAAGTAAAGGCGGTAGGATTCACCCTAGACATTGCTTTAAAATGCATATGGAAAGATGCAACAACATTTTCCACTAAGCACCAACAAGGGAAAGGAGGGACCTCTGTATTGATTGGCCCTAAGTGGAGGAAATTGATCAAAAGTTGGGGATCCTCCCCATGTAATAGAGCCGTTTGGGTTACATTTGAAGTTGAGGAGCAAAACTTTGGAGTATGCTCTATTTATGCTCCTAATGATCACCATTCTATGATAGACCTGTGGAGATGGATCTCAGATCTGGAAAACATCCCCTGGATTCTAGCAGGGGACTTCAACATGGTAGAGAGAGCTCGGGATAAAGTAGGAGGACTAAGATTTGAGTGGAAAGGGAATGAATTGGTTTTTTAGAACCGGATGATGTCTAAGCTTAACCTCTTTGACCCCCTGGCAGAGAAGAGAAGGGACTCTAAAGGAGTGTGGTTTACCTGGTCTAACTTTCAAAGAGAAGATAAGAGAATTTATTCTAGACTAGAGAGGATCTACATGAACAAACTATTCTTCAGTTGCCCCCCACTTGTAGATGATAACTGTGTGAAAGTTATCCCCTACATCCTCTCGGACCACCACCCTATTCTTTCTTGCATCCACCTTATTTTGAACCATGGTGACAAATCCACTAGAAAGACAAGCTTTGCACTTAATTCCTCTCTCCTAAAAGATGAAGATGTCCAGGCTGCCATTAGGATTATAGCTTGGTTTAATGAGGGAGTGGCCCATCAGGATTCTAAGGTGGACAGATGGAATCATACCACAGCATCTTGGCAAAAGATGCTTAAGATTGTGGGGAAAAAAAGGCCAAGGATGCTAGGAGGAAAGAATTCAACTTAGTTGGAAACCTTCAAGAGGCTGAACTACAGATTCAAAGCTCTCTTGCAGACCCAGTGATGTTGGACAAGGTAGTGAGTTGCAAGGACTCTCTTAGGAAGCTCCAGCTAGCCAAGACTAGAGGTGCTAAGATGAGAGCCAAAATTAATTGGCTTAACCTAGGAGACAAAGGGTCTAAATTCTTCTTTCAGACTCTGAAGAAGGAAGTGAGGAGCAGGATTTCCTACATTATTGATCAAGGTACTACTATCACAGCACAAGAGGAGATTGTGGATACCTTTGCTAAATTCTATAGTAACCTTTTCACCACTGAAGATAATGGATCTATGCACCTAGCTAGGCAGAAGATCAGAAGTCTCATCCCTACTAAGGTGTCAGAGGAAGATGCAGCTATGATTGGAAGGGAACTCTCAATGAGTGAAATCAGGAATGCTATTCTGAGTATGGCCACTGATAAGGCTCCTGGTCCTGATGGTCTTACATTGGAATTCTATAAGGCTAATATTTCCTAGGTGTGAGAGAGTCTTTTTAAGGTCTACCAGGAGGCCATAACTGTAGAAGTTGAGAAATCCAACTTCACAGTTCGCCAAGAACACTTGCATCCAAATAACCTGTTGCTGAAAGGAAACCAAAGAGACAAAAGCAAAGGCTTGGAAAATCTCAGCGGAGTGAGAGCAAATTGTATTCCAAGATAATAAAAAATAATTACAAGAGTTCAACCTATAAGGTGAACGAAAACCCTAAAAGGAAAAAGATAGGTTGCGCAATATAATTAATATAGAATATTAATTATATGCACCTAAGAGATAGCTTAAGTGAAAATAGAGTACATAGACAACTTAATAATTGAATCAACATGATCTAATTAATAAGTGAGGATAAATAGATACTCTAACACCCCCCCTTAAGCGAAGCTCAGGAGGATAGCTAACCTAGCACAGCTATGAAAGCAGGAAATGGGTCTCGGCAACAAGGCCTGATCAAGTACCCAATACAAGGAAATCTCTGTAAACCGGAGACAAAGGAGAAAACCTAGTGGGAAAAACCCCTCTCCAAAAAGAGAGAACAAACATGCTGAAAAAACATGAAGGAAGGCCTCAACAAGACCCCCCAAGGACAACTTCTGTCACCCCAAGCATAGAACGCAACTAAAGATAGCGCGGAGATGCAAAAGGTTTGGTGAAGATGTCAACAACCTGCGCGTCAGTGGGAATGTACTCCAAAGAGAGAACACCATCCTGAATCTGCTAACGGATGAAATGCATATGAAGCTCAATGTGTTTAGTGCGTTGATGCTCCACCGGGTTGTGAGAAATGTGAATAGCACTCTGATTATTGCACCACAAAACCGTGGGACGATCAAGAGGAAACCCAAACTCAGTCATCAACTGTCGAAGCCATAAAATCTCCTGGCTAGCATGCACTGCTACTCTGTACTCAGCCTCTGTAGATGAAAGTGTGTGAGCATGCTGCTTCTTGCACAACCATGTGATAGGACCAGAGCCAAGACAAAAGACAAAGCCAGAAGTAGACTTTCGATCATCAACATCACCAACCCAATCTGAGTCAGTGAAGCCAACAATGTGAGGAACCCCTGATGTGTAATGAATGCCATACATAAGAGTGCCCTGAATGTATCTCAAAATATGCTTGGCAGCTTGCCAATGACTCTCATGAGGCTCATGGGAGAATCGAGAGACAAGACCAGCTGCAAAGGAGAGATCAGGACGAGTGTGAGTCAGGTACAACAAACTGCCAACCAACTGCCGATACAATGTAGGATCCACTAAAGGCGAAGTGCAAGAGGTGGACAAAGTAACACCGGACTGAACAGGTGTGGGACCAAGCTTGCAATCAAGCATATCAAAGCGCTGAAGCATGTCAAGAGTATACTTCTGCTAGTAAACAAAGATCCCAGCAGAGGACTGAACAATCTGAAGACCAAGGAAGTAGTGTAACAGACCAAGATCAGTCATCTCAAACTGCTCCATTAATGCTCACTGAACATCCCGAATCATAGAAGATGAGCTACCAGTGATGAGAAGATCATCAACATAGAGCACAAGGATCACAACCTCATCCTCAAGACGTTGAATGTAGACTGTAGGATCAGAATGGCATCGGGTGAATCCTGTGGAAAGCAAGAAAGAGTCCATCTTCTCATACCAAGCCCGAGGGGCCTATTTGAGACCATACAAAGAACGCCAAAGTCTGCAAACCAAGGAGGAATCCTGCACAAATCCCAGAGGTTGCTCCATGTAAATCTCCTCAGTGAGATCATCGTGCAAGAATGCACTCTTCACATCCATCTGAAAAATGGGTCATCCCTGAGAAGCTGCGAGGGATAAGACAAGGCGGATAGAATTCATCTTGGCGACAGGGGCAAATGTCTCAATGTAATCGAAGCCCTCAACCTGTGAAAAACCCTTCATAACAAGACATGCCTTGTACTTATCAATAGAACCATTAGCAGCAAACTTAGTACGATACAACCACTTGCATCGCACTAGTTTTCTTCCCTTAGGAAGAGAGCAAAGATCCCAAGTGTGATTCTTCATCAAAGAAGAATACTCTTCCTCCATAGCATTGTCCCACTCAGTATGTCCTGTCGCTGCTGCAAATGTCTGAGGATCATCACAAATGGCATGACTCAGAAGACTAGAACCCGCAGTATGAGACCAGGTGCGACGGGAAGTGGAAGGGTCACCAGCTAGAGATCCTGTAGCATCAACTGTAACATGAGCCCATCTAGGCATCGATGGAGGATCCTGTGGTGGAGGTAAATAGGGATCACCAGGATCATCATCCTCATCGTCCTGAAAAGAAACTGGAAGAGATAAGGGAGTAGCGGTAAGTGAAGTAGACTTTGGGAGCTGGGTATCTACTGCAGGAAGGCGCTCATCAAACTGGACATCCCGTCGAAACAAGACCTCTCTGGAGTCAGGATCAAACAACCTGTATGCCTTAACATCCTCACAATAGCCAACAAAAATGAGGTGTCGGCTCTTCTGCTCCATCGCTCTCCTCTGAGCATTAGGCACAAATGCCCATGCTTCACTACCAAAAACTCGAAATGACGATACATCAGGCTTGACATGAGATCAAGCCTCCTCAGGAGTCATGTGTCGAACTGCCTTGTGAGGCATCCGATTCTGAATATAGTTGGCACAATTGACTGCCTCTGCCCAAAAAGACGAATCCATGGACCTGGACTGTATCATACAATTAGCCATCTCCCGAAGTGTTCTGTTCTTTCTCTCTGGCACCATTCTGCTAAGGGGTGTAGGGCACTGAAAACTGATGTTGAAGACCATGTTCAGAGCAAAAATCCCTGAAAGCTTGGTTCACATACTCCCCCCCATTATTTGTGCGTATCCACTGAATAGAAAGACCAGATTGCTTCTCCACAAATGTCTTAAAGACTCGAAATGAATCAAAGACATCAAACTTGTACTTCAAAAAGTACACCCATGTGCGCCTGGAGAAGTCATCAATGAAAGTAAGCACATATTTGGCACCAGAAAAAGGAGTAGGAAATGACATGAGGTCACTATGAATCAACTCCAATGGTGCCAAAGCATGAGTAGCTCGTTCATGAGGAAAAGGATCCCTGTGTTGTTTACCAAGAACACAACCCTGGCAAACCCCATCAGTGCAAGTAATCTGTGGAAGCCCAAGAACAAGTGCCTATGTGCTCATCTGTTGAAGATATCTGTAATTGACATGGCCTAAACGCTCATGCCAAAGTCTACTCACTGAATTTGCATGTGCTATAAGACAGGAACCTGTGCCATCAGAAGACTCAAATCCATCAAATCTGTATAGGTGGGATGCGGTGTCAACACTCCCAGTAGCCACAATCATATCAGAATCATGTAAGTCCCGAATAACCACATCATGTGGTGAGAACTCAACTGTCTTACCAAAGCCAAAGTGGCAAATCTGATCGATAGACAATAGGTTCCTCGAAATGTCAGGGACACAAAGAACATCCTGAAGAGAACCCCCAGTTAATGCAACAGAACCAGAACCCAAGACAGAAAGATGAGATGAGTTCCCAACAGCAATTTGTGAAGTAGCACAAGGAGCAAGTGAGGTGACCAACTGCTAAGTGTGAGTCATGTGGTGAGAGGCACCGGAATCAAGAATCCAGGTGGGCCCAGAGGTTGTTGCTCGCGCAGTAAGAGCATGACCTTTCCTTGCAGGGGAGGATGTGGACTGAGGGGCTGAAATGTGATGCTCCTGCATGGCTTCCTCTAAAGCCTCCAAACGTTTCCAACACCTAGAAACGGGGTGTCCATCCTTTCCACAAAAGCTACAGGTTTCCAATGCTTGGCTTGAAGAGCCAGAAGCATCCATCTGTTGGATCTTTGTCTGTTCCCGTGTCAACTGATCACAGAATGTCTCAAATGACGGCATGGTGTGTCTAGTACCCAAAGCATCCATGGTGGAGTAGAAAGTGGAAGAAAAGATCTGAAATTGTCCTCGCAACTTTGAGAGTATCAGAAAGATACACTCATCATTTGTCTTGATTTTCCCACATCCCTGCAAAACTGTACGCAGAGACTTGAACTTCGTCAAGAAGTCCTCTATAGTGGGGAAATCAGTAGGAGTCAAAGAGGTCAACTCTGCATCAAGCTGAAGTTTCCGGAATGCGTTCACTATACCAAACAAGGTTGAAAACTTGCCCCAAATAGCCCTAGGAGTGGTCAAACCTTCCAGGTGAAACAGGAGACTGTCGGAGATGTTCAGTGCAATCAAGCCCATGGCTTCATCCATTTTGTTTTTGTGCTGAAGAATCTCAAAGGGACGCTGCAGGACAAGTTGGTTTTCATCCAGACATGACCATAAGCCACGTGACATAAGAAGCCTGGTCATGTGTGCTTTCCAGGTGTGATAATTGTGTGGTGTCAACCGGACCACAGAGGGGTCCGACATTGAGAGAAGAAGAAGACGGAAGCAGAAGGGTCTTTTCTGAAGTAAATTACAGAAAGAAAGAACACCCCCCCACAATGTATAAATCTAACCCCCGTACAGCAAGTAAACAATTATTGAATGCACAAAAAATGAGAAGAAAACCTGGACGCCAGATGCAGAGAGGGAGGAAATTGAAGCCTCTACTTCAACGCCAAAAACGAGAGCTCAAATGGACGAATCAGCAAACAAGACCAGCATCATCACGTCCGGCTCGAAAAGACCTTTCCGACGATATTTCGTTTTCCGAAAACGGACACCGTATGCACAAGTTACGGCCAAAAAACCAACTGCACCGCCAAAGGAGCTCTTTGGAAAAAACCAATCACTGGAAAAAATTTGATGGCCGTATGACCATAAAATGACTGTCGGCCGAAAAAAAAAATCCGGTCACCGGAAAATGTTGACTGCAGGAAAAATTTTAAAAACCACCGGCAAAATTTTTCCGGCAAGTGATGTCATGGTGACGTCACCTATGGTGACGAACGAGCGGAGGCGGCTGCCAGGTGGTGAGGTGGCCGGCGAGTGGCGCGGGAGTGGCGGCAGCACGATGGTGGCGCACTCTAAAAAGGGGCGCTGTGGAAATTTTTTTGACGATTTTTTTTTTAAATTTCGATTTGCATGTCGTACGGCTCTAATAGGCCAAAAAAATTCTCCCAGAAGCCCCGGAGGCCAAATAGCTCGAGTTTTATATGAAAATAAGGGTGTTTGGGCCTTTCGGACGCAACCATGAGGTCGGTTTTTGCCCAAAGTGCTCCAAAAAAAAAAGAGACCCCCTAGATCCAATAAAAAACAACAGAGAAAAACCAGAGGAGCTATGGCTTTCGTCTTCGAATCACGGCTCCAAAAACTCAGACCAGGCAGTAGCAGGGAAGCTCTGATACCATGTAGAAGTTGAGAAATCCAACTTCACAGTTCACCAAGAACACCTGCATGCAAATAACCTGTTTCTGAAAGGAAACCAAAGAGACAAAAGCAAAGGTTTGGAAAATCTGAGCGGAGTGAGAGCAAATTGTATTCCAAGATAATAAAAAATAATTACAAGAGTTCAACCTATAAGGTGAACGAAAACCCTAAAAGGAAAAAGCTAGGTTGCGCAATATAATTAATATAGAATATTAATTATATGCACCTAAGAGATAGCTTAAGTGAAAATAGAGTACATAGACAACTTGATAATTAAATCAACATGATCTAATTAATAAGTGAAGATAAATAGATACTCTAACAATAACAGCAGGCACCCTAGGTCCTATGCTGAATGTTGGCCTAATCAAACTGATCCCCAAAGAAGGTGATAGACTACTAATCAAGAATTGGAGACCAATCACCCTGCTTAAGGTAGGCTATAAGATCTTTGCCAAAGCTCTATCCCTAAGGATTGTTAATATACTCCCTAAAGCGATCAATAATACCCAAACAGGCTTTGTCAAGGGCAGGTATATATTGGAGAATCTGGTTACCTGTTGGGAGGCTAAGGACTAGGCCAAATCTTCAGGACAACAAAGTGCCATGCTTCTAATAGACTATGAAAAGGCATATGATCGTATTGAATGGAAGTTTATCCTTGTTATGTTGGAAATGGAAAGCCTTGGCTTTCCACCCTCTTTTTGTAGAATGGTCTCCACCTTACTTAAGGGGGCGGTGGCAGCAGTGGAGGTCAATGGAACCAGATCAGGCTTCTTTGAACTTACTAGGTCCGTCAAGCAGGGATGCCCTCTTGCCCCCTCCCTCTTTGTCATAGCTACAGACTCCCTCCACTACCTTCTTAGAGATAATTCCCTATCTCCTCCAGTGAAAGGTATCTCCCTACCCAATGGTCAGGAAGTATCCAATATACAATTTGCAAATGACACAGCCATTCTCCTCTTTCTTGAAGAAAACAATATGAGACTCCTTATGAGCAAACTTGACTTGTTTTGCCAAGCCTCGGGTAGTAAGATCTCTATCTCTAAATCAGTTATGCTGGGCTAGGATAACAACCCTCCAATGTGATGGGGCAAATTTGACTTTGAATGGGGAGGCCCCAGCCATATTGTGAGATATCTGGGTATTCCATTTGCTGTGGACCCTAATATTAATGGGATGTGGGGCTGGGTCATACACAGAATCCTCAGTAAACTGAATAAGTGGGACAAGAACCTACTCTCCTTCCCTAGCAGATTGCAAGTTTGTCAGAAGATCCTCTCTTCTTAGCCAATTTACTTCTCTTCTACCTGGTTGTTTAACCAGAGCCAGTTCAGCACTGTTCAAAAGATTATCAAAGATTACCTCTGGTCTGATGGGAGAGGAAATAAGAAACTACATGTAGTGTCTTGGGAATGGTGTACCAGAGAGAAGGCCTGGGGGGTCTAGGTCTGAAAGATCTCAGGACACGAGGTATAGCTCTAGCAATTAAATGGATTTCTAAAGCCTCCTCAGGGGAGGAACCATGGAAAATATTGATTAGGAGTAATCTTACTAGAGCCTACCCAGTCAAAGCGAGGTCCTGGTCTAATCTTTGCTACTCATACCTTCTTAGCATTGATGTTAACATCGCAGTAAAAGGTTCTAATGTCTTCAAAGTATGTTAAGAAATTTCTTTGTAACACAACTCCTTAAGAAATTGGGAAATTGATCTGTGGGACCAAACCTATCTGGTGGAACTTGAAGCACAAAGGTAGGCCTCTTGCCCTTCTACAAGGATGCTCTGCAAGGAAATGGGCAGACAAAGGAATAAATAAGTTTCAAGATGTGCTACAGACTGGTAAACTTATCCCATGGGAGACAATGGAAACCAAATTTGACCTGCCCAAATCCCAAATGAGAACATATGCAATACTCTCAGCAGCCATTAACAAGCTGGGACCCCTGAATGGTTGTTGTTCTCCTGACAGTTGCTCCTTTCAGATTTCATGGCCTGACAGTTCCCCCCTCCACCAGATCAAGATCAAATACATTTACCACCTGCTCACCCAAAACCCTGACATCCTTACCCATGCTAATTCCAAATGGCAGATAGATATTCTCCCCTCTGATTGGAACATTTACTTCACCTCACTCTAGGGCAGACCCATTGAACCCAAAATCATTTGTTTCTTATGGCAGCTCCTTCTGCATAAGCTCCCTTTCAACAAACCGGGGGGGGATCCTAATTTGTGTACTGTTTGTAGGCAGCCTGAATCTGTCTTTCATGTCTTCTTTGAGTGCTTCTTTGCAATTAAAATTTCGAAGATGTTTGGTCTCACCTATAAATATCATTTTAATAGTATTCATGTCATTTCAGGGCGCATTAACAGCAGCAAATATTGCAATATTTTTTGGTCTATTCTTTCTGCTATTATATTGTGGGTTATTTGGAAGGCTCGCAATAATGATGTGTTGGCAGGGAAGAGCAGGAATCTTACTGAGTCTAAGGAGACTCATAATTTTTTATGTTTCCTTGCAGGTTACAGCAGTCTTAAAGATGAAGGAAAGTAAGTTCCTTCAGATCCTGAGAGACGGTGAGACCGCCATCAGCAAGAAGGATATTGCACATGGGTATACAACCATGAAGCCTGGGACAGAATTTGGAGATAAGCTTGCTGACTTCATTGAACAAGTAAAAAGGACCAATCTGCCTACGGGAGGAGGTGCTACAGGGTCTGACACAGCTGGCTACAGGGCCCATGAGATCATTGGATACACTTCTGTATCCCCTGACAATGAGTCAGATGCTGATCATGATGATCCTTCTGCGTAGCTTTCCTTTATGCTTTCAGTTAAAACATATACTATAGATACTCTCTCAGTGTTGATAATTGTATTATTTTGAGCTCCTTTTTTATCTGGTTGGGATGGTTGATCCAGCCTTTGATGTAATATGTCATATACTCTGATGTAACTTTTTGTTTCCCCTGATATGCAATAGAAAAAAATATGACAAAATGCTTTTTCATTTAGCTAAGATACCTAAATAGTGAATACTCAATCAAATGAATTTCAGATTAATTTGAGAGGGCTACCAGCCGGCTACTGACACTATGATCACTTCTAACTTTATAGGCTATAAAGTTCCTTTTCTTGGCTGAGATACCTCGACTCTGATATATTTTAGTATTCTATGCTGCACTTGCTTTAGGGGTGTTCATCATCCAACTAATAACACACGCTCAAACCTGAGCAAAAGAAGTTTATATCTATTTGCTAGGATACGTCCTTTCTAATTACTGTAATTGGTGCGTAGCAGCTAGTAACATCATATTAAATTGTGATCTCATTAAGTTGTTTGTTTTTTTTTCCTGCACATCTAATTACTTGCCTTTGATATGGGTTTATCAGCTATTTTCTTTTTGCTAAGATACTTTAACAGTCAATTATTTGCTCTTGCGATTACTTTACAGCTGTTTACATCTGACTTCTAACACCACTGAAATCTAAAATAAGGTTAGAATTTCTTTGTTAAGATTTCACAATATTGAGTTATTTTGTAAGTAATTTAAATTTTTTTCAGCCTGTTATTAGTATTATAAATTCTAAGCCCGTAAAATTCCTGTTCACTGAAATATTTTAATGTTCAAATAAATTTGTTCTGTAATTTGTTCAAGAGGTTTACAGGTCGACTGTTTATAATTAGCCCCATTACACAAATCTAAACTAATAAACTTTCTATTACAATTTTTGCGATAATTTTAATGAATTTCCTAGTGGTTTACCGAGACGCCGCACACATCTATGCTAATAAAAAAGATCCTAACAGATCCAGATCACATCTACCCGTACAGCATCCTCTTGCAATTAAAATACCTGATGCCTAATGGCCTCAATATAATTTTAAGTTTATGAAGCTCTTTTTTAAATTTAAATTAAGACAAAAGAAAACTAACAGCCCCAGTACAATCCTAAACTCACGAAACTTCCTTTAAAAACTAAACCAACACAACTCGAAACTAATGACACAGAGTCAACCTAAGCTCAAACACCTCTCTTAACAATCCCGAACTTTACAATCCAATTATTTTGAGAGGAAAACCTTTCCAGTAAATTTTGAACCTTAACCTTCACTATAGTTGTAGCTCCACCTTACCCTTCAACGAAATTTCGAAATATAATTTTTTTTCGAGTTTTTGTCTTTTCTTCGTTTTCTTTTAATAAATGAAGATATTGAAAGTTACGGGAACATCCGCAACTTCTCGCCGGAATATTAGTAATTTACAGCAAGAAATACAGCTAAAATGTTTCCTGCTGTAAAAAAAAATGCATGGCGCATGGAATTAAATACAAATGATTGCATTCTATCTAATTAGCACTCAACCTAGAGTGATTCGTTTACATGTAATGCGAGGGTTTTGGAAAAATAAAAGTAAAAAAATTATTAAATACCTGCAAAATGAAGCGAGGGCTTCTGCGCCCGGCAATTCTTCCCGCGGAAGCTGCATTTTGATTTTAAGATTTTTATAAAAACTAAAGGATTTTCAGATATAACACTCCCTTCCTTTCAAAATACAGAGGAACTCCTCCAGCATGAATGCGTTTGCGTCACGATCGTCTTTCTATTGTGGCAGTTGTAATGAGAACAGTTCTCTCCACAAAAGGCAAAAAGGTGAACCTAGATTTTCTTATGGGTGGCGGTACTATGAGAATTTAGTGAAATCTCGGAGAAGAATTATTAGTCGCTGGCTTATAGGCAGAGACTAATGTTCTTTCCCTCTCATCCACTTTATATCTCTTTATCTAGTTACCAACCTATTCCACCATCTATATCTCTTTCTATCTCTTCCTCTCTATCTTTCACTCTCTATGTCTCCTTATGTACCTCCCTACATCTATTTCTATCTTTACCTCTCAATCTCTTTCTATCTATCTATCAATTTTCTCTCATCCTCCCACTTTATATTCATCTCTATCTATATCTTCCTCCCCCACCTCCATATCTAAACATATCTCCCTCTTTGTATCCATCCATCTCTCTTCATTACCCCCTTTCATACACATTTAAATCTCTACATCTTTGTATTTAGTCCACCATATCCCCTTCTATTTGTATCTATATTTTGTTATTTCTCCATCCCTCTATATCCCTAATATATCTCCCCCATTTAGATGGTCATATATCTTTATCTTTCTCTTTCACATAAATTTCCATCTCTATCTCTTTCTCACTCCCTCCATCTATCTCCCCTATTTTTGTCTCCTACTCTTTATCTCTCCCCATCTTCATATCTATTTGTGTATATGTACTTAACTATGTTTGATGTCTCTCTATCTATTTATTTATCCATGTATCCCTCCTCCTCTCCCTATATATCTCTTTATCTTTTTTATCTCTCTATCAATCCATCTCACCGTCTATATATCTATATTTATCCATCTTCATTTTTATCTTTCGGTATGTTCTTCTTTATCTCCCTGGCTCTGTGTATCTTTATCTCTTCATGTACCGCTCTCTATCTCTCTATCTTCTCCCTCTTTCTCTCTATCCCTCTATTTCATCTCTCTATCTCTAAATACACATCCTTCTCTACATTCATCCATCTGTCCCTCTCATTATTTCCTCATCTCTCTATACTCACTTTGTATATCTACATTTATCTTTCTATCCCTTCCCCTATTAAAACTAAGCATCCATGTTAGTAAGATGTGTGTTTGTTGTTTAGACATTTCCAATATCTTGCAACATCCAGAAAGAGTGAAGAAACCACAATTATTTTGTGTAGATTTAAAAATTATGGGAAGCTCTCTTGTAGTGTTCGTACAATGGAAACGTGAAGTACAAGGAAAGAGGGTGGAACCTGAGAATGTCACCTCAATACTATATGCATGTCAGGTAAGATCGCATGTCGCAATTGATAAGAAGAGGATGCTACCGAGAAAGAGAGGGTTTGACAAAAGAGAATACTAAAAATTTAATCAAGTTTGACTGTAAAAATTATTTAAAATGAAAAGGAGCGAGTGAAAATCATGACGCGGAATCCGAGAAAAATGAGCTTGTCATGCAGGGAAAAATGACCGTAACAAAAAAAAAAACTAACAAATGCATTAATGACGATAACAAGAATAGTTCAGGAATGATGGAAGGTTGTAAGTGATGCAATGGTTGACCATGTCTATCCATAAAACTAGACCATTAGATTTTAAAAGCAGCTCACTCCTTTCAAATGGAAACGCCTACAACATAATTAGTCTATCTTGCAAATTGTGTCCATAAGAAAAATAAATCATTTATGGTATAGTTTGAATGTTATGATTTTCTAAATCTAATTTTCATTCATTTTTATTATTTTTTCTAATTTGCTGGGGTTTTTGGATTTTTTTATTTTTTAAGTTAATAGATATTGGTATCCTCCTTTTATTTATCTTAGGATACTCTTTTAGGAATCTCTACATGTAACTTTGTCCTCTAGTCCAAGTGGGAGGACAACTCATATTTTTGTAATTCATTTATTAAGAAAATTAGTTTATTCCTCCTTATGAGGATGCTCACACTTGGCACACACTTAGTATGAATGTGGCATTCATTCACATAGGGAGTTACATGAAAACTCCTTCACTCATCTCTACTTAAGAGATGCTTCTCCACACACTTGACACAATTTTCTCTCACAATTTTTTCTCACACAATTTCTCTCTTCTTCACATATTAGTTCTATCATTATTGTATTGAGCTTCTTGCTCATATTCTATCTCTCTCTTTGGGATTTTCATGCCTCATTCATAATACACAAATGGGTTTTTCTTTACTTTTCCCCTTACAAAAATCTCTTGGCTCTTTGTTGGGATTATTGGAGTATTCTCATGTTTTGGTGATTGATCTTGCAACTCTTTCTCATATTTGGCTTATGGTAAACTCCTTCTTGCACTTCACTTTCTTAGATTATTTCATGAATTTATTTTCATTCTTTTAATACTTCTAACAGATTTCCACAAGTATGTCCCAAAATGAAGACACAATAAGCAAAACTACCTAAGGTCAAAAGGGAAGTGTTCCAACCTTTTCCCACAACTTGATGTTTTTAGCCCCACAATTAAGTGGTTGAATGACCTTTTATAAGACCATACAAGTTATGGATCAATTGGAAGAGATCAATGCTCACAACACGTCTTTCTATATTGTCATATTCAAGCTTTATCGTCTAATAGAACACATATGGTGAGTATCTTGGGGTGATCCGGGTAAGTCCACTTGGATCAATCATTGCACAAGTGGAATTAAGGCTTATAGCCCTACAAGCACCCAAAATGTATAGTCTCGCAAGCAATATTGAGACCTCTTGGCCATATACAAGTTGAATTTACTCCCATTATAGTCTTGTAAACAAGATTAAGACCTTGAAGGTCCTACAAGCGCCCAGTCAAGTGTAGTCTTGCTTAGAAAGATTGAGGCAACTAGGCCCTACACATGAATAACCATTAGAAGTAAAAAATAGCCAAGTCTTCCCTCTCTTTAGATTGAAGAAATATTTTGATTATAGTGGGATGGAGTTATCCAAGTTCTCTTGTTTCCCACTTAGGTTGTTCCCCAAAAAATTCTCTCTTCGCAGACCCTATAAAGGTAGGTGCAAGAAAGTAAAGAAGATAGCTAATGAAGGTCTAGATTTCTGATTTTCCACAAGGGAAAAGAGCATACTCTCCTACTCCATAGTGTCTCCCAAACACATCAAGCATGTGTTCATTTACCAAAAGACAACTAATTAAGTTATGTGCCTATAAAAAAATAATCAATGCTAACAAATATACACAAGTTTATTTGTATCTCCAAGGCAACCTACAACACCACAATATTAGTAGTCTTAGCAATGCAATTCATTTCACAAGAAAATCCTACAAAACCACAAGTTAGGGCAAAAAATTATGCAAATGAAACCAATATAACCCTGTAAAAACACTTGTTAGGTGCTCTTAGGAAACCAGAAAACTCGAAATACAAGAAAAGTGCAAACAAACTAGGCTAAATGACTCGAATTGTGCAATCAATAAAATCTGGGTGCCACTTCACAATATGTTAGAAAATTGTACGATATACCTCCAAAAGGCAAACAATATTTCAGGCATGGACGATAGAGCGTGTTGAACATAGATGATATTCTGCTAGAAGGAAGATGATAGACCATAGGGAACATAGAGGATATTCTAGAAACTGACAAAGATTGTTTGGAAGTATGATGAAGTGTTATCCCATTATACCATGAAATGTCGTATGATAATTCTAGCCTTGAAAATAGAGATGCGAACTTGTGACAACAAAATGCAAAAAATGCAAAGAAATTACAAGGAATGAAGCTAAACCCTGAAATCTAGCCCCACAGTGGGTGCAAAAAATGTGTATGAAAATGTGACACACTTCTATACACCATTACACTTGAAAGAATCCATGAAGAAGGAAGTCTCAAGAAGCATCTTATAGCTTCCAGTCTATGACATATAATAATCTAAAATAGTATGAATGGTGGCTCTCAAATGAACTTTAAAGAGAGACCCTTGCAAGGTGCACCGTAGAATAAAAGATTCAAATGATGATGCAAATAAACATAATCTAAGATGAGATATATGAATAACTAAGTTATAATACAAATACAAGAAAAGTAAAGTTAATATAGCAAGACTACAATACCTCCTAATTAAGCTATGTGATCCAAGCTAAATGTAATAAGGAAATATTAGTCTAAGATGCAAGTAAAATAAACTAGTATGCAAAATGCAAGTAAGTGCTCCAAGTATTCCAAGAATGCAAGTAGATAAAATGGCATCATAACAATAGCAGGAGTGAAAGATATCTAAGAGTGAGGAGAGAGCCTCTTTTTTAAAGAGTAATGGACAGTGAGAGATTAATAGGCAAAATCTAAGGGTGGAGAATAATCCTTATTTTGACTTTGGTGCACAAGATTCTCAAGAGGCAAAATCAATGGACATGGTTAAGAGGGAAAAAATGTGTGGAAGAGATTAAGAGGCAAAAGGAGATTCCACTCATCTTGGAAAGTGAGCATTTAATGTGTAGACAAAAAGCCTTTTTCTATTTTTTTTAAATTAGGAAATTTCTTTTTCACGTGCACACATAGGATAAAGTAAATTTTATTTAATTAAAAGGGGACATGTTCTTTTAATAAAATAAAACTTAAGATAAAGTGGTCAAACTTTAGGATATCATCGAATAAATTATAAAATGATGATTTGATCAAGAAATAAGAGATTAAATAAATGTAGAAAATTGATTAAGCACAAGATGTAGTCTAATTTTTAAATTTTAATATTTAGAGAGGGGCTTATAGTTTACTAGACCATATTTGGATGATTACAGATACCACCCATTACAAACTTCATATGTATAAGGAAACCTCCAACCAACATATGACACTTTCCACAAAACCCATTTAATATTTCAAGCAAAATAATTATTTGAATCCATGTGCAAGAGAATAAACAACATACCCAAAAAATGTGATACAAGATATATTTTGGAAAAAGCCTCGCGAGGGAAAAACCTAGCTTTCAAAGGCATCCATCATCTATGTATTATTGAGAAATGAGACCATTATAATACACCATGAGAACCTTATAAGCCTCATCCATAAACAACCACTCCATGTAAACAAGAAAGCAACCACACATCCCATGCCATGTTTCCAACCTCCACAAATGCTAAACCTACCTTACCTCAACAACTAACTTTGTGGTTTATTTTATAGGAACAAACTCCCACAAAACCACTAAGTGGTATTACATAAACCATATGCTAAAACCATATATTACCTAACCTATGACCCCACATTTAATGTTGGGTACTTTATTTAATTTCTTTCCTATGTATTAAACAATGACATCAAATATAATATTACAATTTTATAATTAAACTCATCAAGTGGCCCCAAGAATATCCTCAAGGAACCTCTACATGTTGCATATCCATTTATGTGCTCCAGGTGAAACATTTACATAGGAAAATAAAATATTATAATAATATGAATTATTATGCAAGATGTATAACATTCATTTTTCAACATTCTCCCACTTCTATAAATTGCATAAGGGTCAATATGTAGCCATACAAATGAATAAGGTAACAATCCCTCTATAAACATGTACCATGATCAATCAAAGTACTCCATTGGGATATCTATAATAAAAATAAAGTGAACACCATCTCATAGATGAATGATCCCACCCTCTATATGCCACTACCACTAAACATACATAGAATCCATCCAAAGAGAAAGCCACACAATTTGTCACAAATGAACCATAAGTTATGTCTCAACTAATATCCCAAATATAAACACTCAATCTAAAGGTAACAAAATGCACCGGTAGATGTCAAGAACCAATAAAGAAAGTGCTAATACATCCAACTATCCATACCTCCAAGTTATACAAAATATATGAAGCAAGTCCCATCATATCAAAATATATAATTCATAACATGCAACTGCAAGCTCCAAGTGCAATATCAACCACATACACACCTATAAATTGATATAAATAAGGAAGTACACATGAACGAAAGGGGAGAGAGGTGAATTAGTTGTGTCAAAACAAAACTTAGCAATGCTAAACTTTCTTACTTAGATAAGCACGAATCAACTGAACCATCAACATAAGAACACATAACACCAGATATTTTTGTGTTGAAACCTGATTAAAGGAAAAACTAAAGTGAGGATCAAACCCACTAGATGATGTGCTGGCACATAAAAACCCAGTTAAAGGTACAAAGGGGAATGCACACCCATTCATGCTCACTACCTTGAGCTCATTGCTCAAATACATATAAGGAAAACAACCCATAATACAACTAGGGCTACTGTAGACTAGGCTATCTGGATTTGTTTTGAAAGGCTCAAACAAGCAAACATTAGATTTTAATCTAACATTATATCAATCCAAAACAAAAACATCTAAGCTAAGCCACCTCAGATTGAGCTGAAACAAGTGCACCCAAGCACTGTTTGATTTGCTCTTGCTTAAGGGGATGTGGGTGTGCTCTCTAAGCACTTGGAGCATATTCTAATGCATACTAAGATGGATTGAGATTCATGAAAACTCCAAAAAATGGCACAATAATGGGTAGAACACCGAAAATTGCCCCTAAGGCTTCAAGAACTCAAATAAATTGTTTTAATAGAGATTTGAGCTACATGATGTTTATGCTAAGATTGATTTTAGACCAAATAGAGATGTGATATGATGCTATATGCTATGCAAAACAATGAAGTAAACTAAGTTAATCCATTATTGCTAAGCTATGATGTGTTAGAAAGCTTGAAGAAAACAAAGAAATCTAACAATTAGGAATGATTATGCTAGAGCTAGAAGTAAAAGAGCATGATAACAATGCATGAAGATGAAAGACTAAGCTAATGGATTGCTCTTGGAAGAGGGAGCATTTATAGGATTTCCTAAGGGCTTGGGTTAGGAAGAAAGGTTAGAGTTTGGGGTAAGGTTAGGGTTTGAGTCAAGAGGATAAGGATGAAGACTTTCTAGAAGAGTTTAGGCTTTTCTAAGGATAAGGAGGAATTTAGGAGATAAATAAAAGTTTATTTATCTCAAAGGCTTTAATGATTTTGAGGCTCATTAGGGGAAGGGTTTGACTAGGAGTCAAAGGAGATTTAGATTAGGTTAGGGAAAGTAGGTAATTTCCCCTAAATGGGTTTAAGGAAGGATTAGGAAAGTTCTAGAAGAGTCTAGAGTTTTCCTAGGGTAAATTAGGAATTGAGGATTAATATTTAATCTTAATTAAATATTCTTGAGTTGGGATTAGGGTTAAGAAATGATGGGATTAGCCTTTAATCGAAATTAAAGAGGGATTAGAAGATTCTAGAAGAGGTTAGTGGTCTTAAGGGAATTGGCCAAGTTTTGGACAAAAAATAAATAAATAATTTATTTTAAAAATTTTGGTCAATTTATTAATTAAATAATTAATAAATAGGGGATTAATGTTTAAATAAGATTTAAACATTTTTGGGAGGGATTTCTTAATTAAATATTTTTAATTAAGGTAAAGGGATTTAATGACATAAAAATAAATTAATTAATTAAATAATTAATTAATTAATAAATGATGATGTCATCAGAGATTTTTTAGAAAATAAAGATACTTTATTTTCTAAAGGATTTTTAGGTGTCTACATTTTGCCCCTCTTTGATGCGATGCCGCAAGTGGCATGGCGTCAAAGATAAGAAAATAAGATGCCCAAGGCTAGAATTTAGAGGAATGATGGGTTGTGCCCCCTCGAGAAAATAACGCAAGGAGTAAACGTTGTGGAATTTTCTCGAAAGGAAACAAAGAAAGAAGGACCTAGGAAGAAGGGGAAATAAATAACCAAACTTCCAAGAGCAAAGATGGGTGAATGCAAGATGAGATGGAATGCAAAATGCAGGATGCAGCTACATGAGAGATGCAAGATGCAAGATTAATCTAGATGATGCAAGATGCAGGGGATTGGGGGAAGCTCCAAGTGCAAATGTGGAGAGCACAACCTAGTTTAATACAGCAATGCTAGAGACCTGCCAAGGATACTGGGATCACGAGGCCTTGTCACTAGTGTTGCATAGGACTGACGTTAAAAAGACACGTAGGGTTGCCCCAGCATCACACATGAAACCCAGAGGAGGCATGGTGGAAATGATGCTGAAGAAACCACAAACACACGACTGACTCATAGGCAGAAGTAAAAGATCAAAAGACCTTGCCCCAGAGTGTCCTCATTCGCTGCACATCATGATATAAAGGATTGTGGCGACTTTGAGTAGAGAACAACAGGAAGCCGTAAAAGATTAACAAGACCCAAAGGATAAAAGTCCAAGGTCAAAATGATAACTCCAAAAGACAACCTTTGCCAAGGAGAGAGATTTGATTTGATTGATGGTAGGAAGATTGGTCTGAACGTGTGGAAGGATGCATCGACACAGACCTAGTGTGATTGGTGGAAGATGGGGTTTGACAGGAAGGATACAACTGAGGGGACCCGGGATTAGGCTTAGGTCAAACAAAACAGAAGCATACATCTGTGCAGACCCTATGCTGATGGGGAGAATGTTGTGTTGTTGATTAGCAAATGATGCAGTTCAAAGATAGTCATAGTGATTAAGGATAGTCGAAAATTGATGTTGCTGAAGTGCGAGGCTGGGTAGGACAAGATGTTTAATCAAATACTACTGCAGGACTGACAAGGATATGTACTGTTATGAATTTTGGATCGTCCTATAGAGAATATTTGAGTGCTGTAGTGAAATAGATTACCATTGTGACTGTAGAATACAATTGCCTTCGTTATTGATTGATTCTACAATAACAATACAGTATATGTATATATTGAATAGTCATGTAATGAATAGACATGACCGTATATACTTATGGTCATGTCACTTCATTACATAACTATTAGTTAACATATCTTAACCAATAGTTTATTCATACTTTGTATAATATATATTATTATACACATGCATATTAATATATACTTACTTTTCAACTATATTATATAGTATATATATATATATATATAAATATATCTATATTTATATGCATATCATGATTATCTCATCGTTTATTAAACATGAACGAATAATACTTTAACACTCCCTCTTGAGAGAGAGTTTAATAGAATTTGTAGAATCTTTTCATATCATGATATCCAGCACATCCGAGACAAACCCTTTTGGGAGTCGATCATGATAGGCGTCAAGATATCTGGCACATCCAGGACAGACCCTTTCGGGAGTCGATCTTGACAAGTTATTACACATCCAGTAATAACATAAGCAACAAGATATCTGGCACATCCGGGACAGTCCCTTTCGGGAGTCAATCTTGAAGCTTGGTTAACTATTTTCAAGATCGTCACCTTGAAATAGTAACCCAACACACATGAAAGATCGTCACCTTTCATAACACAAAATGAATGAGCCCATAAAGTCTACCATGACTTCCGACACTTCGGGACACACAATTTAATGTAGTCTCGTCATGAAAATAGACTTGAATATCATGATCTCCGCACAGTCAGGACACACAATTAAGTAGTCTATCATGATATGGTTTCGTTATTACACATCCAGTAATAACAAGAGTCAAGATCTCCGCATAGTCGGGACACACAATTAAGTAGTCTATCTTGACACTTTGGTTCACTATTATCAAGTGATGAAGGCTTCCACCTTAAACTTGTCTATCAAAGACAAGAATCATTTAAGATACAAAATGATAGATCACTAAGGCTGAAAATCTCTTTTCAGCTAAGACTTTATTCCTCAACATCAGGAATACTTCCTCTAAATTAATATGACCATGATCTTGGGTTGCCATCTTAATTTTATCTTCTAGCTTCTCCCACTGACATGAAAGCATAGCCTTCTCACATGGTAATTCATCATAATTCTCTGCTACAGTTTCTTGATCACTAGGTAACCAACAAAACATCGTCTACTCCCTCTGAATCAAGATCTTTGAATGTCCATTGATGCAGATCCTTTCACTTCCTCTTCTGTCACGGAGGCATACCCTATTTATATGCTCATCTTAATGTTACTGCAGGATGTGACTCCATACCTTTCTTCCTGAGAGAATCGATGTCTCATACATGAATAATCTGAATAGACATAAGGTTGCTGACTCACATTGACTAGCATAGGATGCATTTTGATCTTTTTCAAGGCCACAGCGTTAATACTCCCTCTTGGACTTGAGGGAAGATAATAAAAACCTCTAGTGTGATGTTCATCTCAATAACTTGTAGTCTCAAGCTATATGGAATGACTCAATTAGAGATTCTATCCATGTGCATCTCATCGGTGATTCTATCCATGAGTTTCCACTTCTATAGCCTCAGAATTGTTTCACCTTCAGCAATGATCTCCCTCTCAATCAATATGATTGATTTTGTCACAAGTTGACAGAACCATCTGTTCCCTTAAAAGCTCAATTTCACCAACTTCTTGACCTTTCTGAAGATGTGAGACTCCCTCTTAATATGAATTTCATATATGCTTTCCTCCTGAAACTTTTCAAATATTTTCAAGTATTCCTTTCGTAAGGTGAGCCCATTAGTACGATACTCATACCCATCGTACTTGATCTCATAAGAATTTAAGATGCGTCAACTTCTCTTCATACTTAAGTTAATACATCCTTGATATGAAACTTTGTATTTTCATTTAGTCTACATAGCAACAGATAGACCCTCCACAATTATATCCTTGTTTAGCTCAAGGAATTTGATCTCCTTGATTCTTGGAAAGATAGGAAACTTCATCCCCAACAAATCACTTAGAATGATTGCTCATCCTCAAGTTATTGAAATTTTCCTCTTCTCAATGATTTCTTTAAAATTCTGATTCATATATATAGATTCCCATCCACTATTTAGGTTGCTTCACTCCCTTGTAAAATATTCATTATTGTATTAGACATCTTAGATATTCATAGTCACTGCTATCTATCATTCCATTATCCCTTTGCTATTGTTACTATTACTTATCTCCATTTATTAGTATGTGATTCAAACCTACTCTTGGTCCTTTCCTTATTTCTTGTATGAGACTTCTTCATGTTTATAAATTTATACTCAATTCTTTGAGGAGTGTAGTTCCATGATTCCTCAAGGCTCATGACTAGTTATACCATATTCTCTACATGGTCTCCAATCCACTGAATGGAAGTCACTACCAAATGATATCACCCACAACAAAGATTATTTATTCTACCATATAGAATATGGATGTCGTATTATAACTTTTCTCTATGATGATGCTCATCTAAATGAACAACAGTTCATTTATAACAATCCATTCAAATTATAACAATCTATTCAAATTTAAATCTGCATATCTTTTATAAACTTTCTTAAATCAACAAGAAAATATTCTTAATGCCCACTTATCTCATTGCTCTTCATTGAATTGGTGACTTATAATCTTTTATTGTTCACAAGATTATAATATCAACTCGATTTAAGAATACTTTCCTTAATTAGCCACTGAGCTAACTCACCAACAGCCGAGTGGCATGAACTGGTTCTTATTGCTTTGCTGGGATGTTGAATCAGGGGTTGACGCCTTCCTTTAATTCCAAAATACCGAGCATAAGTATCTTCACTGTCGTTTGGGAATGATCTCGAGTTTCATTCCTTGCTGTAACACAATGCTCTCAGGTCCTTATGACTGTACCAACAAGTCTCACGGGTTCCTTGACTATCACAAACAACACTTCTTCATTACTCTGTGGCGTCAATGGACTACCGATATCATGATTAGGATTACCATCCTCTCCAACTTCGAAACCAGTATGAAGGTGTAGCTCTCGGCTCTTCTAAGGTGATGGCGAAGCATGGGCCTGTCCCACTTCAATAACACTGATATCATTGCATGTCATCCGCTAAGATTTTGTATAATAGTAGTTAGAAACCTGTCTCAATATGTATTCAAGAACTAACTTTAACATTCACATGAAATTGTTCCACCATTCCACTCGGAACTGTTCCCAAACCGATCCCTAAAACAAAAATAGAATCTTCACATTTATAAAAACCGATTTCAAATAGCATTAAACTTCTTCGACAAAAACATGATACATGAGTCCCAAATAGTTCTTGATTATCGGTTATTAAGACAACCCGCTATAGATCAAACCAAGTACTTTAATATCTTTTGTAAAACTGATTCAATGAAACATTAAACATTCTCCATAAAAACAACCCGATACCAAGTACTAGCTCCAATAGAGACCTTCGAATATAGATTTCCAATAAGAAATAGAATCGGTTTCATGAAACTATTAAGCATCTCCTTGCCAACAAATGATGATCTTGCATTTTCAATACATGCCCAACTCCTGCTAAAATTCCTGCATCTAAACTCTCTGTGTTTCTGATGTGAAGAGAATGTTAATACTCAACATCGTGTTACAGAATTCAACACACAAAACTTTCATGTTCAGTATGGTTTGGAGGCACCTATCGCTTGTGTTCTTTAAAATTTTTCGTTCACGCTGGAGCGCAATCTGTAATCATATAATGACCTGATATCGGTGAGTTCGATGTTGAGTCTATTGCCATCCACTCAGTGTCACTAGACGGGGGAGAGGTTACATTTTGATTATGATAATGGATGATAGAGTCATGTCTTTGCTTCCCATCTGAATATTGTGTCTGCCACCAGCCAATATTTCTTGTACTACTTAGACTCAGTATTTGCTGTCGCTGGACATGTGCTTCCGCATTTATTTGTCCCGAGAGACTTTCATTACCATCCACAAACTGCAATTCGTCTAACCATCGGCATACATGAAATGACTAGAAACAATCATTAGATCAGATGTCTCATCGATGAAATGACTACTTGGTTTCAATTCCAAGAAATTTCAAACATGATCAATTAAATTTCCACCTTTCTGAAAGACAGATAATTTTCTCTTTGCCGTGACTAGTATCCTCTTGATTTGATGTGCTGTCTTCTCTTCAAAACTTTGCTTGAATATATTTTCTCTTATAGGTTAGGCTCTGATACCATGTTATGAATTCTGGATCGTCCTATAGAGAATATTTGAGTGCTGTAGTGAAATAGATTACCATTGTGATTGTAGAATACAATTGCGTTCGTTATTGATTGATTCTACAATAACAATAGAGTATATGTATATATTGAATAGTCATGTAATGAATAGACATGACCGTATATACTTATGGTCATGTCACTTCATTACATAACTATTAGTTAACATATCTTAACCAATAGTTTATTCATACTTTGTATAATATATATTATTATACACATGCATATTAATATATACTTACTTTTCAACTATATTATATAGTATATATATATATATATATATATATATATATATATCTATATTTATATGCATATCATGATTATCTCGTCGTTTATTAAACATGAACGAATAATACTTTAACATGTACAACAAGACACAGGGATATTTACAATGGCTATGTACAAAAGCTGAGGATTAGGATGTACAAAGAACCTGGGGATGAAGCTGAAAACTCCAAAGATATGCAAGACGATGCCCCAGTTGGGCTGGAAGGCCAAGATGGACTGGTGATGGATGATGTGTCCTAAAATGACACGGATTTGGGAAAGACATATCCCAATGATGATGATTGGATTGAGATCAAGGCTTGCTACAAGACTAAGGATGTGATTTGATCGGTTGGCTTGATCTTGGATGTTGGATTTTGGATAGCTAGAGGATGTGGATAGGATTGGAAGATGTTGGAAGATTGCTAGCAATAGTTGGATATGGATGGATGGCATTGGATTGCATGAAAGATAGCCTATAGCTAGATACCAATGACAAGGGAAGATACCAGGTGATGGAAAGATGGAGGAGATGCTTAGGATGAGGATGATGGAACTGCTAGGAGATTTGGATGGAGGAAGATTTGGATTTGGATGGAAGAATGCTTGAGGATTGGATAAAGGAAGATTTGGGGAGATTGGATGGTGGATTTACTGGAGGATTGGAAGATGGAATGCTGGAGGAACCGCTGAGGGATCTGGATAGAGGAATGCTTGGGGAGATTGGATGGTGGATTTGCTTAAGGATTTGGGAGATGGAAGATTTTGGATAAAAGATAGTCTCCAAGGAATATGTCACCAAGGAATAAGATGCCCCCTGCTTAGGATAGTTCATTCATTCAGAGGCAGTAGAATGGGGTACGATTCGACAAAAGATATGCCGATAAGAGGATGAGGAAGGTAGATGGAAGATAGGATGAATGGATTGGATAGAGGATATGTAGCTGAAAGGTGTGATGGATGCTAAGAAGGTGCCCAAAAGCATGTATACCTAGTAGTCTTTGTTTTGTCATCAAGATCCAAAGGAGGATGAAGGAGGTGAGAGACAAATGGGATGGAGGAGATCTTGGATAAGAGGTGATAGAAGGGAATGGCCCCCAACTGCAGAAAGGAATTGGGGGGAGCCTATGCATGACGCCCGTTTGCCAGGTTTTCACCATGGTACTTGTCCAAGGTGCTTGAATTGCCAAGTTTTCACCATTGGGTGAATGTTTTTCTCTTTTTCTTTCTTTTCTTTTTTGATACTTTTCGCTTGATTTTTCCAATTTTTATGGATTTTTTTGATTTTCTGCTGACTAGATGTTGACCTTCTGATATTCTGATGTGTTACTGACTTTTTGATTTGATGTTTGTCATGTTGCTGACTTTCTGATTTTGTTGACCTGCTGATTTCTTTGATTTGTCACTGACTTTCTTCACTGATCTTTCTGATTTGCTCGGATGTTGGTACAACTTTACTAGGATGGAGGAATTATGCAAAGGCATGGATTGGATGGGGTAGGTGGGAAACATGGTGGTAGAAAGTGTTTGGATGAAAAGATGGAAAGTGATCGTGATAGGGGGATGTTGTCAGGATCAACATTGGCACATGTTGTGAGGAAGATGAATGAAGCAGATAGGACATGGAAGATAGAGGTGGGTGTGATGGAGGATTTGTGCTAGGAGATCTTGTAACATGGGGATCCAAGATGGATTGAGGAGATGGAGAAGAAGACTGAGTAGCTGGGGGATTAGCAACTTTGGATGTCATTGTAGATATTTCTTTTAGATGCATTACATCTTTTTTCTTTGGGATCCACATCATTTTTGTTTTAGCTTTGGTGGGCCTTTGTGGCCATTGGTATGCATTGGATTTTTCTTGTGCTTTTATGGGCCTTTGTAGCCATGTAGTGGATTTTGCTTGTGCTTTGCTGGGCCTTTGTGGCCATTGGGATGCATTGGATTTCTTGATTGGATTTTGCTTTATTTGACCATGTCGTTTAGACTGGACATGGCAATCTTTGGATTTTTGTGGATATTTCCCTTTATGCATATTTGATATGGCATCCAAATTGCAAGGAGCATTGGAATGAATATGAGGAGATGTGCGGGATGGCAAAAATGTGGATGGGGAGATGAATGGAGATTGGTAGATAGGAGATATGGGCATGTGCCTTTGTTTATCCTGACTAGGGGTGTTTGGATTTTGGATGAGGGATTGAGTAGGATAAGATGGGGGATGATATTTTGGGATGTAAGGTCCCAAAATGGATTTGGTATGTAGAGGATATGTGCTGGAAGATTTTGGGACATAGGGACCCAAAATGGATTTGGAGGATGAACAAGGAATGTGATAGGTTGTCTTTGGTTGTAACAATGGAGGAGGAGGAATAGCATTGTATGTTTTGGGAGATGTGATGGTGGGTTTGGAAGAATGCTTGAATTTAGCTGTAGTTGTACCAACATTTTTGGAGGAAGTGCCTTCTTCTGATGTGTGACCAATGCCACATAACTTTAGATGTTTCTTGTCTTGGATAGGCTCCAGATTTCCTTGTTCATGGATGCCTAGGCCTTTGCCTTGATAATTCCATTTCTTGAGCATTTTTTCCAAACAAGGATATTTCTGACTTGGGGAATATGATAAACATCCAGTTTCTAGTTCCCTGATGGAAGATATGGAACTTATTGCTTCTGCTTCAAGTGGGTTACCTCTGACAAATGTAAGTGGTCGAAGAGGATAGAGTGTTGGTAGCTAGATAGTTTGGATCGGAAGATCCTCAAGAGGAGAGGATATGATGGTGGGATTTTGATTGGGATTGAGGGATGGTAATGGATCTTCAGATGGAGAAACTAGGATGATAGGATCTTGGATTGGAGGAATTGAGATTGTAGGATTTTGGATTGGGGGTGATGGAAGCAATAGAACATGTGATGGGGGAAGTGAAGGGATTGGATCTTGATTTTCTTCTGTGAGTATTTCAACATGCTTTTGGAAAAGATCTTTACATAGTAGGATTTGTGTGGATAGAGTGTTGGGGGATTTATGGATGGACTCTTCAGAGGGGGTGGATGGAAGGCTGGGAGATTCTACAATTGTGATGGCAGGAAGAAGGGTGAATTCATGAGGTTCATCTGATATGCTTTGGATGATGCTAGGAGGAGGTGATGTTGGTAGGCATTGGATGGAGACTTTAGATGGAAGGGACTCAATGATGCTAGGAGATGGAAGAGGATCAATGTACGGAAGATAGATGACAGATGGGAGGGATGGATGGGCCTTATCAATGATGGCTTCACATAAAGGTTTGAGATGGCTTGGCTCTTCAACTTTAGGAGTGGGATTTGTTGTTGGCTTCCTTGTGAAACTCCTTGGAAACTTCCAGATTGGAGGAGGTGAGGGATTAGAATGTGTAGAAGATGGGGAGCTGGGATGGTCCTCATATGAAGGGGGGGGAAGATTTTGCTTGAGGGGATGATGGTGCTAAAGAGGTAGAGGTGATGGATCGAGGTATGGGATATGAAGCGGTTTGAAGGATGCACTCTGCTTGTGGGAGGGGATTTTTGGAAATGTGGTTTGGAATAGAAGATGGTGGATTGAGATAGGATGGAGGATTGGGGAAAAGGATTGGAAGACTTGGTTTTTGGTTTTGAGAGTGATTTGGAGGATGAGTGGATGGAGGTTTTAGATAAGGGAAGTAGCGTGAAGTGTTTTGAGGGGATGGTGGTGATTGGGATATGACCATAGCAGGAGATGGTGGTATGAAGGATGCGTATGGAGGATGTGTAGGTTTAAGATAGGGATAAGTTGTGGATGGATAAGATAATGGATTTGCCTTGCCGAGGACATGAAAGGGAGTGCTAGTTGATAAGCATGAAGGCATGATAGGATATTTTGGAGGAATGATTGGATGCTGGGGAATGTTTGGAGCAAACTTGCTAAGATTTTCAAAATATGCATCATGATCTACAAGGCTTTCATCATCATTAGGATAGGATGGATTGAGAGGAGAGACATAATAACCAAGCTCATCATAATAGTTTTGAGACATGCTGACTTGTGGATGAGTTGGATGAAGGAATGAAGGACGAGGATGGGTTGGAAGACTAAGACTCAGATTGGGATGACTGACAGGATCAAACTAGGATTGGATTTGGCTCAAGATTGGAAGAAGACTGACTCTAGAGGAAGACAGACAAGGGGATGGGGGATGACCAAGATGACTCTGCTAACCTAAGATAGGAGGAAAGGATGACAAGACTAGATTGAATATGACTAGAAGACCATGATTTGAGATTCTGCAAGTTTTTGGACATTTTTTGGATTTTTGGAGGATTTGGACTGACATGGATTGTTTTGAGTATCTTGAACCAAGTTGTAGATCAATTTGATGTTTTTCCAATGGCAAAGGATAGATTTCAACAAATATTTTTGGAAAAGCAATCTCCACAAGGGACAAAGCAACCTTGTGAGATACAAACAAGATAACTAACTCTGATAAAGCTTTGAAAAGTGTATGTTCCAACAAGTGTTTTCACGAAGTATTGACCGTCAAGCACTTCAAACAGATCTACCTAAGGAAGGTGAGTATCAAAATCGCTTGCCCACAGCTTGGTACCCCCTAGAAGGGAATACAAATGGTGAGTAATCTTGAGGCGACCCGGTAAACCCCTTGGAATCGGTCCTTGCACAAGGATTTTGATACTTTCAGATGTAGATACGGTAGCCTCTATTTTATCAGGTTTTTAATAGTTCCATGGAGTCTCCATACCCGGTTATGCTGACCGCCTGTGACTCACTTAAGAGCCTAGCCAACAACGCTGGGGAGGAATATTTACCTATCCCCAGACATTTGCATTTGGCACAAAATGCCCATGGATTAGGAGATATAAGTGAGTACTTTTTACCTTCACTTTATTTAAATACCGGCCGGGGGGGATACCGGTTTGAGGTCGTTCTCTGAGGAGGAAGCACTTTTCTCCCTAGACAGGCCTCACTAAAAGTAGAACAAGTGAACTTGTCCGAGTCCAAAATGTTCTACGTTGCTTACTTTAACAAGATTTTGCAAGAATTTTGAAAAACTCCTAAATGCACATCAAGCAAGTTTGTTCTTTTTCCCAAATGGATTAAGTGTGATTTGAACTTTGAAATTGAAGACACAAGTGCTTAAGGTTTGATTTGTTCTTTTTCCAAAAGACTTTCGAGCGTTTGCAGTTGCTTGGACTTGGGCATTCAAGATCGAGATTTGCGTGTTGATTTAATAACTTTGAAGTGCTTTGTTTTGATCCTTTAAGGCATTCAAGATTTGATTGTGTGCTTGCTTTGAATTGAAACAAAAAAAGGAATAAAGATGTTCGTTTCTTTTAGTGCATTCAAGAGTATGTTTGTTTTTCAAATTGACAATGACTCTTAGGACTTAGCTTCATTCCTTTTTAGTTTCATTCAAGACTTGTTTTGACCATTTTCTTTGATTAAGAAGACAAGTTCCTAATTTAGCTTTGATGCATGAAAAAAACAAAGATTTTTGCAAGATTTTGTTAAGGCATTCAAGAGTGCATTGAAGTTTATTTTAAGCCAACCAAATGAAAGTTTAAGGTTCCTAAACATGCAAGAAGGTTCATGAGCCTTAAGGCTTTATCATTTTGGTGATTTCCTTTCCCTCCAAGAAGTACCTGCAAAACACAGAGTTTAGATCCTATAAGAAAAATTAAAGTTCAAAAACTTTAAAAACATCAGATTACCTCTTTCTGGAATAAATGCGCAGTTACAGAGAACAAATGCGTAGGAATATGTGATGAATGCGCACTTTTCCAATTTTGAACATATGCGCAATAACAGAGAATGCATGCACAACTACATCTATTCTGCCAGAATGCTTTTAAAAATGCTAATTTTCACAAAAAACAAATGCGCAGTAAGTCTAAACAAATGCGCAACAAGTCTGAACATATGCGCAGCAAGTCTGAACATATGCGCAACAAGTTTGAACAAATGTGCAATTTTAGTGAAAAATGTGCAGTTTTAATTATAAATGCACAATTTTTCATGATAAATGCGCATATTTACAAAATTTTATGCAAATGTGCAGTTACAGACAACAAATGCACAGTTTCTGATACGATAGAATGTTGAAACCTATAATTTTGAGAAAAAAAGAGGAGAAAAACGACCACAAAATGTTGATTCTCTAGTAGATGATCAGGACAGGGGTCCCACCAGGCGTGCCAGAATGTAGACTAGGCTATCTGGATCTATTTTGAAAGGCTCAAACAAGCAAACATTAGATTTTAATCTAGCATTATATCAATCCAAAACAAAAACATCTAAGCTAAGCCACCTCAGATTGAGCTGAAACAGGTGCACCCAAGCACTGTTTGATTTGCTCTTGCTTAAGGGGATGTGGGTGTGCTCTCTAAGCACTTGGAGCATATTCTAATGCATACTAAGATGGATTGAGATTCATGAAAACCTCAAAAAATGGCACAATAATGGGTAGAACACCGAAAATTGCCCCTAAGGCTTCAAGAACTCAAATAAATTACTTTAATGGAGATTTGAGCTACATGATGTTTATGCTAAGATTGATTTTAGACCAAATAGAGATGTGATATGATGCTATATGCTATGCAAAACAATGAAGTAAACTAAGTTAATCCATTATTGCTAAGCTATGATGTGTTAGAAAGCTTGAAGAAAATAAAGAAATCTAACAATTAGGAATGATTATGCTAGAGCTAGAATTAAAAAAGCATGATAACAATGCATGAAGATGAAAGACTAAGCTAATGGATTGCTCTTGGAAGAGGGAGCATTTATAGGATTTCCTAAGGGCTTGGGTTAGGAAGAAAGGTTAGAGTTTGGGGTAAGGTTAGGGTTTGAGTCAAGAGGATAAGGATGAAGACTTTCTAGAAGAGTCTAGGCTTTTCTAGGGATAAGGAGGAATTTAGGAGATAAATAAAAGTTTATTTATCTCAAAAGCTTTAATGATTTTGAGGCTCATTAGGGGAAGGGTTTGACTAGGAGTCAAAGGAGACTTAGATTAGGTTAGGGAAAGTAGGTAATTTCCCCTAAATGGGTTTAGGGAAGGATTAGGAAAGTTTTAGAAGAGTCTAGAGTTTTCCTAGGGTAAATTAGGAATTGAGGATTAATATTTAATCTTAATTAAATATTCTTGAGTTGGGATTAGGGTTAAGAAATGATGGGATTAGCCTTTAATCGAAATTAAAGAGGGATTAGAAGATTCTAGAAGAGGTTAGTGGTCTTAAGGGAATTGGCCAAGTTTTGGGCAAAAAATAAATAAATAATTTATTTTGAGATTTTTGGTCAATTTATTAATTAAATAATTAATAAATAGGGGATTAATGTTTAAATAAGATTTAAACTTTTTGGGAGGGATTTCTTAATTAAATATTTTTAATTAAGGTAAAGGGATTTAATGACATAAAAATAAATAAATAAATTAATTAATTAATTAATAAATGATGATGTCATTAGGGATTTTTCAGAAAATAAAGATACTTTATTTTCTAAAGGATTTTTAGGTGTCTACAGCTACAACCCCAAAGATGGACTACAATCCACAATAGACAATAATCCACAAGTTTGACAAACTGACTGATAGCATCATAGACATGCCAATATATCTCTAATGAAGTATAGCTCTGATCTAAATTTATTTTAGATTCCTCTCACACCTCTTTGCACATCTAATGATATTCTATCTAACATCATTGTCTCATATCCTTTCCATACCTTTTACCAATCTTCAAAGATTACATCTTTAAATACATTGCATCAACTTATCACAACTAGGTTGGCTAGGGACCTAATTACAAAATATTACAAAGATTAATACATAATGCACAATGTGATCAGAGACATGTCGGCTAAGACATAACTAGGACCCAAATCTTCATCCATGAACACGTCATGATCCAAAGATCATGTCTCGAATCTTCACAACACACCAACTCAACAATTTAGCCAAGAACACCAAAATATGATAGGAAAACCACTAAATCTAATCACATAAATAAATGTGATCCACCAACATGAACATAACATGATCCAGAGACATCAACAAGAAGCATGAATAACCATAAAAATACAAACATCTTCGTCTCATAATCTATAATTGTCTCTACACTATTCACTAGGAACACTGAACATCAACCTCTGTCACAAAAGAAGAATAGCTTGCCAGCATCCAAATCATGAACCATCCGACCTAAGAACACACATCCATGTTCTAAAATCATCACCAGGTTAACAAAAAAAGACATTTCATAATTGATTCTCACCGATCTAAGAACTACAACATTGTCTCCATAGAAATAACTATAAAACTATCATTTGATAACTCAACCATAACTTCCTAAAATCATACAATGAACCTCTAAAAATTGAACAAGATCAAGTACAAACATTCCTAAACACATCTTCAACTTCACAACAACTGATACCAAACACACTGTCTATACCGAATCAAAACTTCAACTAAAAAAACCAAGAAACTGTCAAGAATAAAGAAATATGTTGACATCAATGACAAAACATTAATGCCAACACATATATGCATGAAATATCTAACAATATCCCCCTTTGGCACTGATGTAAATATATGACATCAAAAATCATATCAATACACAAAGTAGCAATCAACCTTTATACATCAATTTCTCCCTCTAAGTCTAACACTTCTCTATCACATGGCTATCTCTCCCTTGATTATCTCTATTTTTCACATGGCTATCTCTCCCCCTTTGACATCAATGACAAAAGTACATATATGAACTAAGTCATAGAGGCAAAAAAATATGAACAACATACCAAATGATCCTCCTAAGGAGAAGTCCCAAAAAGCATCAATCCAGAATAAGAATAATTCAGTTAAGATCACTGGACTGGTACAAATCTATGCATCTCTATATTTGATCAGGAGGGGCTATCACCCCAAGCTTACCTCAGAGATACTCAAAAGTATCTTTTGGTAAGGGATTCATGAAAATATTTGCAATCTTCTCTTTTGTATGCACATATTCCAATATTACTTCCTTTTCATTTACCTTATCCTTCAAGAAATGATAATTTATAGAACTATGCTTTGTCTTTGAATGCAACACAGGGTTCTTTGAAATTTTTATAGCACTTGAATTGTCAAAATAGATAATTATAGGATCAACAAAGCTTATTCTAATATCTCCACCATTTTCTTCATCCAAACTACCTAATTACAGTTTGTAGCAACAACATACTTAGCTTTAGTAGTAGATTGAGATATACAAGTTTGTTTCTTATTGGTCCAAGAAACTAACTTATTTCCCCAAAAGAATGTTCCACTAGTAGTAATTTTCTTGTCATCCACATTAAATACACAAAGTAAGATCACCACCCTTAGGATACCATAGGCCATAATCCATTGTTCCTTTCATTTATCTGAATATCCTGTTAACAATAGTAACATGTGATTTTGATAGGATCACACTAGGTGCTCAACTACTTAGGTTAGGATCACTAATAATCCTAACTCTCCAACCTCCTAGTAGCTTGATTAAGGATTCAACAAGGTATCTACTTTTCCTCTAAGGACTCTCTCAATGTCCTCCAATCGAACAACCTACACTCTAACTCCTAGGTGATCTATCACTGGTTGAGTGTTCATTCTCCCTTGAGGTTCATCTCTCCATCTAGATGTACCTTACCTCCTTATCAAGTGGTGATTATTGCAGGGGTGTAGAGGTAACCAATTTCTATCCAATTTTCACTTCTTGAATTATTTTGTCAACTCCACCTTACTGATCTCTTCAATTTCAATAATTAGGCCTTCTAGCCCTAGAGCCCCCAATTAGGCCTCCTAGCCTGAGATTTTAGGACTTTCTGCAAACAACTCCAAAAGGACCTCCCAAGTAAATTTTGGATTCTTTTTTCATGTAGGTCACTCTAAAGGATTTTTTGGGTCTTAGGGTCTCATGCCTTCATACAATTCCCTAACTCAACTAGGAGGGTTTTACAAGGGTTTTAGTGGCTTATAGGAGCTCATTGTTCAGGGTAGGTTTAACTTTCCAAATGGATTGGTCAAGCCCTGTGTTCTTCATCAATGTTCTTCCTGATCATCTTCTTTGTCTCCAAAGACTTGAAGTGTATTTCTTTAGTCACCCATGCAAGCAATACAACAAATTTACCTCCTTATCCCTAGCTAGGAAATGATTGTGCTTGCCTAGGGCAAGGTCACAAAAATGGCCATTCTTGTTGCTAGAACTACACAAGATATATATACATTGTACATAGGATCCTCTTCCATGTACCAACTGGTTATGATGAACACACGGTGGGAATTCATGAGGGAGCCATGTTTGCACAAAGAACTATACACAGGCCAGTGAACTAGCTAAAACAAAAGATTTAAACCTAAATTAAGAAAACCCCTATTAAGCACACAAAATGATACATAATAGAAATAAAATTCTAAATATTTATTTATTATTCCCTTTACAAGCAAAAACCAAACCATTAAAAACCAATGTTGCATCAAAACAAAGGACTGTGTCCTCAAATGACTGGCATAGTGATTACACACTTAATGCCATAAATTCTAAATGTTTCCAACCTTGGTATTAGAGATTTTTAGGGCTTAAATAGCCTCTATCCATGAGGTTTGGGTGGTTAGCACCCCCATTTGATGTAAAGCATTGGTCGGTCCTCTTAGGACAAAAAGTTGTCATGATAACTTTTTAGCAACTTTTACATAGTTGCTCATTTCATTTGTCAAACCACTCAAAGACTCCTAAAATACTATGAAAACCTACCTAAGGCCATTTTGGGTCATTTTAGACCAAAATAAAACATTGGACAAACATTCCCATATTTGTGCCCTTTTTCCAATTTCTAAGACCAAGCTAGGTCCCAAGGACACCTTGGCCTACAAACTCAACTTAACTAACACAACCCTAAGCTAACTCAAACCACTATTCTCCTATCACTCCTAGGCCATCATGGAGTCCTTTATTAACCTCTGGTCTGGCTAGGACTAGTACAAGAAAAAACAAAAGGACTTTCAAGCCTAAGTCCTAGGTGCTCCTACACTAGATTCCTTTGGTTCTTCTTGAAATATTGCAATAAAGAATTTTTTATTTATTATATTTGGTCTAGTATGAGTTAATTATAGCAATCCAAGGATCATTGATCTGTACCTTTTCTAATTAGCAAGAGTGGAGTCATCATTCTTTATTAATTTGCAACCAGTAACCATAGGGGTTCAAATAGATTTGGAATCATCCATTCCAAATCTCTTCAACAATTCCTTCACATGCTTAGACCGTGATATAAAAATCCCTTTTTCTAAATAAGTAATTTGAAGACCAAGAAATAATTTAATCTCACCTATCATTGAAATCTCAAATTCCTTTTGTATTTCATCAACAAAATCCTTACTCAACTTTTCATTTTCACCAAAAATGATATCATCCACAAATACTTCAACAATCAAGACATTTTCATGATCAATTTTGAAATACAAATTATTGTCAGCAGATCCTTTCCTAAAACCAAGTTTCAATAAATATTTATCTAACCTTGCGTACCAGGCTCTTAGTGCTTGTTTCAATCCATACAATGCTTTCTTCAACTAGCACACCATGTCACCTTGATCATTCAAAGTAAAACCATAAGGCTGTTCAATGTATACTTTCTTGTCCAACTCTCCAATCAAGAATGCAAACTCAACATCCATTTGATATACCTTGAAAATTTTGTAAGTAGCATATGAAAGAAAGACTCTAACTGCTTCAATTCTAGCAATAGGAGAAAAGGTCTTATCAAAATTAATACCCTCCATTAGTGAATATCCTTCGAAAAATAATTTATCTTTTTTCCTTACCACTTCACCATCTTCATTCATTTTTATTTTTTCTGAAAACCCACTTTGTTCCAATCACACTCTTGTCTTTCAATTTAGGAACCAAGATCCATGGTTTGTTCTTCTCAATTTGTTCTAGCTCTTCTTCCATTTCCTTGACCCAACTTACAATTTTTCAAGCTTCATCAATCTAGGTAGATCTCTCATAATATGTGTAGTACATATCTTCACAATGTTATCAAAGTTTACATGAAAAATTCTCTTATGCCACAACCAACTATCATCAATTCTAGCAATCAAATATTTATCCTCGGTGTTGCTCAAATGAAAAACACTACCTCTTGTCTTGGTACCTGATGCAATTTCATTTCTAGAACTTCCTTTGATTATGAATTTTCCATCCTTGAACTCCACTAAGTATCCTTTACCAACAAGATATCAAAAACTCAAAAAGATTATGCTTTAAAACTTTAAATTATAAGACATCGTAAACATTATTTTTACCATCAAGTTTAATTGAACCTTTCCCTTTGATAAAATAAAAAGTATTGTCACTCAATTTGACACCACCACCATCATACGTCTCTAATTTCACAAATTGTTCTTATCCCCAATCGTATGATGCGAATAACCATTGTCTATTATCCATTCATCTTTTACTTCAACATGTGTAGCTAGGATTTTTTGTTCATTTAAGAAGGTAGGATTCTCATCTCCAATAGCAATAAAGACAATATCTTCATCACTTTTCTCAGAATCTTCATCAATCACACCCTCACTAGCATAATAACACTTCTTATTATATTTAGGCTGAAATTTTATAGGATTACACTTTGGTAATCTCTCAAGACATCTAGAATAAAAATGACCAATATTATTACAAAAAAACATTTCAAAGGTAGCTTCACTTCATACTTACCTGCACCTTAGAAACTCTCTTTTCTATCAAGGATTCTAGATCTTATAGATTTATTTCCTCTTCTTTAATCTCTTCCCATTCCTTAGCATATCTGAGTCCAAACTTAGATGAACTTGAAGAACTCACACTAGATTCATTATTTGGCTTATCCTTAGAAATAATAGCTTTAAATGAAGTGTCATACTTTGGAAGGTTATCACAAAGTCTAGTCATTTCAAAAGAAGATAAATTACCAACCAATGAGTATCTTGTCACCTTAGAAAGAGTTTTGATCTCTTCAATTGCAATAACTTTGTTGTCATAAGGAGGCAAATATCTCATAATTTTAGAAATAATCTCATCTTTATCCATTACTCTACTAGCACCTCTGATTCCACAAAAAAGTTTGGTCACCTTTTGAACATAGGCTTGAATATTCTCATCTTTTATCATCCTCAAGGATTCCACCTTCCCTTTTAGGCACTATAACTTTTATCTCTTCACATAAGAGTCTTCTTCATGTAATGCTTCAAGTTTTGTCCATACCTCATGTGTAGTTCTCAACCTCATGACATTTGTATATTTGGCATCTGATAATGCACTCAACAAGGCTTCCTTGGCACTCATGTTACATATGAATTATATCTTCTCATCAACAATAGCAAGGGATAAATTTCCAAGAGGCTTGTAATTTTTCCTTGTAACGTCTCAATATTCTTCTCCAATGCATCTCAAATGTGTAATCATTCTACCCTTCCACAAAGCATAATTGGTTCCATCAAATCTTAGACTATCCTTATTAAAAGATGTCATCCTAGATCATCTCAAGTAGTCACTTTCCAAAAAGTGGATCTTCTTTGATACTAATTGATAAAATAAGACAACACACACGACTAAGAGGGGGGGTGGGTGAATCAGTTGTGTCAAAATAAAACTTAGCAATGATAAAATTCATTACTTAGATAAACATGAAGAAATTGAACCATCAACATAAGAACACATAACTCCATACATTTTTGCATGGAAAAGCGGTTAAGGGAAAAACCACGATGTGAATCAAACCAACTAGATGATGTACTAGCATATAAAAACCCTATTAAATATATAATGGGAAATACACATTCTTTTAGGGTCACTTCCTATAGCTCATTTATCAAATACAAATAAGGGAAACAACCCTTGGGAAACAACACAAAATAAAACTAGGGCTACAACCCAAAAGATATACTACAATCAACCGTGGACAAAAATCCAATAGTTTGATGAACTAACTAATAACATCTTAAACATGACCATACAACTCCAATGAAGTACAACTCTGATAAAAATTTATTTTAGATTCCACTCATAACTCTTTACACATCCATTGATATTCTATCCATCATCATTGTATCATATCCATTCCATACCTTCTACCAATATTCAAAGATTATATCTTTAAATAAACTACATCAACTTATCACAACTAGGTCGGCCAGGGACCTAATTAGAAAATATTACAAAGAGTAATACACAATGCACAATGCGATCCAAGACATCTCAACTAAGACATAGTTAGGACCCAAATATCCATCCATGAACATGCCACAATCCAAAGATCACACCTCAAATCTTTGTAACATGCTAACTCAACAAGTTAGCCAAGAATACCAACAAGTCACAAGTAAACCACCGAATCTGATCACATAATTCAATGCAATCCACCAACATGAATAGAACACAATCCATAAACATCATCAAGCATCATGAATAACCATAACAACAACAACAAAATCTCCATCTCAAAATCTATACTATCTTTGCACTATTCACTAGGAACACTGAACATCAACCTCTGTCATAAAATAAAAATAGCTTGCTAGCATTCGAATCATGAACCATCCAAGATGAGAACACACATCCATGTTCTGAACTCACAACCAGGTTAGAAAAAAAAAATATTGCATAACTGATTCTCATCGATCCAAAAACTACAACATTATCTCCATAGAAATAACTGGAAAGCTTTGCTCTAATAACTCAACCATAACTTCCTAAAATCATAAATTGAACCCCTAAAAATTGAACAAGATCAAGTACAAACATTCTTAAACACATCTCTAGCTTCACAACAACTGATGCCAAACACATTGTCTATACCAAACCAAAACTTCAATTGAATAAACCAGGAAACTATCAGGAATAAATAAATATGTTGACATCAATGAAAAAACATTGATGCCAACAAATATATGCATGAAATCCCCAATATAAACTCCCTAACATAGGTAATTTCAAATCTGAAATAAATCCACTAACAACATCACATAGAATCTATAACTATAAACTTGTAATATCAAGGAACATCCATGATGATCCACCATGCATCCCACATAGCTACATAATCTCCCACAATATGTCACCATCTTCCCAAATCATATGACCATGAAACTCATTGAAGAAACCATATAATGGATAGAGAAAGCATGTGAACCGAAAACCTGTAATAACAACTCTCACAAAAAGTCTTGAATGCTCTCCCATGCTATACACAACCAATAAATAAAAGAGACAAGGAATCACCGTGCCATCTCCCACATGAAACACATGAAAACAAACTAGTGGTCACATAGATCTAATCAATACTAAATCCAATATAATTGAAATTGAACATCCAAAAAGATTATAAAAAAACAAATAGAGAAACACTGCAAATCAAAACCTATAACATGTCCTTCATACACCTCTAAATCCCAAATGTGTCAAGTATGATCCCCCCATCAAACACAACCAAAAGCATTCAGTCTCATGGACCAAACCAAAATATATAATATAATCAACATGAATGTAAGCCTCTCACAAGAAGATCAAACTAATACCATTCCTAATCCAAGGAATACGCCCAATAAACCATCTCCCAAACTAAATTGTGATGTTCTCATAATAACATAAATGCACAAGGAGATAACCAATGCTAAAAACCTCTCAAATGAACCCTTTAGAACTAATATCTCCATAGCTTAAGATCCATATCTATGAAAGATAAGAATAAAATATAATGCACGTAAAAGGAGAAAGGGGCAATACCTCTCAAGTAGTAAAAACTGAGTAGACCTAGAGTGGAGAATGAGAATTCTCATCAAAATATCCAAGTCTCTGAGAGTGCTCTCCTCTCAAGTCCATATCATATGAATGCTCACCAGTCTTCCTATTGAAGAACCAATTGTCCCAACACAATATATCTAACCATGAGAGAATATCAACATCACCTAAGTCTCCAAGTATGCATGAGCACCTATAATTGATAAATGCATTCCAACATCCAAACACAACACAACACTATAATGAAGTATCAAGAAAGTGATCAATGTACTCAATGCCAAGAAATTGAATCAAGATCAATTTCAAAGATCCAATTGTAGAATCAAGAACATAAACATGACAACATGATCAAAACCCATATGAACCATATCCTTCTAGGAAATAATACACTCCATATGAACATATCATGCAAAAAATCTAAGCATATAATCAAGAGTGTACCATGCCGAGGATCCCTTGAATCCTTAAGATGTCAAAAGCTCCAATAATCATGAAGATAACCAACACCTGCTAGTACACCAATTAATGTGAAAAATCCTTCTTCAACAATATGATCTAAGACATCCTCCAAGATCTACAAAACTTAAGAAGATTATCCACCATCCAATGGTGAATCCACATAATTGCAAATAACTCCCACTAAATTGTGATACCGAGTCAAATCTAGCATTGTGATATCTTTCTCCTAAATGAAGATCTTCTAGTTCTATACACACATAATTTATATGTTAGTAACATCAATTAAAACCAATATCTCCAAGCCAAGAAGATACAAAAATACCAACAAACAATCAAGAACCAATCCTACACCACCACATCATCATTGTCAAAATCTCCCACTAAAAGTGTGTACAAGTTATCCATGACATCATGATACAACCATCCTCTACATGAGAATCAACCAAGGTGTTATGTCATCAAAGAACTTAAAGCTACCATTATCAACTCCAAAAAAGAAACTAAAGTAACCATTATCCTCAAACAAGAAGATATGTCATCATAACCAAATCAAGAATCTACTCAAATTATCACCAATGAAAGCACCTAAAAATTCAATCATGTCATGCTAAAGCCCCTAAACATAATAAATATCCAGGACATATGATCACATCCATGAACAAGTATCTAACTCTTAATGCGTCTAACCTATGAGCAACACATAGTCAACAACATGGGTCCTCCATCATGATTATACCTAGTAATAACATCTCCTCTCCTCTACATGATAACAAATCAGAAAACCATGTGACAAAACCATGCCACCAATCTGAATATACATCAATAATGAAAGGCTTATGGACATAGACAAACCATATCCAAGACATATATGCAACATGTAATTATAGACTGCCTAGAATAGTGCACAACTTGTAGACCCAACAATGAAACATACATATCCAAACCAAATACTAATAACCATGTCAACATAATAACAATATGAGATACATAGTGAGTATACAATTGTAATCACCTAAAACATTTCTAGTAAAATTTAAGCCCCTAAACTCAATTAATTTTCCTTAAGCAAAATTCTAAAACTCAAAGGCATAAACTACTAGACATAATTATGTGAGAAACCTAGATAATCCCCCTTGCATAATTAAATCAATTTCTAATGTCAAGAACAAACCATTTCCAAAATAGAAGCTTGAAAACTATTTAATTGTCAAAACCTTAATTTTAATAGAAAGTCCTAGTAGTTTTATTAAAAGAACCCATTCATCACATGGGTGTGCAACTTAATCTTGATTAAATGGAAATTAAAAGAGGATTTTCTTTTGTCTTATTCTCTCATCAATCTTGGCCAATAAAATTCTCTTGGATCCTTTCGCATGGATTTATCTCTCTCACCACTCATCTCTACCTAACATCTTTTGCCTCTTAATTTCCACCCTCCATTCTTGAGGTATTTTCTTTAAAAAGAAGCTCTTCCTTGGCTCAAATGGTTCCACTACTTTTTTTATTTTTAGGCTTCCTTCTTTTGCATTTGAATTCCAATCTCTTTCCATTTTGCATTTTACTATAGTGAACTTGTTCTATTCCCATCTCATCTTTTCATTCTTAGTTAAGTCATGTTATTCTCATTTCTAGAGTAATTTGCAATGCTAGCTTATTTGCATTCTAGTTTATTTTAATAGTAGTATTGCTAGTCTTAGATTAATCTTTTATTGTAGCTTCATACTAATCTAGTTTCATTTCTAGTTTTCTAATTTTCATTGGTATTTTGATGATCATGGAATGAAGTATGCAAGTATTGCATCTCATTCACCTTTGAATCTTCCATTTTGGAGTATTCAAGTCACTAATCCTTCATGCTAATTTGATGTGCGTTAGAAAATAATTAAACTCGCTTCAACTAGGAAGCAATAAGTCACTTTTGACAATTTAGTTGTTCATTTGATTTGAATAGTTGTAGCTAAATTATTGAGTTAATGGTTTGTTGAGTGTTGGTAATAGTTAGAATTGCATACCAATTTATAACCACATATTTTTGGCACTCGCCATGGGGCTGGAATCAATTTTGCCCTTTTTTCTTGCAGGTTATTTCTATTTTTAGACCAAAATTATGTCAAATATTGCACCATAGTAGTCCAGATTATCGTATGATACCAATTTTATCACATGTAGTTACGAGTATTATCATATGATAATATTGAATAAAGTGTTTCATCGCATATAGTTTCAAGTTTCATCGTACGATACAAAAATTTGGTTTTCATCACATGAATTATTGAGTTCTTTCATAAGATTATATGGTGTTGTTTGTGTTTCATCACATAAAAACATAGAGTGTTTTTCGAGGTCAATTTGATTGTATTTTGGATTTATAACCCTTGATTTAGTTTCATATTACTTTTGGCTTTTTGTTTTACTACAATAACTTGTTTTGTGTAGGAAGTTTGGAGAATATTTGCTTGCCAAAGCTATCTATCTTGCACTATTTTTGAGACTACTAATACACCTTTGGTTGAAGGATGCTTGTCAAAGTCATATTTTGGAGACTACTAAGCTATTTGTCTTGCAAGTTGCCTTGGAGATTCAACTAAACATTGTGTCTTATTTAGTTTGATTTTCTAGGCACCTAGTTAAACTAGGAAGGTTTATTTTTTAGTGACTAGTTGGGTAATAGGAGAGTATGCTCTTCACCTCTTAGAAGTTGAAGAAAAAATATTAACCTACTTGATTTATCACTTGCAAAATAATCTTGGGTAAATGAATATGTACTTGATGTGCTTGGGAGAAGCTATGGAGTAGGAGAGTATACTCTTTTCCCTTAAGGAAAATAAAAAATCTAGACCTCTACTAGTTATCCACTTTCATTTTCTCATTTTACCTTTAGAGGATCTGCCACCAAGGTAAAAATATCGTAGGAAAGACCCAAGTGGGATAGAGAAAAGCCAACTCTTCCAACCCATTATAAAAAAAATTCCTTGAAGGTTAAAGCCTCAAGTACATAGCTATTATCTATTTTGAGTCATTCATTTGGCTATAAGAACACATGTGAAGAGAATGTGTAGGGTTGCAAGGCCTCAATCTTTCTTGCGAGACTACCATTATTTGAAGCACTTGTAGGGATATAGACCTCTTTTTCGCTAACTGAAACTACAATGGATAGTTGTGAATAGATGCCCTTATTAGACACCTTAGGATAGAAGCTACCTGGTTCACCTTCGAGAGTATCATAGTCTTTTTACAAGGAAAGATCCACGTGGATTACCCAGATCATCTGAAGAATACACTCACCATATGTATTCCCTTGGATATTTTAAAGCATGAATGTGGCATTAGGGATTCTTTGTGATGTGATCATTGTAACTCTTCTTTTGATCCACTAGGTGCCTAGTCCTCGAAAAAGCCAATACCACTTTGTATGAGGTGAAGGCATATCAAATTTTGGGAAAAGGTTTTGATACTAGCCAAAATAATTAGGTAGATCTTTCTTAAAGTGTCCTCTCTTATGCTAAACCAATAAAAATATCTTGATCATACACTTGACGTCATTGCATATACACAAAATCAAACCTCCCAAGTGTTTGTATCTGCAAGTTTTCTTTGTACCTTGTTGGATTGTTTAGATACTATTGCTTGTTTACATCATTGCTTTGAGAAAAAAATTTGAAAACTCACTTAGACACAACTTGATCTTGCTACAAAATCCAAACTCAAACTATCCTGATTGGTTAAAAGCTCTCAAAATTAGTAGTGATATATCTAGAGTTTAATCACATCCTTTATTGAGTTTATCGTATGATCATGTGATGTCTAGCTTTCAAAATATGATCCTAGGTTTTGACATCATTTCTTGTCCAATTATCTTGTAGCCTCTATATCAATTTTCTTAGCTTCCACGTACCTGAAACTTGTTATTTCTACCCGATTAGTCCTTTGTTAGCAACTTGGTCCTTCTCAACTCTTGTTTTAAGATCTTTGAAGTGCTCTAAATTTTGTCTCAACAATATCCTAGCAACATCATCCTTTACTAAACTTGGTCACAAGTATGACTCAATAGGCATTTAAACCTTAATCTTGATACCTTGTATCTAGTTTAGCTAGCTATATCAAGTTGGTCACAAGTATCACTCAGCAGGCATTCAGACCTCAAACCCTAATACCTTGTACCTCATACAACTAATCTTATCATTACCTCTTATCAACCTATTGATACAAAGCTATCATTATTTGGTCTGTTAACATTGGCTTTGTAACCTTTTTGCTTCAAGACATCAATCACATCTTTTCCATTACAATTATAACTCATACCAATTACCAAATGGATATAGTTGATCCAAAAGGGAAAGCTCTTGATAATACTCCTAGACCTTCCTCTGCTAGGGAACCTTTGCATCAAACCCCTATCAAGACTATTGTTTATCAATTAATACTCTTTACATACACTGAGTTTTGTGGTCAAACCAACATGTCTAGGTATGATTGGAGCAATTGCAATAAGAATGATTCTGAGTCTTCTTTGGACAAAAAACCTAAAAAAGAAAAAATCATAAAATTCCAAGAAGATAAACACTTCCATAAGGTGATGCAAGGTATCATGAATCAAGACAAGGATAGATACTTTATGCATCTTGTCTCCTTGGGTATTAAGTTTCCTCCTCACTTTGACGTTGAAAGGCTGATCCAAAAAGATGAAGAATCACCCCTATCTATCCTTAACAAGCAAGTGCAATATTTGAGATGTGAACTCATGGAATTTAGAAAGGAGAAAAACCAATCAATAAAACAATACTCTCTTGATTCCATATGTCCTTTACCTTTTGATCGTAATATCTGTATGCCACCATTTCCCTCTAAAGTGTAAATTCCTAAGTATGAAAGATATGATGACAGTGGAGATCCCCAAGATCATGTGTGAGAAAATTGTTCTCTTAGCATGTAATTTATGCATGATCCAACATACCTTATGAAACACTTCTCTCGTAGTCTTGGAGGGTAAGCCATGAGCTGGTTTACTTTACTTGCACCAAGAATCAATACCTTTGACAAACTTGTTTAATGATTCATACAAAAATAATCCTACAACATTCAACACAAAGTCGCAATGCTCAATCTTTGTAATACTAAGCAATTCACTAGAGAGCCTTTGTCACCTTCTTTTAGAGATGGAGAAGGATGTTTGCTAGATACCCATGAAAGATTCCTAAGACTGAAAAGATTGATATATCCATTAACACCTCGGTACCTAATATGAATTATGTAATCCAAATACAAACCAAATCTACTTTTGAAAAATTGGTAGAGGCTTCCATATGTATGGAAGATGTTCTTGTAAAGATGGGAGATATTACCCTGTAGAAGGATTAAAAATCATCAAACAATAATCACAAAAAAGACAAGAACAAATACTGGAACAAAACCAAGGATGTGGTAAATGAGGCAATTGTGGGTACTACCACTAGCAAGTCTAAGGAACCATCTTTTAACCTCTCTAGCTGTATTCAGGAAGCTAAGGAAGACAAGCCTATCTCCTCACATTTGAAACCTAACCATGATCAAAACAAGGATATGCCTTGGATACCTATGCCTAAGCATGACTTTACTCCTCTTAGGGAATATCTTGAGGATGCACTCAAAACTCTTTTGGCTAATAAAATCATAACCTTACCTAACAATTCTAAGCCATATGAACCTTAAATCAAGCCAAAATGGTAGAATGACAACCACTACTATGAGTTCCATCGTAACAAGGGTCATAAAAAAATCATTGCATGAAGCTTAAACACTTGATCTAGGACCTCATTGATAATAAAACAATCATTGTAGATTGACTTCAGAGTAACACTGATCACAAGGAATTCAAGGATCCTTTTCCAAAATATGAGAAAGGAGAATCATATAAACCCAAAGATAACAAGGTCAGCTATTTTTACATTGATAATGACAATGTTATTCATGTGCTTGAATCATTTGACCAATCTATCAATGTTATCAAGATCAGGGATGAATATGAATTTGAATCATCTAATACAGTGACTCGATCACAAGGCAAAGTCACTTTATGATGTGTAGGTTCTTCCTCTGCCCAAGTATCTAAACCAATATTAAAAAAAACAATTGACATCATCATCCTCTTCAAATAACTATAGCCTAGTCAATCAATTGCAACGTACCTCAACACATATATCAATCTTTGAGTGGCTAAAAATATCTCCCATACATAGAGAGCTCTTGGAACAAACTCTCTTGGTAGAAAATGTACCCAAGCACTTAGATTTTGATAAGTTTCAGTCCATATTTGGTCATATCATTTATCCTCATTACCTAACATTCTCTGAAGAAGATGAAAAGTCTATTAGCCACCCTCATAACCAACCCCTTCACATCAAAGTTCTTATCTATAAGCATAGAGTGAAACACATTTTCATAGATGGAGGCGCGAGTTTGAATTTTTGCACTTTTAATCTTGTCAAATCTTTAGGTTTTTCTAGACATGCTATTAACCCTCAGAGGAAGATAAAAATAAAAGCCTATGATGAAGAAGAGAGATCCTGTGAAGGCATGGTGGTACTACCTATCTGCGTGGGTCTTGTTGAGAAGGACATCATTTGTTAGGTCCTGGATATTCTAATAGCATACAATATTTTAATTTTCCAACTTCGGATCCATTTCATGCAAGTAGTTCCTTAAAATTATCATCAATGTGTGAAGTTTCCTCATAATGGAGTAGAAGTGACTATACCTACTGATTCTTCCTACTCTTACAAAATTTTGAAACAAGCTGACAGTATGGTCCCACACAATAAAGAAACCCTAAAAAATCAAGAAACTGATGAAGCTAAAAACTCTACCATGACTAATCTTGAGAAGAAGATAAATATCAAAGATAATGGAATGGGTGAATATAGGATGGATTCTTCATGCTCTATGGTAAATCTCCCTATCTCTCCTAGATCCTATGAGAAGCCCTCCTCATCATTTCGACCAACCAGTACCATTGCTTCTACATTTCATAAAGGAACAAGAATGGTTAGAGAAAAAGTATCCCTTGAGGAAGAAAATGAAGAAAAAGCTATCCTCTAGTGGCTATATAAAGTTGAATAGCCAAATCAAGAGGTAAAATATGTAGGGATATCTATTGTGAAGTATGGAAAAGGATAACAATTAATGAAGCAAATTAGATATGATGGAAAGGGGCCTCTAGGAAAATGAAAAGGGATTGTTGAACCTTTACATTCCGAGTTCCAAATTCCTAAAGACAGAACCGGTGTTGGATACTATGAGAACAAATTTAATCCATCTTCTGTAAACAATCCTATATTCGACAAAATAGTAGATTCAGATGAAGAAGAGATTATCCCTATACCTTATGAAAGGTTACTTCACATACATACTGAAAATATATAATATCTAAGTAAACCATACTTACCAATGAACACAACAAAACCCCAAGCAGAGGAATAATTTTCTTCTAAACAAAAAATCCAACACGAGTCAACCAATGAGCACAAGAAAATGGGGTCACATGAAATTAAACATCAACAAGATAGCCTTTCAGAGGCTTGACACCCTAATTGGGGGTAGTTGGTAGATATTTCTCATATCTTAGACTTACCTCATTTCATGAATCTACCAACAGAAGGAAGAAAACATATGTCACCTTGTTTTGGAGATTTTTCTTGTAGATCACTATATGGAAAGTAATGCCTATGACTCTCTGTGGCCCAACTCCCAATCTATCAAGAAAAGATCTAACTTATTGAGGATAAAGATCATCCTCCACATTGAGCTCCATAGACTCAGGTGGGTGTACCTTCTTGATTTACCATTTATTAGTAAATCATATAGTGTATATGTGTCTTCTTAACATAGATTTAAAAAATTCATCATACAAAGCTTGTAAACAAAAGATTTGAATTAATTTTAAGGGTTTTCCTACAACTTTGGAACATGAACAATGCTAAAATCCTAGGGCACAAAGTCTAAATAAATATACATCCACTAAAACATATCAATGAAGATATTTCAAACCCATGAAAGACATCTATGCCTCACATAGAACTTCCAATAGTTCATTACAAGATCATCAGATTTATAAACCCTCCCTAAAACCCTCTGAAATAATTACTAGGACTTATACTTTCCTTGAAAGCAACCTGCAACTATTTCACAATCTACCTTATAGATTGATGAACTAGAAATACCTTACAGTCCTAATTCATATGAAATCAAAGGAAACATACAAAGATAATAAAGTATTGAAAAGAGACTTAAGACTGCATTTTCATTGATATATTCAAGCTTCAATACATTTAAGAAAACTAAATATACTCCAAAATAGAGCAAAAGGTCTCAGACTAGAGTTGTATTTTTTCTCTCTTTTCTATGAAAATCCTCCTTATAATAGTTATAGCTTAATATATATATCATTAGAAATCTTGGAATCCTATTATGAATCAGGATGCAACAAGCTACAGATTGCTAGGAGGAAACATCACTTTCACAAAATGGCATGCCAGAACCACTACATCTGATCAAGCCTGTAATAACCTCGTATATTAGCATCATGATGCTATTTTCAAGGAATATTCAAGATAGCTCTTAATGATTATATTGGACAGTCTCAACCACTTTAAGATAACTAGCCTCTGTGTGCTCAATGATCGGGCACCTTGTTGCTCTCACACTTATATCTTTGATGGTGTGTCATCAACAAATAGCTTTCTTTTCCTTTTCTTTAGACTGGTATCCCACTTTTCCACCTCCTCATCTCGCAGCCAAGGAAAATTGCAATTACATCTTCATATTTCAAACTTGCAACTTCAATGGGTAAAAACATAACATTTCACACCATAAAATGAATTTCAAAATAGAGTTGTTGATCAAAACCCTCTCAACACGTCTGCGGTTCACAAAAAAACCAAAATACCGATGATCTCCACATCACTCCTCAAGGCTGTGAAATCGACCAATCAAAAAGTGGCATCTCAACTCCACATGGTGCTTAGGCCCCACCCCATTTTACTTTATCAAATTGGAAACACATCACTTAGGGGTGATCCCTTGATCAATATCTTTCTTGCAGGTTTTGATCGCAGGATTATGCCTACCTTCCGATCAAAATTGATCTCTCCATGCTTTATAACCTTTCGGCCCACACTATGTGATGTCATCTTGGACACACGTCACTTAGGCATGATCCCTTCATCAATATCCAGTGATCAACTCTCATTTACAGGATTACACCTACTGTACGATCCAACTTGATTTTACTATCCTTTATCTTCCTCCACAACTGGTCCTATGATCTTAGGGCAGACACTTTTCACTTAGGCATAATCCCATGAAGGTTAAAATGTATGCAAATTCAGTTAGCAACATCACGCCTACCGTTTGATGAAACTTAATCTTCTTAATACCTATCTTTTCCTTTAGTCCCGGCCAAGTCCCACCATCAACTACGTTTCACTTGGGCATGCTACCTTGAAGGGTAAACTCTTCACATCTTCTGATCATGACATCTCACCCACCGTTAGATTAAAATGGATCCGACTTCCCTTTATCTTCTTCAATACTAGTCCTATGATCTGAGGGTGGACACTTGTCACTTAGGCGTGATCCCATGAAGACTAACAGGTATAAAACTTTGGTTAGCGACATCACACCCGTTGTTGGATCTAAATAGTTATGATTTGGAATTACCTCTATTTGTGTATGTGTGTGGGGAAAATGTAAGATTCACTCTTAAATCCAAATTCCCAAGGAGAGATCCAATTTGATCAACCAAGAGGTTAATACACAATTGAATCAATCTATGAAGAATATGAAAAAGAGAGAGAAACCCTGTACTTCCCTATAGTTGGATTAAGCTTGAAATCTAAAATAATTGAAGTGCAAATACTAACCTTGAATTAGGACAGATTTGGAAAATGCTGAATTCTGGCTTTTGTATGAACTTTCTAAAGATTATGTCACTTGTTCTGGATTGGAAATGCCGAGGCGGACAAAACCCAGAAATCTTTTCTCCAAATTCACACAGGTCAACTTTGACCTTTTAAAAGGTCAAAGACCACATTATTTATTTGAAGTCTGATTCTGATTCTGTTCGCAGATCCTGAAAGATTACCGAAAAGGGTATCTAAATTCGCTCTCAGATCTGAGATTTCACACCTGTACCTACAAGAAAATGGGGGTTTTTGGTTGTATGGGGGGTTTGCCTTGGTCAAGCCCCAATTTAGGAATTAACCTTGAAATTGAATTGAAATTGTATTTTGCATAAACAAAGTAATTGAAACAAATCACCTCGCTTATGTTGAAGTCCTTATAGAGGATTCAAATCCTCAAATCCACAAGTAAGAATGCTTCAATGAATGTAGGATGTCTCCAATCATTGGTATTTTGATCTTCAACACCAATCTTGATTTGATCTTTGCATATGAGAAGCTTTGAATGAATGGAGAAGGATGGATCTTCAAGGGGGCTCCAAGGAGATTGAATCCTTCAATAGCTAACAATGGAACTCCTTGATGGATGAATACTTGAACACTTGAATGCTTGAAGACTTGCTTGCACTTGAGAACTTGAGAGCTTGATGGCTTGAGATGAGATGTAAACTTGATGTTTGAGTGATGTGAAAATGAGAGAGGAAGGCCTCCTTTTATAGTGATCTAGGGCACACTCCTCTAGATGGGCCACCTTGAAGAATTAAATCCCAATTAGGTCCTCACCTTTAGAAAATATACCTTGATTAAATACCATTAAAGGATTTACTATTTCAGAGCCCGAAACAACTGACCCGGAAGCGGGAAATAATTATCCTGAAAGATAAATTACCGAAAAATAAAACTTTGAAATCTTGGTAGGAAGAGGTCAAGGTCAAGGTCGACCCTGACCTAGTCAGGGTCAAGGTTGACTTTGACCTCAAACCCTAACTTTGCCAGATTCTGCAACAGGAGTTCTAGGGGTGCCAAAAATGCAAGATTTGATGTCAGAATAGGACCCAGTGTCAGGAACAGACATAAAATCCTCAGAATGATGTGATGAAGGACTAGGAGGTCTCATTTATAAATCCTACCTAGAAAATGGAGTCATGGAAGAGGGAAAATCAGGAAATTCCTTAAGACCTTAACCCTAATTTCACCTAGAATGAAGAAATCAAGTGCGGAGAAGAAGTGGAAAGCGGGGAGAAAGCCAAATACATGCAATGACCCAATCAAGGCACTTAACATGATCCCAAACCACTTACTCTGAGGGCTAAATGCTCTTAACATGGAAGTGCTTCCATTTTAAGATAATACAAGATCAAACTTGATCTGCTCGATATATATCTTTCCCTTTATCCTCGACCAGGTCCCACTATTAGCTACATATCACTCAGGCATGATGCCTTGAAGGGTGAATTTTTCATATCTTTTTATCATGGGATCACACCCATTGTTGGATCTAAACAGATCTGACTTTCTTTTAAAACATGACAAAGACTTTAGACTTAGGGAAAAATAATTCATGGGTCCTACTAGGAATCATGACTTAATAAACTTGGCCCCCTTCAACAACACTTAAGAAACATGTTTTAAAACCAACTTAAGTGACTCCCAAAAAGTAACAAAGAAATATAAAAACTAAGGGATGCTTAGGTTTTAAAATAAGATGAACACTTAGGGCTTGGAGGAAATAAAACCTAGGGCTTCATATGAACAAGGTTTAAAGGTGGGTAGGATTTTTAAGGCCAATAGATACCTCCAAGGAAATATTTAAAATTAGAACTAGGAAATGACATAGAAAACTTTGGATCAATAGTGGCTCTGACTGAGGATGCTTGAGTGCAAGTTCAAGACAAGAAACTAGAACTCTGGAATGTAGACCACACACATGATAGAAAACACACACACACCTAAGATATATAAAAATATACAAAACTACTGTGCATGGAAAATAATTTTAGTTAAAGAAAGGTTTTAGAAATTGTCCATGTATTGGCAATTCCTGTACCTCACTATCCAAATTTTTCAAGAAGTATGAATCCTTACCATGTGTCTAATGCACAATATAAGGACCTAATCACAAATATTCAAACTTCTTGTGCTTCTCCTTATCGTCAACTCTAACATTCCATTGAAGTGCCAAATCATCAGGTTGAAACTTCCTATCACTAGCTCTTTTATCAAACAAATACTTCATCTTTTGTTGGGCCTTCAAGTTATTTTTCTATCCCTCTCTTCTAATTTGCTCCAATTCTACAAGCTACACCATTCTATCTTGCATAGGATTAGTTGTCTCTAAATCTTCATCATTGATAAACTTATACACATGAAGCAAGTTGTTAAATGGAAATCTTGCTTTAAGGCCATACACTAGTTCAAAAGGGGATCTTCCATTAGCTCTCTTCACAGTAACTCTATCATCCCATAAAGACAACTTTAACTTTGAATGCGAGGTTCTTTTGTTACTCTCTAAGGTTTTCTTCAAAATATGTATAATGCTCTTATTGCTTGATTATACTTGTCCATTTCTTTGTGGATGGTAAGGAGAAGAATAGTACATAAAAATCCCATTTTCATCACAAAAATGTTTGAATTCTTTAGATCTGAAGCACATGGCATTATCCATAATTAACTTGACAGGGACACCAAATATGGTGATTATATTGTCCATCAGAAAATCAATTACAACCCTGCTAGTTGCCTTCTTAGTATTAATTTCTTTGATCCATTTTGTGAAGTAATCTATGACAACCAAAATTCAACTATGTCCACCACTAGATTTTTCTATAAACTCTCCAATAAAATCCATTCCCCACATAGCAAAAGGTGCTTCAACTACCACTGGATTCAACAATAGAGCATTTGAATATTTCAAATTGGAAGAAAACTTATGACATGACTCACATTTCTGCACAAATTTGAATGTATTCTTAAATAAAGAAGGCCAATAATAACCAACCCTTAAAATCTTGTGAGCAGTTGTTCTGGCTGAATAATGGCCTCCAGAAACACCAACATGCATTTCTTTTAGGACCTTGTTAGCATGCCATTCATCTAAGCACAACAAAAGCACACCATTTCTATTTTGTCATACAAATCACCTTGTATCAGTGTGTATTTTTGGGCTTGCAGCATGAGAGTTCTCTTTTGATTATCATTCAAAATCTCAGGGCATTTGGCATTCCTAATAAAATAAATAATATCAAATTACCAAGGTTGCATCTCAATGCTAGTAACTAATTGATCCCGTACTCCAAAATTATTAACATGTATCATATCCACATTCTCCTTTGTCATAAGCTTAGCTAAGCCTATTCCTCATACTAATTTTGTAATATGGATTTCTAAATTGAACTCTTGAACCTTGTTAATCCATTTACATCTTTTGCCAATAACCTCTAACTAAGTAAGAAAATCCTTGACCAATGCATATGCCTGTTTCTCCATCATTTCATAGTTTAGCTCTGCTTCTTGTAGGGATTTACTGAAAAATACAATAGGGTATTCATATCCCTCTTCATCCTTTTGCAATAAGACAACTATAATTATGTGAAATGATACAAAGGAAAATAATGAGAAGGGCTTATCATAATTAGGAGACTTTAGGACAAGTGCTTCCTGAATTTCCTTTTTTATCTTTTCAAATTCACCTTGTGCTTCTCCATCCCATTCAAACTTTGCACTTTTCTTCAATAGTTTTACTATCGGCTTGACAACTTCTGTAAAGTTTGCAATGCACCTTCTCACAAAATTGATCTTTCCTAAGAAAGATTGCACTCCTTTGATATTTTTTGGAGCAGTGACGTTTTGGATAGCTTCTACTCTTTCTGGGTCGATTCTAACTCCTTCCTTTGACACAATATGCCCCAGTAACTTCCCTTTTGTTACTGCAAATTTGTGTTTTTTAGGATTCAGTGACACACCATACTCCAAGACTTTATTGAAAATCCTTTCCAAGTGACTACAATGGTCTTCTGCCTACTTGGAATATGCAGTTAAATCATCTTGATAAATAACCATGAATATATCAAAAAATTCCTTAAATACAAAATCCATGGCTCTCTGAAATGTTGCTCATGCATTCATGAGACAAAATGGCATCCTAACATAAAAATAAGTCCCCCATGGAGTAGTAAAGTCAGTCTTAAAATGCTCTGATTCTTTCACTAACACTTGGTTATAGCCCAAGAACCCATCCATCATTGACAATAAATCACAACCGGTAACTTTATGCAACATAGCCTCCTTGTTAGGCAAGTAGTTATCTTTTAGAGATGCAACATTCAAATTTTAGAAATCAACACAAAGCCTTATGTCACCATTTTTCTTCCTGACTAGGACCAAGTTGGAAACCCAGGTTGAATGTCTAATTGGTTGGATTATCCTTGCATCTCTCATTTTCATCACTTCATATTGCATTTTAGGGGCTAACAACAGATTAATAGGTCTTTGCTTTTGTGAAAGGTTTTTTATCTAGTTTCAATGGGATCTCATGTTGGAACAAGTCCTCCCTATAGGATTTTAGGTCCTCATATGACTAAGAAAATGCATGCTTGTGTTTTTTTAGCAATTTTATTAAATTTTCCCTAACATGGGAGTCTAATTCCCTTCCAATATATACTAACTGTGGTGATGTTTATGATCTCAAATTAACTTCTTCTAGATTCTCAATTTTAGCATTGGACCTCTTCAAATAATCATCCTAACCATTGAACAATGATTCTAACTCTACAAGCCCTTGATGAACTACAACTGATTGAATATTTGGATGAACTGAAGAAACATTGATTATAGATCATTAAGTTATTGAAGTGATATGTAAAATGATTAAATTAGTCAATATGTTGTCATTGATGTCAACTAGTTTTGACAGTACTTATCATGATAGTTACAAACATCTGAACATCTGTAGAAGGAAGAAAAGATGAAGAACTGAGATATCTACATAAGGAAAAGATGGATATGATAGATAAGGATAACATAAACATTGGGTAACTTATTGATGAGTCTATGGATTTATATTGTTGACTTAAGCATGTTACATTAACCTATTATGAAGAAGAGATTTGAATTTGAACAAGTCAATGTGGTTGGTAATTGAAGATTTTTGTATACACTGAGCCAGTGCAGTGTATACTGAGTGACAGTATAACTGAGTTAGTTATCACTGACATATTTTAGAATTAACTGAGTATGGATGAAAACATTAAATGCTAAGAACAACCAACTAAAATTGTTATGATTTTGAGGTTAATGATGAAGTTATTTGTGAGATCCACGACTGACATAATTTAGAGATAATCTAAAGGATGAGATTGAAACGTGTTAATGACACATCTGCCGAGGAAGGTTTAAGTGGCAAAATGGATGAAGGAGATTATGAGGCAAAATCTAATGGCTGATATGAAAATGATTTACTTGTCTATATAAGAGATATGAGTTTCATTGTTGAAACATGCCAGACAAAAGGAGACTACAAAGATTTTGCGTGAAGATTGTATTCATGCATTCCTGATCAAACTGGTTACAGAAAGAACCGAGTTCCAGACATTACCGAGCGTAAGAGAACTATTTACCAAGTGAAAGTAAGTTGAGAAATATTGAGGAAGTGAAATTGATTAATGATCAGAGGATTTTATGAGCATAACATAGATCTGAATATTTGCAATTGAGTTGTATTTGAGTTAGATCAATATTGTATTAGTTTAACAATTGATTAAGAAAATCTCTTAACTGAGTGGACTTAACAGTCTTATTGTACTATCCTATGACATTCGTTGAATGTAAAGTGTTATCTTGTTGACCCCATAGTGAATGCTAGTCAAAAGTTAATTGTTAGTGATAAATCCTCTAACTAGGTCACACCTAACAGTGTGCATTGTAACCTTTAACAGGGTTGGCTCTTTACCAAGCTCACTTCAGAAGAGTGAATTATTTTTGGGTTACCGGTCCCAGGTGATTTTTCCCTTAGCAGGGTTTCCATGTTAAATCGTTGTATTATGTGTTATTTTTATGATTGTTTTGCTATCATACTTTACATACCGCATAGTTGATTTAGTCGGTAATCGCAATTTGGATAATTACTGGTAATCAGTAAAGTGAACAGACAAATTGATATTATATGTTACCAAGCTACATAAATTGTTGAAATTGTTTTGTAAGGTACATCTGGTAGTTTGGGACTATAGGATAACTGATCGAATTGATTCACCCCCCCCCCCCCCCCCCTCTCAGTTATTATAGCAATTGGTATTAGAGCATATTGGTTGCTTGGAAGAAAGTTTTAAGGACTTGAGCAGAAAGATTACAAGATGTATAAAAGGGAAGTGATAAAGTTGAACAAAGATAACTTTACAACATGGCAAAGTTGGATGAGGCTTCACATATCTGAAATTGAAGAATTTATTATACATTTACTTGACAATGGCTACTTATAACCGAATGTTGGATCTTTGACTCTTGATCAGTTGAGAGACTGACATGAACACAATATTACTATGATAGAGATTGTTGCTACTCTATCTGATGCTGAATTTGAGGATCTCAAGGATTACACTACAACGAAGCAAATGTGGGATAAACTTGCTCTAGTTTATGGTGGTGATGTGAATGTGACGAGAGCCAGCACTGAAAGATTGAGAGGCAGATTTGATGACATGAAGATGAAGGAAGGTAAGAACATCACACAATACTCAAACTGAATCAAAGAGGTAGTAAATGCTATTCAAGGAGCAAGAGGTACTATTGATGAAGATACAGTGGTAAGTAAAATACTGAGAACCTTGTTGCCTATCTAATCAGAATATTTTCTATTCATGAAATGAGATCTGCACCTAATAGCACTCTTACTCTTAATAGTCTGATTGGGAAGTTAACAACTTTTGAGCTGAATAATTATGACAATAGTGTTTTACTGAGTGTTGAGTCTTCTTTTATGTCATCTCTTAAAATTGGTAAATCTAGCAGTAAGCATAATATAAAGAATGAAAGTGACTGTGACAACGAAGATGAGCTTGATGAGGTTGAAGCACTTATGGCTCGGAGACTTTGAAAAGGTAAAGGAAGGTATAAGGGAAAGTTACCTTTAGCTTGTTTTAATTATAAAAATATTGGCCATATTATTGCTAGATGTCCTAACATGAAAGAGGAAGATAAAGACATTGAACGATCTAGTGATGGAAATTTTGGAAGAAGGAATAACAGAGGAAACTGACACTACAACAGAGACAATCAAGATTAAAAAGACAAAGGCAAAAAGGCATGTTACCTTGTTGGAGAAAATGAAGATTACACCGACATCGACATTGATGATGAAATTAAAGTGGTATTTGTTACAGTGAAAGATGATTCAGAAGAGGAGGGAAGGTATGTAGAAACAACCCTTATTTCTAAAGTTAGTAAGAATGATACTTGGATCATTGATAGTGGTTGTACACATCATATGACTGGTGATGAAGATAAGTTTGATCATCTTGAGCATTATAATGGAGGATCAGTGAAAATGGGAAATGATACACCTTGTCAGGTAAAAGGAAAAGGGTCTATCTTATTGAATGATAGAATTAGATGTGATAATGCATACTGGGTAAAAGGACTTAACTATAATTTTTTGAGTGTAGCACAATTGAATAACTTAGGTCATTGAGTTGCATTTGAAAGCAAGAAGGTGAAAATCTATGATGGAAATGGAAAGCTTGTCGGGATTGGAGGACAATCAAAAGGTAATTTATTTTATCTTGACAATGCTGAAACTTCTTGTTTACTGGTGAAAAATGAAGATGTATGGTTATGGCATAAGAGGCCATGTCATGTAAACTTTGATAACATGATTAAGATCAATAGAAAGATAAAAGTTAGAGGATTACCAAGTCTAACCAAACCTGATCATGTTATGTGCCATCAATGTCAAAAAGGAAAAATGACCAAATCTAGTTTTAAAAGTAAAGACTATTCATCTAAAGGTATTTTGGAGTTGGTACACACTGACTTATGTGGTCCTATGAGAACTCAAAGCTACTATGGTGATAAATATTTCATTTTATTTTTTGATGATTACTCTAGGATGATGACAATCATGTTCTTAAAAGAAAAATCTGAGGCATTCAAAGTGTTTAAATGGTATAAGGCTAAAGTTGAAAAAGAAACTGGAAAAGAATTGAAATGCTTAAGGTCTGATAGAGGAGGTGAGTTTGTTTCTGATGAATTCACTAATTTCTATAATGAGCATGGAATCAAAAGACAGGTATCTGCACCTAGGACACCACAACATAATGGAATTGTTGAAAGGAGGAACCAATCTATTGTTGATTGTGCTAGAGCATTGATGATTGAGAAAAATGTTGCACAAATGTACTAAGAGAGGCAGTTAGCACTATAGTATACACCCTGAACCAAGTTCAACTAAAGAAATACACAAACAAGACACCCTATGAGTTATGGTTTGGATATACACTGAGTGTAAGTTATTTCAGAATCTTTGGTAGTAGGTGTTATATTCTAAAAGATGATAGGAATGGTAAATTTGACTCTAAAAGTGATGAGGGAATATTTTTAGGATATTCTACTAAGATTAAAGCTTATAAATGTTTGAACAAGGCTACTAATAAAATGATAGAAAGTGCTAATGTAAAAGTTGATGAGTTTGCTGAAAAGAATGATGAAGAAAGCATCAAGGAATCGGAAGACTATGGTAGGTTTAGATATGTTGAAGATCTAGGATATCTACCAAAGACATAGGCTAAGTCTACCGAGCATCAGGAAAATGCTACCGAGAATCAAAAAATGCACACCAAGAATTAGGAAGAAGCTACTGAGTAGGAAAATGAACCTAAACCAAATGATGAGAAGAGAAGAGAACAAGTGCTAGCAAGATTTGTCAGAAGACACCATCTGTAGAATCAAATCATTGGAGATAAGAAAGCTGGCATGCTGACCCGAAGTAAGTTAAGACATAACACATGCTTAGTTTGTGAGTTTGAACCTAAGAATGTTAGGGATGCACTTGAAAATGAGGAATGGGTCAAGGCTATGAATGAGGAAATTGAACAGATTGAGAAGAATAAGACATGGACATTAGTACCCAGACTGAAAGATAAAAATGTTATTGGTACTAAGTGGATTTTCAGGAATAAGTTAAATGAAAATGGTGAGGTCACTAGGAATAAGGCAAGACTTGTTTGCAAGGGATATGCATAAGAAGAAGGTATTGATTATGGTGAAACCTTTGCACTTGTTGCTAGACTTGAAGGAGTCTATATACTACTTGCATATGCTGCACATAAGGGATTCAAAGTATATCAAATGGATGTGAAATCGACTTTTCTGAATGGAATTCTTGAGGAGGAGGTCTACATAGAACAAACAAAAGGTTTTGTTTATCCAAATCAGAAGAACATGGTATGTAGACTACACAAAGCTTTGTATGGACTGAAGCAAGCACCAAGGGCATGGTATGAAAGACTACATGCTTATCTTATTAGTATTGGCTTTGTAAGAACTAGTGAAAACAATAATTTGCACATGAAAGGAGAATCTGATGATAATATTTTGATTGCTAAAATATTTGTTGATGATATAATCTTTGGTGGACATGATCTAATTTGCAAATCTTTTGCTGATGAAATGAGAAAGGAATTTGAGATGTCTATGTTTGGAGAGATTAAATTCTTTCTAGGTTTGTAGATTATACAATAGAACGATGGGATTTTCATCACTCAATCAAAATACATTAAAGAAGTGTTAAAAACTTTTGGCATGGAAGATGCAAAACCGGTAGGAACACTGATGGTAGCTAGATGTAAATTGACAAAGGATGGTGAATCTACAGAAGTAAATCAAACACTGTACCGATCTATGATTGGAAAACTGATGTAAGTGGTACATAGTAGACCTGATATTGCACATGCAGTTGGGATTGTGGCAAGATTTTCTACCAATCCTAAAGATTCACACATGGTTGTAGTTAAAATAATTTTGAGATACTTGAAGAAGACAAACGACTATGGTTTATGGTACACAATGGAAGGAAAATTTGAACTCTGAGTTTACACTGATGCAGATTGGGCTAGAAACATTGATGACCAAAAGAGCACAACTGGTGGAGCATTCTTTTTAGGAGAAAGGCTTGTGACTTGGATAAGCAAGAAACAAGCATGCATTTCTCAGTCTACTACTGAAGTAGAGTATGTTGTTGCTCCTGCAAATTGTTCAAATATTGCTTGGATTAAACAAGTGTTGGAAGGAATGAATGAGGTAATCACCGACCTGGTGACTATATATTGTGACAACACTAGTGCTATAAATATTTCCAAGAATCCTTTGATGCATTAAAAAATAAAGCATATATCTATTAAGTATTACTACTTAAGGGAAAAAGTTCAAGAGAAGTAGGTGAAATTAGAATTTATAACATTTAAAGAACAACTTGCTGATATCTTTACCAAACCCTTACCGAAGGACACATTTTAATATTTGAGGACTAGACTTGGGGTCTGTCCCTTGTCTATTGGGCACTAAGGTGATCAGGAGGTTGCATCAACCTATACTTTATTCGAAGATCATTCATGTTGATGCACATAGCTCACACTTTAGTTTTTCTAAGGTTGTGAAAGATTGTAGAAATTGGAACATGAATTTATTTATCAGTACATAAAGGTACTTGATCTGGGCCGAACAACAAAGACTTACTTGGCTATTGAAGATATGTTTGTTTATTTTCTTTGGCATTGTTGTCAAAGGGAGAGAAAATGAATATGGAAAATCAGTTAGTAAGAACACAAATAGGGAGAGAGACTTCATATTGGAATATCTATTATTGAGAACAAAGAAACAATATGAGAACTGAAAGGATTAAATCTACAGGGAGAGTTAAATCCGTAGGGAGAGTCTGCATGGAATGTTGTTTTGTTTTGTAGTGATTAAACATATTAAATATCAATCTAGGGAGAGCTTACCAAGCTACATCATTTACTTACATAGTTATAAAATACACGTTTGGTATGTGTATGGCATATTTTCATATTGCTTATGTTGCCATCAATGCCAAAGGGAGAGTTTTATGAACTACAATTGATTAAATATCTAGATGAACTAAAGAAACAATGATTAGAGATCACCGAGCTACTAAAGTGATATGTAAGATGATTAAATCAGTCAATATGTTGTCATTGATGTCAACTAGTTTTGACAGTACTTATCATGATAGTTACAAACATCTGAACATCTGTAGAAGGAAGAAAAGATGAAGAACTAAGATATCTACATAAGGAAAAGATGGATATGACAGATAAGGATAAGGTAAACATTGGGTAACTTATTGATGAGTCTATGGCTTTATATTGTTGACTTGAGCATGTTACATTAATATATTATGAAAAGAGATTTGAATTTGAACAAGTCAATGTGGTCGATAATTGAATATTTTTGTATACACCGAGCCAGTGCAGTGTATACTGAGTGACAGTATAACTGAGTTAGTTATCACAGACGTATTTTAGTATTAACTGAGTATGGATGAAAACATTAAATGCTAAGAACAACCGACTGAAATTGATGAGTTGGAAATTGTTATGATTTCAAGGTTAATGATGAAGTTAGTTATGAGATCCATGATTGATATAATTCAGAGATAATCTAAAGGATGAGATTGAAATGTGTTAATAACACATCTGTTGAGGAAGGTTTAAGTGACAAAATGGATGAAGGAGATTATGAGGAAAAATCTAATGGCTGATATGAAAATGGTTTACTTATCTATATAAGAGATATGAGTTTCATTATTGAAACATGCCAGACAAAAGGAGATTGCAGAGATTTTGCGTGAAGATTGTATTCATGCATTCCTGATCAAACTGGTTACAAAAAGAACCGAGCTGCAGACATTACCGAGCGTTAGAGAACTATTTACCAAGTAAAAGTAAGTTGAGAAATATTGAGAAATTGAAATTGATTAATGATCAGAGGATTTTATGAGCATATCATAGATCTAAATATTTTCAATTGAGTTGTCTTTGAATCAGATTAGTACTGTATCAGTTTAACCATTGATTTAGAAAATCTCTTAACCGAGTGGATGTGATAGTCTTATTGTACTATCCTATGACATTCATTGAATGTAAAGTGTTATCTTGTTGACCCCATAGTGAATGCTTGCCAAAAGTTAACTATTAGTGATAAATCCTCTAACTAGGTCACACCTAACAGTGTGCATTGTAACCTTTAACAGGGTTGGCTCTTTACTGAGCTCACTTCAGAAGAGTGAATTTTTTTGGGTTACCGATCCCAGGTGGTTTTTTCCTTAGCAAGGTTTCCACATTGTGTTATGTGTTATTTGTAGTGATTTTTTTGCTATCATACTTTACATACTGCATAGTTGATTTATTCTGTAATCATAGTTTGGATAATTACTGGTAAGTAGTAAAGTGAACAAACATATTGATATGTTACCGAGATGCATAAATTGTTGAAATTGTTTTGTAAGGTACATCTGGGAGTTTGGGACTATAGGATAACTAATCTAACTAATTCAACCCCCCTCTTAGTTATTCTAACAGTCCTTTAGGGATATGATTATAATTTAATTGCACAACCTCATTTTCAAAAACAATGTCCTTGCCATCTATGACCTTAATTAAAGCATTACAGTCAACATGTTGTCCTTCATAATGGTCTAGGCACTGAATAAAAGTTAGTATATCCTGATCATTCTCAAAGACTTGCTAGTTGTAAACATTATTAGGCACAACTAGCCTACTTTTAACCTCCAAAATGGATACCCCACTTAAGGTCAAATCATCATTGTTTAAAGCTACATTTTCTAATAAATCAACCATAATATTTTTTGACCTTTCTATCCATTTAATGTTAAAGGAATCAAATAACTCAATTTGATCCCAGACAACATGCTTATACAATTTGAGTCTATCATTGTTTACAACATATTAAGATTTGAATTGGGCTACTACACACTCAGAATCCCCAAAAACTTTTACAGACTTGACACCATGCCTAGTTGCAATGTCTAACCCCAAAAGTAAATCCTCATACTCACAAATTTTATTTGTACATTGAAAATCCAACAAGAAAGAACATTTGAAGGTGTTACCTAAAGGAGAAATGCATAGGAGACCAACTCCCAATCCTTCTTTTGAACAAGCTCCATCAAAGTATATTTTCCACAAGCCACATTGTTGTGACTTTAGTTCTTCCACCAATGGATTAGTATTTCTGCACTGTGGAAATATTTTCTCAACTCTAAAATTCTCCATGTCAACATCTATATAATATTTGAGCATATTATCTTGTACCTTTTCAATAATTACTAGTGCCCCTGGCTCCCTATTAAACTTCACCTCATTTCCATTGACAAAGATTGTTGCATATGACAAATCCAATTGTATATGCCCTTCGACTATTGAAGCCCATTTTCTTGACAACAACATGCCATAATGTAGTTGTGTATCCACAACAACAACAACCATTTTTTAAGTGGCCTCAGAGAATGGAACAATCTTGACTTCTACTCCTTTTAAAGTACCAATCACATGGACCTCCCTATAATGCATAACATAGTAGCTCCCAAAAGAAGTGTCCACTTCCATTCCTAATCCTTTCATTACTGCATATGGCATTACATTTGTTGTAGCACCATAATCTATCATGCAATTTTTTACAAGCTTGTTGTTTATGAGAAAAGTTACATAAAAGGGATCAATCTGTGAGGGATCTCTGGTAATTACATTTCCCACATATATGATAGGGGCATCCTGCTCAGAGTTAATCTTCTTTTCTTTATTCTCCCTTTTAATTTTTAGTAGGGGTATTTGTAATTCCTGTCAATAATGACAATGCCCTTCATTTGAGTAAGAACAAGCTTCATATTAAAAGCAGGTAATTTAGATACAACATCAACAATTATCTTACCTTTATTTCCCTTGTCCAACACAACATGCTTGTCAATCTTCCCTTCCTTCTCTCCCTGACCAGAAGAGGGTTCTCCTTGTTTAACACTTTCTTTCTTTTCTTTTTCTTTACTAGGAGTATTATCAACAACCTTGGAGGCATTTTATTCAATAAACACTGACCTTGGTTTACCTTGATCAGGATCCATCTTCCTATTCCTTAGATTATAGGCACTCCTAGCTTGGTTAATTTTTTCCACAGTAAGGGATCTCTTTTCTTCTTCACTAGGCAATCTAAAATGGGGATATTTCTTTTCATCACCCACAACATTTATAGTGCTATATAGTACAACATCAACATCATCATCTGAATTAAAAAATATATGTTGTTGATACCCTTGGTACTCTTTTCTCTGAATGTAAATATCTACAACTGGTTCTTCTTCATCAGAAAAGCACATGTCATTAATCCTCTTAACAATGAACATGTTGGCAATTGGGTCTTCTTGTTCCAAATTCACTTCTTCACTTGCATCATCCATATATTCTACTAATCCTTGGGCAACAACACATTGTAAAGAGGAATGAGGCATGTTTCAAGTAGCACACCAATGAGTATTCTCTACAGTGTGGGCATTGTTCCTTTTCAAAGGATCAATGGTCTCCCTATTCTTTTGGTTCTCTTAGTTTTCAAGAATAGGCTTACCATCTTTCCAATTTGTTTTATAAGGCATATCACACAAATTTGGAAATATTTCATTCCTTTGATACTTGATGTAGGAGCATCTTGGGTTTCCTTGCTATCCTTCTCATTTTGTTCATTCTACCAATAAGTTTCGAGTTGCAGTATGTGCCAAGATTTCCAATGTTGGTCAAGCTGTATGTATTGAGTTGTCTAGTATTGGATGAGTTCTTGTTTGTGCCGAGCTATCCAGTGTTGGTCGAGTGTTCCTACTTGTGCCGAGTGAACTTGATTCTTTTGCTAATGCTTGGTTCTTCTTTGACTAAGTTTGTCTATGTTTGGTTCTTAGTTGGAGCCAACTTATGTATTTAATTTAGGTTATGAATTTAATGTAAAGATATTGTCCACGGATGTGTATAAACCATTTTGGCAAGTATAAATAGGGATGTCCAAGTGTATAAGAGGTATAATTTTAGAGGAGATAGAGTCTAAGTCTATATTTTCATAAATATTGGTGACCGTAACCCGTAAGGCCTCACAGCTAGGCATGTATGCGGTAATTAGATGAATCAATAAAGTGTTTGTTGTTCCTTCTCTCCTTGGTGTTGTTCTATGTGTTGTTTTCTTCTGTTGTGTTTACTCTGCAAGGTGGCTTAATAATTAGGTGTTCCTTTGACCCTAGCTTTTCATCTCCCTCCTTGTGCTAGGTGGTATTAGAGTGAAGGTTCATCCTTGTGGAGATTGGATTGTATAAAACCTTGAGTTGAATTTGGTTGTAGGGTGGTAGATCTACATATTTGACCTATAACTTGTAGAGGGTTATGATCTTGCAGGAACCTATTGGTCAAGATGGTTCAAGGTAGAGGAAATGTTGATAATGCCATAATGGACATGTTGAGACAAATTGCAGTAAGATTATATGTTGTGGAGATAGCCAAGAGGAGAGGAGCACATCTTGATGATGTGAGTGAAGATGAAGCAGTGGCACCAAACTCTAATCTAGAGCATGAGGAAGATCAAGATGAGGAAAGATTGTTAAGAGTATTAACTAGTGCACATTCAAAGCATGTTGTTGAAGTTATTCCTTATGATGGAATGTTGGATACTAATGTTGTATTTGATTGGATCTTTGATATGGAAAATTTATTTGAGTTTGAAGGTACTCCTGATAATAGGAAGGTGAAAATTACGGTCACTAGGTTGAAAGGTCATGCCTCACTGTGGTGGGAGCATTTTCAAATTGATAGACAAAGAAGAAGAAAGGAAAAGATTAGAACCTGGATGAAAATGGTGAACAAGGTGAACAAGAAGTTCCTTCCTATTGATTACCAAGTTAGCTTGTTGAGGAAGATGCAAAACCTTAGGCAAAGGGACATGACTATGAAGGAATACACTGAGGGATTCTATAGATTGGACTTCAGATCCAGACATGTGGATGATGAGGTTGAAAAAGTGGAAAGGTACTTGAATGGTTTGAGATCTAAAATTCAAGATGAAATAAGTTTTGTGAAATTGGATAGTGTGGAAGAATCATATCAATATGCCTTGAAAGCTAAGGAGATCTTGACAAAGAAGCATGAAACACGATAGAAAGGTAGAGGTGGTATATTCCAGAGAGGGAGAGGTAGATCCTATGGTGAAGGTGGTAGATATGATAATTCTACACAAGATAAGGGCATATCTTAGTGGAAAATTGAAGATAAAAGAAAGACCAAGTGGAAAGGTGGTATCTCTTATTGAGGAAGAGGTAATTCTTATTCTAGAGGTGGTTTTAGTGGTAATTGTTTTAGATGTGGCAAAGAAGGGCATAGATCTTTTGAGTGTAGGCACTCTGATGGAAATGAACAAAGTCATAGAAATACTATGGTACAAGATGATCTTGAGGGTTCACCAAGTGGACCTGAGACTAGAGAAAAATTGATGGTAAGAAGAACTTTGTGTAATAAAAGACTTTCAAGAACCTGTCTTAAGGAGAAGTCTTTTCAAGACCAGATGTAAGATGGCAAAAAAATGTTACAAAGTGATTGTTGATAGTGGTAGTTCAGCAAATTTGGCATCAAAGGAGATGGTTATAAAGTTGCAATTGCAAAGGTTGAGACACCCTAAATCCTATCATGTTTCATGGATCAAGGATGAACATAAATTATTGGTAAGTGAGCAATGTATTGTGAAATTCAAAATTAGAAATTATTTTGATGAAGTCTTGTGTGATATTATGCCTATGAATTGTTGTCATATTCTATTGGGTAGACTTTGGTAGTATGATAGAAATGTTGTGTATGATGGTAGATTGAATCAATATACTCTTTGGGTGAATGAGAGAAAGAAAACATTGTTGCCTTTGATTGAGGTTCCATATGAGATAAATTGTACTACTATGAAAATTTTCATGGTTAATGGAAAGCAATTTGAGAAAGACATGAAGAAGAATCAATTCTATTTTTCTATAATTCCTAAGGGGCCAAGTTGTGGTAGTAATGGTCAAGTCACAAAAAATAGTAATGGCCGAGCGACAGAAGATAGTAGAGATCGAGTGCCGGTAGAAATTGAAAACTTGCTGAATGAATACAAGGAGATTGTTGTAGAGGATATTCACAATGGTTTACCATTGGTAAGAAGTATAAATCATTGTATGGATCTGATTCCTAGAGCTAGTTTTCAAAATAAAGCACCATATAGATTGACACCTACTGTGAATGAAGAACTTAACATACAAGTGCAAGATTTGTTGCAGAAAGGTTTGACTAGAGAAAGCTTGAGTCCATGTGTTGTACCTGTTGTGTTAACACCTAAGAAGAATGGAGAATGTGTACTGATTCCAGAGCTATAAAAAGGATAACAACGAAGTATAAGCTTCTTATGTCGAGGATGGATGACATAATGAATTATTTAAGTGGAGAAAATTATTTTACCAAGATTGATTTGAAGAGTGGTTATCATCATATTAGAATAAGAGAAGGTGATGAATGGAAGATTGCTTTCAATACAAAAGATGGTTTGTATGAGTGGTTGGTTATGCCTTTTGATTCGACTAATGAACCTAGTACTTTCACGAGGTTGATGAATGAAGTTATCAAGAGATTTTTGGGTAAGTTTGTTATTGTTTATTTGGATTATATTATGATATTTAGTAGGACTAAGAAAGAACACCTTGAGCATATTAGACAAGTGTTACAAAGATTGAAAGAGGAGAAGCTACTGATTAATTTGAAAAAGTGTTCCTTTATGCAAGAAGAGATTGTGTATTTAGGATTTTTAATTTTAGCTGATGGTTTGAAAATGGACCCTGAGAAGGTTAAAGAAATTTTCGAGTGGCCTACACCTGAGAATGTGGGTGAGGTAAGATCATTTCATGGTTTGGCTAGTTTTTATAGAAAATTCATTAAGAATTTTAGTTATGTTTGTAATGCTATGACTAAGACTATGAGAGGGGATAAAAATGATTTTAAGTAGAAACATGGAGCTGACAAGAGTTTTGAGACCTTGAAACAAAAGGCTGTTGAGTTGCCTGTGTTATCTTTGCTTGATTTCAATAAGGTATTTCAAGTTGAATGTGATGCAAGTGGTAGTGCAATAGGAGTTGTGTTAAGTCAAGAAGGTAAACTTGTTGCTTTATTTAGTGAGAAGTTGAATGATGCTAAAAATAAGTATTATGTGTATGGTCAAGAGTTTTATGCTATTGTTCAAGATTTGGAAAAGTGGAGACATTATTTGATTCCTAAGGAGTTTGTGTTGTATACTGATCATAAATATTTGCAGTATCCGGGAAGTCAACATAAGTTGAATCAGAGACATATGAAGTAGGATGAATATTTACAGAGTTTCACATTTGTGATCAAGAATAAGAGTGGGGTTACTAACCAAGTTGCAGATGCAATGAGCATAAGATGTTCTTTGTTGACTGGGATGAAGGTTGTAGTTCTTGGTTTTGATGAGATTAAGAAGTTGTATGATATTGACCCTAATTTTTCTAAGGCGTGGAGAGAGTGTAGAGAACCAAATCTATTAGAACAATAGAGTAAGTTTGAGGAGTATTTCATCCAAGAAGGTATGTTGTTCAAAAGAATTTAGTTGTGTATACCTAGAAGTTCCATGAGAATTAATTTGATTAAGGAAAATAATTATTGGCCACATATGTATAAGGATGTTCACAAGTTTGTAAGGAGTTGTGGAATTTGTCAAGTTGTAAAAGGAGTAAGTCAAAATACTGGATTGTATACACCTATTTCTATTCTTGAGAAACCTTGGAGTGACATCAATATAGATTTTGTTCTTGGATTACCTAAAACAACAAGAGGGTATGATTCCATATTTGTTATTGTGGATAGATTTTCTGAGATGACACATTTCATACCATGTAAGAAGACATTTGATGCAGTGTATGTTACTGAGATTTTCTTCAAAGAGATTGTTAGATTGCATGGATTACCAAGAAATATTATCTCTGATTAAGATAGCAAGTTTGTTGGTTATTTTTGGAGGACTTTGTGGAAGAAGATGGATATTGAGCTGAGGTTTAGCTCTACATTCCATCCACAGACATAGGTTGTGAATAGAAGCTTATGTAATTTGTTGAGATGTTTAGTTGGAGATAAGTCAAGTAATTGGGATATGGTATTGGCACAAGCTGAGTTTTCATATAATAATTATGTCAATAGGAGTACAGGAAAAAAACCTTTTGAGATTGTTACTAGAATGTAGACTCTAGGAGTATCAAATTTGAGGGATATTGTTGGTGAAGAAAAGAGAAGTGTTGAAGGTGAAGTATTTGCTAATTTTACGAAGTCTTTACATGAGGAAGTGAAGTTGAAGTTGGAACAAAGTAATAAAAAATATAAGGAAAATGCTAACAAGTCTAGGAGACATCATAGTTTTGAAGTTGGTGATGAGGTGATGGGTCATTTGAAGAAGGGTAGATTTCTTGTTGGAACATACAATAAGCTAAAAATGAAGAAGTTTGGGCCTTGTATAATTTTGAGGAAGTTTAGTAGTGGTAATGCTTATGAAGTTGAGTTACCTGAGGACATGGATATATCCCCAATATTCAATATTTTTGATTTTTATAAGTACCATGATTCAGATGATGAATTTTTTTATACCAGATGATTATCCTAAGAAGTAGGTTGAAGAGGTTGAACATATATTGGATCAGAGGATTAGTACAATCACAAGAGGAAAATATTACTATGAATATTTGGCAAAGTGGAAGAATAGACCAATTGAAGATGATACATGGATTTCTCAACTTGAGTTGGATTCAGCTCGGTTTGTGATATCTCAATGATTTGGGAGAATCATTTCTTTCATCCCTAGTTGTCTGATGCAGGAGCATCCTAGGTTGCCTTGTTATCCTGCTCATTTTGTTTATTCTGCTAATAAGTGTCGAGTTGCAGTATGTGTCAAGCTTTTCAGTGTTGGTCGAGCTATATGTGCCAAGATGTCCTGTGTTGGCTGAGTTCCTGTTTGTGCCGACCTGTCCAGTGTTGGCCGAGTGTTCCTACCTGTGCCGAGTGAACCTAATTTTTTTGTTTGCTCAGTTCTTCTTTGACCGAGTTTGTCTATGTTTGGTTCTTATTTGGAGCTGACTTATGTATTTAATTTAGGTTATGAATTTAATGTAAGGATCTTGTCTTGTGATGTGTGCAAACCATTTTAGTAGTCTCCCTTCTTTTTGTAATGATCTAGAATCTTATGTAAGATGTTTTATCAAGTATAAATAGGGATGTCTAGGTGTAGAAGAGGTAGAATTTTAGAGGATATAGAGACTAAGTATGGATTTTTATAAATGTTGTTGGTCATAACCCAGAAGGCCTCATAGCTGGGCATGTATGTGGTAATTGGATGAATCAATAAAGTGTTTGTTGTTCCTTCTCTCCTTGGTATTTTTCTTTATGTTGTTTTCTTCCATCATGTTTACTTTGCAAGGTGGCTAATGTATGCACCCTAAAATGGTCGCCTAGACTTTGGGCCCCATTCTTCAATTTATCAATTTCTTGAATCAATGCCTTGCAATATTTTCAATTCAAATCAATTTCTTTGATCAAATCGTAATTAATTGAATATTTCCTAATGTTTAGTCATTTTATTTTAAGCCTTATTTAATTAAAAAGAGAAAAAATAAAATAATCTTATTTAATTAAGAGAACATGCTCCCTTTTAATTAAATAATTTTTTTTTTAATTTATTAATAAAATCACTTTATCCTAAGTCTCATTTAATTAAAAGAATAAATCTCTTTTAAATAAATAATTTTTTTTATAATTAAATAATGGAAACTTATTTTCAAAAAATAATAAATAAATAATAAAATAAAAATAAAAAGAAAAGTGCACTTTCATATGAGATAGAATCTTTTGACTTTTTGAAAAAGGTTTTTGCCTCTTAATCTCTTCCACACATCTTTTTGCCTCTTAACCATGTCCATTGATTTTGCCTCTTGAGAATCTTGAGCACATGGACCAACCAAGATTTAATCTCCACCATTGCTCATTTCTTTTTGCCTCTTAATCTTGACCGTCCATTCATTTCTAAAATCTTTTATAAGGAGCCCTATCCTTCTCATTTGATCATCTATCTTTTGCATCATCATCTCTTGCATTATCATCCTCTTGAAGTCTCTCAATCTTAGCATCTTGGAATCTTGGAGTCTCTCAATCTTGGCATCTTGGAGCTATGGTATTTCTTAGATCTCTCATATTGAAGCATTGCATCATCATTTTCATTTTCTTTCTTGCATCTAGCTTAATCCATCTAGCTTAGATCTACTTTCATTTTCACTTGCATGCATACTTGATGATCATGGAGATTAACATTCTTGCTTTTCCTCTTTGAATCTCTCATTTTATGGTGTACTTGAATGGGCACAAACTAGGTCTAATCTAAGGGCCTTCATAATAAACCCTTGCACTCCTTGAATAGAGAGCTATGAGTTGCCATTTGAGACCTCATTCTTGAGCAATCTTGGATTTAATGAGTCATAGAAGTGTGACAACATTTTAGCACACATTTTTTGGCACCCACCGTGGGGCAACCCACCTTTACATTCTTGTTTTGGTTATTTTAGAAGCTAACCCCCTTGTGCAGATTTGCTTGGACACTAAAACTTTAGATTTTCAAAGATTTGATCATATCTCCCAAAAGGCTTGGTTTTTTTGTCTCAATTGTTTTTTGCAGGTTGGAGACATATCAGAGAAGCTTCAATAAAAAATTCAAAATTTTCAGAGGTATTTTGATTTTTTAAATTTTTTTTCTTGATTTTCATAAAAAATTATTTTTTGGTGCAAATTAGCATATTTAAAAAAAAAATTATATTTTCGGAAAGCTCTTTAAATTTCATGGGGGGTCCATTCTTTGTATTTTGAATTTGGATGCAATATCATAGCTCAAATAATTGATTTACAAAAACTAGTTTGTTTTGGTAAAATGGGTCTCTAGGGCACAAATAAAGAGATTTTTCTGAAATTTTTACATTTTTGGAAAGCTCTTGATTTTTTAGTAAGGGTCTTTATTTAACATTTCTATTTTTGTGGATGAAATCATATAAAAAAAATCAGATCTTGTTGACTAGGTCAAATGCAAAAAAAATAAATTTTTGTGATGAGTATGCACTTATTTTCATGGTTCAATGCATAATATCAGTCGTCATTTGGATTATTTGCTGGATATTATTGCTCATAATAATTGATTTTCAGATCTAACCCTAGGTTTTGCATAAGTTGGATATACATTGCATGCTTGTTTGCTTGTTTGAGAGTTCGTGGCTTGCTTGCACAAAAAAGGCTCATAAAAAATCTACTAAGCGCGTTGCTTTGGACTTGAGGTATTGTGTTGAAAATCTATAACATTTGGATTCTGGGAATAAAATGAATCTCTCATGTGTCTAGTTTGAGTGTTTATTGCTTTCATAGATCACACTTCAATTTTGGGCTCTAAAAAGAACATAGATTCACTTTCTTGCATCTGTGTTTCACATAGTAATTAGGCCCTATGAACACTATTTGTGGCGTTCTTGAGAGAGTGGGCTTCTTGAGAAGTTCTTCTTGATGATAAAAACCCTTGTAGGTAGGGAGTATATTATTACTATCTCACGGTCTTACTTGGTTTAGTCCTCAACATTGATCGATACATTCTCTCTTGGACCCGTTTAGAGAGATCGTTGTTGACATATGAACCTTGGTGAGGTGGTTTCAATCTTAGCATGTCAATGAATCTATTTTCTATGTTTGGGTGAAGTGAAGAGGCTAGAGGATTATGCTCTACTCCCTTTTTGGGTAGTATCAGAAACTCAAATCCTTGAATCTAAACCAAGTCCCCATGTGGTTTTTTTTGTGAGTCACCTTTTTAGAGAGGGTTAACCGTAGTGGACATTCCTTTTATTGGGTCAACCACGTGGATGAAACTTTAAGCGGTAATAGCTATTTTCACCATGGTAGCAACAACCGCTATATAAATGTCCTTGTGGAAGAAATCTCCATGGGTGTAGTTTCTTATTGGGCTGTTAGATCTCCTCAGCATCTCCAATTGATTAAATTCTTAGAATGTGCCAAAACCCTGGTGCACTTGGATTGGAGTTCACCCTCTTGAAATTGCAAAAGTTGCAGAGTCAAACCATTACTAAGAACCATAGTGCAACCAAATTTTTCTTTCTAGGACTATGTGCGTGATTGGAAAAATATTTTGAGAACATACACAAGTAGCATCTTTAAGGAGTAGCATACTAAGTCACTATTCTTGTTCATGTACAAGGTTGCTTTGTCCCTTGCTCATTGTTAGAAGACATTTGTTTTCTTGAACTCCTTGATTGTTGTCTTATTGCTTGATCAATGATGAAAATTTGTTGATGTATTTATGTGATCAATTAAAACAAACAAATATGAGTTCCCTAATGATAAAAACTTCAAAGATCTCCCCAAAAGTGCTATGACATGTTGCTCAACATCCAAATGAACTTAAATGGTATCAAGTTGCAAAGAATGACTCTTGGTCTTCTTTCTTCCACATCTCCCGTGTCTTCCTAGTCTCCCATTTCCATCCTTTCTCTTCTTCCTTCATGCTTCTTCCTCTTCTTCCTAAAATCTTCACGTCTTCTTGATTCTTTTCCTCTTATTATCTAGTCTACATTTTTTTATTCATCTCTTCTGTCACTTCCATGTTTGATTCCTCCTCTTCCAGAACCATGAATTTCAACTATCTTGTTATGGAACCTCTCTTGAAAATAGATGATCTCGAACTCATTGCTCAATTTGAAGAGTATTATTCCTCCAAAAATCTCATGAGTGATAAATTTATGACAAGGATAAAAGAAAAATCGATGAGATCACATGCCTTTGCTAGGATCATACACATGATCCTATCATGACCTCCTTCTTCCAAACATTTTTCATCTTCCAAGTCTTACCATTACTCTTCTAGACATTATTCACATTCCTCATCTTCCAAGTCTTACCATGACTCTTCTAGACATTATTTGCATTCCTTATTATCTAAGTTTTCTTCTTCCACTAGGTCTTCACTTTCCTCTTCTTCACGATCTCGTTCCTCTTCTACTTCTCCCAAGAGTCTTACTTCTCTTCTCAAAACATACCATAATGAGCAACATGACGATCCTTATGATACCTCTTCCATGAAGAATGACACGCCCATCTTTGATGACTATGATGATGGACAATGTAGTGATACCTGTATGCACCCTAAAATGGTCGCCTAGACTTTTGGCCCCATTTATTCAATTTGTCAAATATCAATTTTCTGAATCAATGCTTTACAATATATTCAAATCAATTTCCTTGATCAAATCATAATTATTTCAATTATTTCAATTCTCCCTAACGTTTGAATATTTTATTAAATTTTATTTAATTAAAAGAAATAAATCCCTTTTTAAATAAATAAAATAATGTTATTTAATTGAAATTAATATTCCTTAAATGAAATAATGTTATTTAATTAAAATTCATTTTTAATTAAATGATTTTATTTTATTTAATTAATATTCATCTTTAAATTATATAATCTTATTTTATTTTATTACAAGAGATATTATTCTTTTAAAATAAATAAAATCCTCTCAAAAGATCTTTTGTGATGAAAAAGGAAATAAGTGAAATAAAAATAAATAAAATAAAGAGATTTCCTTTTCTCTCCATACTTTCTAAAAATCAGATTTCTTTCCTCTTTTTACATTAATCCCACATTGATCTTGGAGATGCAATATCTTGCACAATTTCTTATATAAGGAACCCTCTCCTTCTCAATTAAAAATCTAGAATTTTCATATTATCATTATGCTGAAGATTTTTTTGACAACATTAGAGCTTTAGAAATCATCATTTTAGATTGCACATTTAGTTTAATTTTCATAGAGATTAATTAGTGAAGTAGTTCATTTGTTGCATTGCAATCATATAGTTTAAAATAGTTTACTTCTTGCAATCATATAGTTTAATTTTATTTGCATGCATGAACTGGATTCAATGGAGATTAGCATGCTTGCTATTCATCTTTGAATCTCTCATTCCAGGGTGTACTTGCATGGATTGACCAGGTCGATTTGAGGGCATTATAATCGATCTTTGCACATACTTGGATAGAGAGCTGTGAGTCAATTTGTGAGGGCTCATTCTTGAGTCTCCTTGCATATAAGGATTCATAGAAGTGTACCACATCTTGGTGTACACATTTTGGCACCCACCATGGGGTAGAAAAGATTAATTTCTGATCTCATTCTTGATTGGTTTTTCAGTTTTAGTGTTGGTTCTAGGCCTTGTATGGACATGTATAAATTGGAAACCCTATAATATAGTAATGGATGGATAGAATGATGAATCCTCTTTCTCATGCTTTTGGTTTGGTTCATTTTTATAAAGAAATGAATAAGTTATGATCATTTTGGTAAAAGTGGGTATTTGCAGATTTGAGATTCTCTGAATATAGTCAAATTAAAATATCTGGTACGGACAAATTATGAAGAATCAGGACCTATAATAATATTCATTGGAAATATACATTAATTATCTTTCATTTTCTTTTGGTTTGAGTTATTTTAATGTAGATTTGTGAAAGTTAAGGGCATTTAAGTGAAAACTAGTTTTTAACAATCTGCATTGGAGTTGCAGGCAATGATTTGCTCTTAGAAAATAATTTATGAATGGAAAAAATAAATGGATTACATATTTGGAAACTAGATTCATTAATAGTTTCTATGAAATTGGTTTGGTTTCATTTGGATTATTTTTGAGAAAGATATGTGATTCCCTAGGTAGGGTTTGGTGTTTTAAATCTGATTTATGACAGAAAAATTGCAGTCTGAAAAGGTTATTGGTTGAGGAACCAAATGGAATCATAAGACCTTGTAATTTTAAAAAATGGTAGTTCTTGATGTTGGCTAAAAACTTCATTGTTTCCAAAAATTTTAATATTGTGATTTTATGGGTCAAATAAATCAATCTTTAAAGACTGTCTTAAAGACAACAATGTTAAATCAAACTCCTAACAATTGATTTTCATATCTAACCATCTTAGGGTTTTTTTTTCGGATGTGTGCTAAATGCTGGAGTGAAGATCTTTGGACCTAAGGTGAGTTCTTAAAATCTCTATAACACTTGGTTTGGGCATAAAATTAATCTCTCATGTGTTTGGCTTTAGTGTTACATGCTTTCATAGAACACATTTTTGATGCTCTTAATGGGAAATGAATGAACATAGATTTTCTTTTATACAAGTTTGTGTTTAAGTGAATTCTTGTGTTTAAACATTAAGTAATTCTTGGTTCCAATATCAAAAAAATCTCATTAAGTAATCTAGGGCATGGATTCATTCCTTGTTTACATGAAGAGTTAAATGCACCACTTTGTGGACTCACTTCATGTTTACTTGGAAAGTTAAATATTCCATGATTCAAACCCTCTTGCACTTATGAGTAGTATTGATTAGCAGTCTTAGATTACTTGTGATTGATCTAGATTGCTATCTTGGGTTATTGGACTTGCTCATCTGCCAGCCCCTCATTCCACCCCGTGGTGGCAAGGTCAGCGCTACATTAAAGGGGAGGGGTCTACATAGAAAGAAGCATTAATTGTTCCACCAGGCAACCCTTTTGTGCTTTTTAGAACTCACTAGTTTTCTAGGGTGTGGAATCACTTTGAGTTTGTGTGAAGAGTTAAATGCACCACTTTGTGAACTCACCTCACATTTACTTGAAGGGTTAAATGTACCACCTTTGGTGCTTTCCAATACTTTTTGATAGTGAATTACTTACCTTTTCATTTTTTAGAAGGCCTGCTTGGGGATTTCATCACCTCAAGGGATGACCTTAACTCCTGTGTTCTGGCAGAGTATAAATATCGGGAGGTGAATCCAAAGAAAACTCTCTTGGGAATGAGTTAGATTTCACTCTTGGCTAAGCCTCAAAGAACTTTATACCTTTGAGAAGTGAAGAAGGAGATTTGGGTTACCGTCTCCCCCTAGCTGTGTGATTTTTGATTCTTCTCATCTATAGATTTGTGCCTCATGTACCTTGCGTATATTGAGGATGCCCTTTAGAAAAGCCATGTATATCCTTGTAGACAGCTTGCTAAGATGTTGTTGTGTTCTACGTGCCTACTAAAACATTTTCAAGAACATACACAAGTAGAATATTTAAAGAGTAGCATACTAAGTCACTTGATTGTTTGTGTGCAAGGTTGCTTTGCCCCTTGTTCATTGTTTGAAGAAAATTTCTTGCTTGAACTCCTTGATTGCTGTCTTATGTGCTTGATCAATGATAAAAATCTATTGATGTACTTGATCTTTTAAAATGAACACAAAAATTGAGTTCCTGAGTTGAAGCACCAACCTTTTTATAGCTTGCTTGATTTTCTATCCTGTCATTAGAGACCCGTCTTTGTCCTCTAGGGATAGCATCATTTGGTTTACAAAGTCACATTGGAAATAATTGTCAAGTTGAAAGACTATTCTTGGTGAGAGTTTATCTCTAGAATTGTTAGCCACATTCTTGGAGAATTTTTGTACTCTTTTTGTCCAAACCATTTCCATCAAATTCAATTTCAATTATATTTTGGCCTAGTCCAACCTCCTGATTCAAAAGTGCAAGGGTAGTCACCCTTTGATTTGAGGCACCTCTTTGACAATGTTGGTAACACCTTTTGAAATTTCTATCTTACCATCTCCCTTTGTACATTAGAGAACTTTGATTATCCTAGTTTGGTGTTGACATTTTGTGAGGCCATCTTATCACCAAGTGTCTTCAATTCTCAATCTTCCTTGGTCAGTCTAGGTTAGATCCTAGGTGCTGTCATGTTGCTCAACATCCAAACAAATGTTAATGGTATCAATTACACAGGATGACTCTTGGTCTTCTTCTTTCTTCTTCTCTTCCCATGTTTTTCTTCTAAAGTCTTCTCTTCACATGGGATATTCTTCTCGTCTTCCTAATTCTTTTCCTCTTACTATCTAGTCTATTTTCTTCTATTTCATCTCTTCTGTCACTTCCATGCTTGATTCTTCTTCTTCCAGAACCATGAATTACAAATATCTTGCTATGGAACCTCTTTTAAAAATGGATGATCTTGAACTCATTGCTTAATTCAAAGAGTTTTGTTCCTCTAACAGTCCTTCTAGATATGGAAAAGGTGATAAACTTAAGATAAAAATAGAAAAAAGATTGAAGGAATTAGACGCCTTTGCTAGAATTATCAACATGATCCTGTCATGACCTCCTTCTTCCAAAAGTCTTTCATCTTCTAAATCTTCCAAGTCATACCATGATTCTTCTAAAAATTCTTCATATTCTAAGTCTTCTCATCATTCTTCAACTCCCAAATCTTATCATGACTATTCTAAACATTATTAAAATTCCTCATTATCTAAGTCTTCTTCTTCCACTAGGTCTTCACCTTCCTCTTCTTCATGATCTCGTTCCTCTTCTACTTCTCCCAAGAGTCTTACTTCTCTTCACGAGACATATCATAATGAGCAACAGTATAATACTTGTGATACCTCTTCCATGAAGAGTGCCACACCCACATATGATGACTATGATGACTATTATGATGGCTATGATGATGAACCCTATAGTCATACCTATGATGCTTCTATTCATAAGAGTCCTCCTAGCCGTGTGCTTGTGCTTACTGGAAATGGGTCATCCCATTGGATAGATCGGGATGGTGATCCATATGACTTTGATTTTGAGAGAAATTACAATATTTGTTGTGACCAATACGATACATCTACTTCTATTGAGGAAGAGAAATTTTTCCGTGCTAATTATAAACATAGATACTATGAGCATGTTTCCTCTAAAAATTCTCTTGCTGAAAATAAAGATTTTACTCTCAAGCAAGATCATGTTAATGCTAGACCTTTGTCTTGTGATGGTTCCATTCCATCCCCTACTTCTTCCAATACTCCTACATCTCCTAAAGTCACCAAGTCTTCCAAAGCTTTCACAAATCCTGCATCCGACATAAATTCTAATGTTTTTCATGTAGTTCCCTATAGTTATCCTCAAGGGCCATCTCTTAAAGATACTCAAGCTAACCTTCACTTGGCTGCAAATACTTCCGATAATGCTAAATCTAAAGAGCCTAAGCCTTTATGCACTATAATGCCTACTTCAGCTATTCCTTCACCATCTCTGCCAAAGTCTTCCATACAACTCCAACCTGCTTCCTTGTCCTTAGAAGTGGCTTCATGTCAAGAGGACTCTAAAACTGATACATAAAAGAATATAAAGAAAGATCAAGATCAAGAACCCTCCATGTCATCCACTCCTTTTCATGATGTTCTCTATCCGCATCATGGTTCTTTTGATCCTTTATGCCCTTCCTCATTTATTCCACCATGTCTTAAGTCTTCTCCGAAGTAAGATCAAGCTACTACCCATACCATTGAGCTTATTGATAATGAAAATAAACTTACCACACTTGCACTTTCCAAATATTATACTTCCATTAAGGTTATTAAAAATGGTGTTGTTACTTCCGATGTTAAGCCTATTCAAGAGACAAATTCTGCACTTGTGCTATCCAAAGATCCTTGTCAAGATCAAAGTCTTCCATCTTTTTGTTCTACCATTTCATGTTCACTTCCGCTTTCTACTCTTCCTAAGTCTTTGAAAGCTTTGAATGATCCTATCAAAGAAAATGCTCTTATTCAAGATGTCCAGGATCCTATTGAAAATTCTAATGCTCTCTCTGAAGATGCTGATATCCTTAGTTGTCATATAGATGCTGATGAACTTATTGATTATCCTTTTGCATCTTCCACTTCCATCCTTGGACCTCTTCCACCACTACTAAGGACTTCATGTCTTCCTTCCATATTGGGTCCTTATGTCCCTCCATCTCCTATCTTTCCTCAAGATCAACATAGATGCATACCTTTGAATCCTTTTCATCCATCCACCCATCTACACTAGTCATATTATCCTTCTTCTTCCACATGTCCCAAGTCTTTTGGAAGTAACTTGAATGTTCAATATAAGAAAAAGAAACAATACAAGAATCCATCAAAGAAAGAAGATCACCATGTCTCCTCTAATTGACATGGGGGCATAAAGTCAAAAGAGATATCTAAGAAGAAAACTACAAGACAAGTATGGGTTCCAAAATCCATCATTCAAGATATTCTCTCTAAGTCATCAAAAGGAAATAAAAAGCCTAAGGCTATATGGATTCCAAAGTCTCTCATAAGAGAGTCTCATGTTGAACAAAAAGTGAAGTTGACATTCAAGCTTTCCAAGACTTCCACCTCATATTCTTCCAAAAACATTCTTCCATTCCATACACTTGAACCGCAACCTCTACTAAACATTCACCATATTCCTTCACGTATTCCTTCATTCAAGTTTCCTCCATCCTCTCACCACCCTCCAAGGTGTGCATCGATGTTGATCTTGCCTTCCTTTCCATCTACTCTTTCACAATCCTTCCATTCATTATTCTCTTGCCTTCTATCATTTTTCCTCATTTGCATATTCCTCCTATCTTCCAACTCCACTCGCTTTACATAAAATCATATCCTCCATTTTTCTCTTCCATCTTCCTTTCCCTATCAGCATCTTTGAGCATATAATTTTGAATCCTTGGCATATCATGGTTTATCCTTTCAAGGATCATTATCTAAAAGCTTGCCTTCTTCTAAAAATTATAAAATTATAAAATAAAAAAAAATAAACAAATAAAAAAAATTGATATATTCTCAAAGAATTCCAAAAAAACTCATATATAATGCTGAAAAAATATAAAAAAAATAAAAAAATAAAAAAAATAAAAAAAAAATAGAAAAAGTGCCTTGGTGAAAACTTAAAAACGGGCGCTACTTGAGGCCTTTGCACCCCTATTTCTTAGCATGGGTCCTCAACACTTAGCCTTTCTCCATCATGCCTTGTCCTTGTTGCCTTGGTTTGGAATTGGTCTTTGTCTTTATCTAGGGGGCATCACTGTGTTAGCTTTGGTCTCTTGGATATGCTTGTCTTTAGGACACCTCGTAAACGGTGTTTTTCAACACCAATCCAACTGTGTTTTTCAACACAACCCTCGACATCGAGTGTTTTTCAACACTTATTAGTTTGGTCTTATCTAGTTTGGTCATGTGATCTTACCTGCTAGCAAGCATTCGATCCTTATCCTCAAAACTTACTATCAGTTTACACACTTAAATTTTTAAATGCAACACTTAATGCTTGAGATATGTCATGATCTTTTTTTTGTGTGCTGACTGTTATTGATTTTCGTTGAGTGTCCCTGTTTAATAAGTCTCTCCGTGATGCATAGCTAGAAGACTTGGGGCATGGGGCATGTTTTTATTTGCTTTCTGCTTGTGGGTGTTGTCTTGAACCTCTTCAATGTCTCTTGTCTCCTTGACACACTCAGGAGATTTAAGGCATCATCCTTGACTATTTTTTTTGCACAACCGTTCTCATGGTCATCCTGGCGTTTATGCCTTGATGCGAGCATGGTTTTGCTACATTAAATTGGGTAAGCTAACATTGCAGTCATCTTGACATTTATGTCTTTGATGCTAATGTTAGAATCTTTCTACATTCCAATCCGATATCAATCACATTCATATCTTCATAGTTGCATTTGTGACTAGTGATGATTGTGTGATCATTCAATGTCCGGTAATAATGGCCCTATGATGAAAATAAGTTCTTTTACATTGTTTAATGAATGATGAACACAAAAATCCTATGTTAACCTATTGCAAGTACACCTTTGCATTTTCATGTAGCTTGCATTATTTAGACTTCATGTTAAATTTGCACTTTTAGGCTGCATTATGAGTTTGAGAGGGTTTCCTTCATCTTTCTTGTGGACTTTTAGTCAACTGTGGTCATGATTTGATCTTCATTTCCTTATCTTCTTTTGTGATCTCAATCAAAATTTCCTATCTTAAACAGTTGATTGATTTTGATGCATCCTCTTTCTTGAGGCAAATTCTCTTTCTTCTCTCCATTTCTTTCCATTTCTTCCAAACTTCTATCTTCCATTCACTTTCACCCCACTTCTTTTCTTCTAATTCAACCTTGGGGCATAATCTTTCTTGGTAAGCTACCTTAGTTCTATGATTCTTATATCTTTCATCTTACATCAAGAACCTTATATTTAGTTTGATTTGATCAAATTTATCAATTTACTGTTTCTCCTCTATCTCATTTCGATTGCGATCATGAGGGGGCAGTACCTACCAAACTTCAATGCTTGATTCAGCTTTATCAAATTTATCAATTGCTTCTCTTGGGGCAACCTTGCTTGAGATTCTTATCTCTTATTTGAGACTTGACAATTACCTATTCACGGGTGTTGGCCTTGTCTTTTTCAGTTTGCTTATCTATGTCTTGATGTGTTCCCATCCGTCGAACACACATCTGGGTTGTTTTGTGATCCCAAATCGATCTCACACTTCAATTCCATTCTTTGACTGCATGTGATCCCAAGTCAACCTCACATTAGTCAAAGAGGGGCAAATGTATGCACCCTAAAATGTTCACCTAGACTTTTGGCCCCATTTATTCAATTTGTCAAATATCAATTTTTTGAATCAATGCTTTACAATATATTCAAATCAATTTCCTTGATCAAATCATAATTATTTCAATTATTTCAATTCTCCCTAAGGTTTGAATATTTTATTAAATTTTATTTAATTAAAAGAAATAAATCCCTTTTTAAATAAATAAAATAATGTTATTTAATTGAAATTAATATTCCTTAAATGAAATAATGTTATTTAATTAAAATTCATTTTTAATTAAATGATTTTATTTTATTTAATTAATATTCATCTTTAAATTATATAATCTTATTTTATTTTATTACAAGAGATATTATTCTTTTAAAATAAATAAAATCCTCTCAAAAGATCTTTTGTGATGAAAAAGAAAATAAGTGAAATAAAAATAAATAAAATAAAGAGATTTCCTTTTCTCTCCATACTTTCTAAAAATTAGATTTCTTTCCTCTTTTTACATTAATCCCACATTGATCTTGGAGATGCAATATCTTGCACAATTTCTTATATAAGGAGCCCTCTCCTTCTCAATTAAAAATCTAGAATTTTCATATTATCATTATGTTGAAGATTTTCTTGACAACATTAGAGCTTTAGAAATCATCATTTTAGATTGCACATTTAGTTTAATTTTCATAGAGATTAATTAGTGAAGTAGTTCATTTGTTGCATTGCAATCATATAGTTTAAAATAGTTTACTTCTTGCAATCATATAGTTTAATTTTATTTGCATGCATGAACTAGATTCAATGGAGATTAGCATGCTTGTTATTCATCTTTGAATCTCTCATTCCAGGGTGTACTTGCATGGATTGACCAGGTCGATCTGAGGGCATTATAATCAATCCTTGCACATACTTGGATAGAGAGCTGTGAGTCAATTTGTGAGGGCTCATTCTCGAGTCTCCTTGCATATAAGGATTCATAGAAGTGTATCACATCTTGGTGTACACAATACTTATGACACCTCTATTCCTAAGAGTCCTCCTAGTCGTGTGCTCGTGCTTATTGGAAATGGGTCATCAAATTGGATAGATTGTGATGGTGATCCATATGATTCTAATTTTGAAAGAGACTTTGATGATTTTTGTGAACAATACCTAGATGATACATCTACTTCACTTGAGGAAGAGAAAGCTTACCACACTGATTATAAATGTAAATACTATAAGAATCTCTCCTCTAAGAACTCTCATGCTAAAAATAAAGATTACACTCTCAAGCAAGATTATGTTAATGATGGACCTTTGTCTTGTGATGGTTCCCTTCCATCCCCTACTTCCTCCAATACCCATACATTTTCTAAAGCTTCCAAGTCTTTCAAATCTTTCACAAATCCTTCATCCAACAAAGGTCCTAATACTTTTCATGCAGTTCCCTATAGTTATCCTCAAGGGCTACCTCTTAAAGAAAATCAAGCTAACCTTCACTTGGATGAAAATACTTTTAATAATGCTAAACTTAAAGAGCTTAAGCCTTTATACTCTATAATTCCTACTTCAACTAGTCCTTCACCATCTCTTCCAAAGTCTTCCATACAATTCCAACATGCTTCCTTGTCCTTAGAAGTGGTTTCATGTCAAGAGGACTCTAAAAATGATAAAGAAAAGAACATAAAGAAAGATCAAGATTAAGAACTCCATGTCATCCAATCCTTTTCATGATGTCTCTTATCTGTTTCATGGTTCTTTTGATCCTCTACACCCTTTCTCATTCATTCCACCATGTCTTAAGTCTTCTCCTAAGCAAGATCAAGCTACTACTTACACCATTGAGCTTATTGACAATCAAAATAACCTTACTACACTTGCACTTTTCAAATATGATACTTCCATTAAGGTTATTAAAAATAGTGTTGTTACTTCCAATGTTAAGCCTATTGAAAATCAAGAGAAAAATTATACGCTTATGCTATCCAAAGCTCCTTGTCAAGATCAAATTCTTCCATCTTCTTGTTCTACCACTCCATGTTCACTTCCACTTTCTACTCTTCCTAAGTCTTTTGAAACTCTAAACAATCTTATCAAATAAGTTGCTCCTATTCAAGATGTTCATGATCCTATTGCAAATCCTAATGCTCACTCTAAAGATGTTGATGTCCATGGTTGTCATATAGATGTTGATGAACTTATTGATTGTCCTTTTGTATCTTCCACGTCCATCCTTGGACCTCCTCCACCAATACTAAGGGATTCACATCTTTCTTCCATCTTGGGCCCTTATGTCCCTTCACTTTCCCCTCCTAACTCTCCTAATTTATCATCCATCTTGGGTCCTTACGTCCCTCCATCTCCTATCTTTCCTCAAGATCAATATGGATGCATACCCTTGAATCCTTTTCATCCACTCACCTATCTAAACCAGTCATATCCTCCTTCTTCCACAAGTCGCAAGTCTTTTGGAAGTAACATGAATGTTCAATACAAGAAAAAGAAGCAATACAAGAATCCATAAAAAAAAGAAGATCAACATGTCTCCTCTAATCAACATGGAGGCATAAAGTTAAAAGAGATATCTAAGAAGAAAACTACAAGACAAGTATGGGTTCCAAAATCCATCATTGAATATATTCTCTCTAAATTATCAAAAAGAAATGAAAAGCCTACCGCTATATGGATTCCAAAGTCTCTCTTGAAAGAGTCTGATATTGAGCAAAAAGTGAAGTTGACATTCAATCTTCCAAAGGCTTCCACTTCATCTTCTTCCAAAAACATTCTTCCATTCCATGCACCTAAACCACAACCTCTGCTATCCATTCACCATATTCCTTCATGTATTCCTTCATCCATGTTTCCTCCATCTACCCTCCATCCTCTCATCACCCTTCAAGGTGTGTGTTGATGTTGATTTTGCCTTCCTTTCCATCTACCCTTTCACAATCCTTCCATTCATTATCCTTCTACCTTCTATGTTTTTTCCTTATTTGCCTATTCCTCCTATCTTCCAACCTCACTCGCTTTACATAAAACCTTATCCTTCATTTTTCTCTTCCATCTTCCTTTCCCTATCAACATCTTTGAGCATATCATTTTGAATCCTTGGCATATCATGGTTTATCCTTTCAAGGAGTATTATCTAAAAAACTTTCCTTCTTCCAATTTTTTTTTGTTGAAAAAATAGAAAAATTCAAAAAAGAAAACAATTTTTTTTTTTGAAAAATTCAAAATGTGCCTTGGTGGAAACCTCGAAACAGGCACCTTGGTAGCAAAATTAAAGAGAAATAAATTCATCCTATGGTGAAAACCACTCCCTTGTGGTGCCTTGGATAAGTATCGTGATGAAAACTTGATAATCAGACATCATGCATTTCATCCATTCAGTCTTCTCTCTTTGATCTTGACAATGTTGACCTATACATGAACATTTGGCTATCTTGTGAGCTATCTTATGATGATCTTGCTTTCATTCCATTCATGTTTATCCTTCATATTTATTTTCCTCCATTCATTCTAGCCTTTCGCTATCCTTTTCCCCTTTGGTCTTGATTTAATAAAAAAGAGTAAAACACGATGGTATGAAGCCTCTTGACATGTCTAGTCCTTTGAACTACATCATTTCCTTCTTTTGCATTACACCTTTGTGACTTATCCTATGCTGGTGTTTCATTGCTTGTCCAAATGTGCTTTACATGACAATTTTTCCCTAGCTTGGGTACTCTTGAGGAGTTTGCCCTTGAGGATTTCTTCCCTTCATTCTCCTTCATTCTCTTGTCTTCCATCTCTTCCACCAGCTTGCTAATCCCTCTTGTTCTCCACCTTGCTAAACATTGGGACTACACGATGTGATCTTGCTTGGGAGTTTGATGCCCATTTTGTTTGGGGGCATCCTTTGTACATACTTATTGATCCTGAAAAAATCCAAAAAAATGGTATATTATCAAAAACTCTAAAAATTGGAAAATATCCTGAAAAAATGACCATCTTAGTGAAAACCTAGCAATAGGCTCTTTAATGTATCTCGAAAAAAATTATATATTTCAAAAATACCAAAAAATTAAAAAAATAAAAAAATAAAAAAAAATAGAAAAAGTGCCTTGGTAGCAAAAATACAAAAAATTTATAAAAAGTTCTGAAAAAAGAGAGAAAAAATTGCAATAAAATCCAAGTGGTGAAAACTTGGAAATGGGCGCTACTTGAGGCCTTTGCACCCCTATTTCTTAGCACACATCCTCGACACTTAGCCTTTCTCCATCATGTCGTGTCCTTGTTACCTTGGTTTGGAATTGGTCTTTGTCTTTGTCTAGGGGGCACAATTGTGTTAGCTTTGGTCTCTTGGATGCATTAGTCTTACCCCAACTGTGTTTTTCAACACAACCCCTAGCATCAAGTGTTTTTCAACACTTCTCGGTTTGGTCTTACCCAATTTTGTCATGTGATCTTACCTACTGGCAAGCATTTGATCATTATCCTAAGAACTCAGTATCAGTTAACACACTTAAATTTTTAAACACAAATGCTTGAGCTATGTCATGATCTTTTCTTTGTGTGTTGACTGGTATTGATTTTCGTTGAGTGTCCTTGTCTAATAAGTCTCTTTGGGATGCATAACTAGAGGACTTGGGGCATGGGGCATGTTTTTATTTTCTTTCTACTTGTGGGTGTGGTCTTGAAACTCTTGGGTGTCTCTTTTTGTTCCCTTGAAACACTTAGGAGATTTGAGGCATCATCCTTGACTATTTTTGCACAACCGTTCTTATGGTCATCCTGACATCTATGCTTTGATACAAGCGTGGTTTTGCTACATTAAATTGGGTAAGCTAACATCTAAGTCATCTTGACCTTTATGTCTTTGATGCTTATGTTAGAATCTTTCCACATTCCAATCTGATATAAATCACATTCATATCTTCGTAGTTGCACTTGTGACTAGTGATGATTGTGTGATTTTTCGATGTCCGTTAATAATGGCCCAATGATGAAAATAAGTTCCTTAACATTCTCTAATAAATAATGAACACAAAATCCTATGTTATAGTTACTCTATTGCAAGTACACCTTTGCATTTTCATGTAGCTTGCATTGTTAGACTTCATGTTAATTTGCATTTTTAGGCTACATTATGTGTTGGAGAGCGTTTTCCTTCATCTTTCTTTTGGACTTTTAATCAACTGTGGTCACGTTTTGATCTTCATTTCCTTATCTTCTTTCGTGATCTCAATTGAAATTCTCTATCTTAAACAGTTGATTGATTTTGAGGCATTCTATTTCCTGAGGCAAATTCTCTTTCTTCTCTCCATTTATTTCCACTTCTTCCAAACTTTGATCTTCCATTCGATTTCCCCCCACTTCTTTTCTTCTGATTCAACCTTGGGGCATAAACTTTCATACTTAATGATCTACCTTGGTTCTGTGATCCTTATATCTTTCATTTTACATCAAGAACCTTATTTTTAGTTCGATTTGATCAAATTTATCAATTCACTGTTTCTCCTCTATCTCATTTCGATTTCGATCATGAGGGGGTAGTACCTATCAAACTTTAATCCTTGATTGAGATTTATCAATTCTATCAATTAAACCTTGCTGGAGATTCTTATCTCTTATCTTAGACTTGACAATTACCTATTTATAGGGGTGTTGGCTTTGTCTTTTTTTCAATCAGCTTATCTTTGTCCTGATGTGTTCCTGTTCGCCGATCACATGTCTGGGTTGTTTTGTGATCCCAAATCGATCTCACATTTCAACTTCATTCTTTGACTACATGTGTTCCTATGAAGATCACACATTAGTCAAAGAGGGGCAAATGTATGCACCCTAAAATGGTCGCCTAGACTTTGGGCCCCATTCTTCAATTTATCAATTTCCCGAATCAATGCCTTGCAATATTTTCAATTCAAATCAATTTTCTTGATCAAATCGTAATTAATTGAATATTTCCTAATGTTTGGTCATTTTATTTTAAGCCTTATTTAATTAAAAAGAGAAAAAATAAAATAATAAAATAATCTTATTTAATTAAGAGAACATGCTCCCTTTTAATTAAATATAAAATCTTTTAATTAAATAGTAAAATCACTTTATCCTAAGTCTCATTTAATTAAAATAATAAATCTCTTTTAAATAAATAAAAAATCTTTTAATTAAATAATGGAAACTTATTTTCAAAAAATAATAAATAAATAATAAAATAAAAATAAAAAGAAAAGTGCACTTTCTTATGAGATAGAATCTTTTGACTTTTTGAAAAAGGTTTTTGCCTCTTAATCTCTTCCACACATCTTTTTACCTCTTAACCATGTCCATTGATTTTGCCTCTTGAGAATCTTGAGCACATAGATCAACCAAGATTTAATCTCCACTATTGCTCATTTCTTTTTGCCTCTTAATCTTGACCGTCCATTCATTTCTAAAATCCTTTATAAGGAGCCCTATCCTTCTCATTTGATCATCCATCTTTTGCATCATCATCTCTTACATTATCATCCTCTTGAAGTCTCTCAATCTTAGCATCTTTGAGTCTTGGCATCTTAGCATCTTGGAATCTTGGAGTCTCTCTTGGCATCTTGGAGCTATGGTATTCTTAGATCTCTCATATTGAAGTATTGCATCATCATTTTCATTTTCTTTCTTGCATCTAGCTTAGATCTACTTTCATTTTCATTTGCATGCATACTTGATGATCATGGAGATTAGCATTCTTGCTTTTCCTTTTTGAATCTCTCATTTTATGGTGTACTTGCATGGGCACAAACTAGGTCTAATTTGAGGGCCTTCATTATAAACCCTTGCACTCCATGAATAGAGAGCTATGAGTCACCATTTGAGATCTCATTCTTGAGCAATCTTATATTTAATGACTCATAGAAGTGTGCCAACATTTTAGCACAGCTAAAAAAAATTGTTCACATAATATAATCCAAAAACTTATCATTGCAAGCATTAACAAGCTTTTGAAAAGGAAAATGGCATGCAGTGTGGGTGGGAGTGGTAGCTGTTGCAGAGTGGGCGGAAGCCGAGAGGGAGGGGCCCCTGGTTGCGATGAGGAGGAGGGTGATTCTAAAGAAGTGGATGGAGACCCAAATGGGGTTTTGGGGGAGTCTGTGGTGGGGGGAGTCTGGTGCCCTCATCTTTTTCCTATCATGACCTCTGAGTTTAGGGCTTGGGCTCTCTACGATGGTAATGGTGTGGGGGGGGGGGGGGTTCTTTTCCCCTTTACTTTGGAGAGGAGTTGTCCCTGTTCTTCTCAGTTGGTTTGCATTGGTAAGTGGCTGCAATGGGTCCATCTTTGGGATCTTGACGTGCTGGCCTGTCCCTGGGATCATCACTCTTTCTAGGCTCCTCAAATCCTTTTACTCATGTGGGAGAGTGGTGATGGTTCACTTGGTGTGGTCTCATGTGGGATCCCTATTGAGGTGGGGTTGCACACAAGTTCTCTTTGGCAACTTATGGTTTCTTATCTACTCTACTCCTATACTCTGCTTCTTATTGAGGTGGAAGCTCATTGTGAGGTGAAGGTTCCTTTCCCTCTTAACACCTCTTTTCCACTTTCTATTGAGGGGGAAGCTCCTTCTAAGGTGGAGGCTCGACCTATTGAAGTGGCTAGTAGCTAGATGGAGGAGGTGGGTTGGAGTATGGTTGGTGAGCAAGGCTATAGCTGGAGGGTTCTTTTTTTGCCAGTGATCTATGATGGTATTGTCTTTTTCTTGGCAAGTTGTGATCTGGTGGAGTGGGGAGTTTTCCTCATTCCTATCTTGTTGTTTATGGTGAGGGGAGCCTTTCAAAACCCTACAGTGCTTGGTCATTGCTGGCGAGTCCTATTTTTGCCAGAGATCCTTGAAAGTCTTTTCTTTTTTCTAGTAAATCTCTGTTTGGTCCCCTCTTCCCAGTTTTATTTTCATCTTTCGACCTCTTTCCTGCTTCCCATTAAGGTGGAAGCTCCTTCTGAGGTGGAGGCTCAGCCTTTTGAGGTGGCTTGGTGCTGGATGGAAGAGGTGGTTTGGTGGACTGTTAGAGCGCTTAGCTGCTGCTGGAGGGTTCTAATTTTTCCAGAGACTGTAAATAGCCTTATTTTTTTTGTGGCAGGTAATGATTTGGGGGATTGGGGGGTCTTTATCATTCCCTTATCTTTATTTAAGGTTGGGGGAACCTTTCAAAACCTAGATGTAATAGTGTAGCTAAAGCTTAACATGCTCACACTTTTAAGTTGTTGTTTTCTTTTTAGTTATGATATGGTGGATTGGGGAGCTAGTCTCATACCCATTTCTTTGTTTAAGTTTGGGGGAACTATCCAAAACCTTGATGGTTTGGTGCAGCTGAAGTGTAATATGCTCAATTATTTAAGTTGCTATTTTCTTCTAGGTTGGGATTCGATGGTTTGGGGAGTTATCCTCATACCCAGTTCTTTGTTTAAGGTTGGGGGAGCCTTTCAAAAATCTGATGGTTTGGTGCAGCTAAAGCTCTACATGCACAATCACTTAAGCTACCGTTTCATTAAGTCTGGTTATGGGAGCCATCAAAACCCTTATGTTTAGTTTAGGGATCTTGAAAACCCTAGATATTTGATGATGTTGTAAGGTGTTGGCTTTACACTTTAGGTCTCAGTAGCTTGTGCCTTTCTAAGTATCTATCTTCTAGCTGCAATTGTATTGAGGGGTTTGTGCTGCTATTTTTTCTACTGGCATTGTGTGCTGGGGGGTGCTGTAAGGTTTATCTTGTTCCCTAGCTATTTCACTTTGGTTAGAGCTAAATCTTCCTATTTTTAAGCTCAGGGTTATAGTTCCCACCAAAAACTATTTGTAAATGGTTTCGGGGCCCATTCAAAACTTGTTTTTACCTTAATCAAAAACATTTTAGCACACAGCTAAATAGTTAGGTGTGCCTTCGACCCTCACTTTTCATCTCCCTCCTTGCACCAATATTGATGTCTATTATCATAAGACCCTCTGTCATTTTCTCAATCTTTGCAGTAAGGTCTTTTACCACATGCATTAACTTATCAACCTTATCCTCTTCCTTGTTTGGCCTACTTGTTTGGCCTTTTGTGTCCTTCCACAACCTTCCATATTCTCTTTTGAACATCTTCCCAGATGCTTTTATATTACTCTCAATATTAATAGCCATTTTGAAAGCTTCCCTTAGGGTTGATCAATTTTTATCCCTCAAAAGATATGAAATCATTCCATCTACTACATTGAAATAGGTTGTTAAACACACTTCTGTTGGGATTATGGAAAGGTAAGTTACTGAGAGGGGAGGGGTGAATCAATAGCCCTGATTTTTTTTTCTTTATCCTTAATATGATCTCTTTCATTAACCAACTGTCATATTATCATTTTCATTCATTCATAACATAACTGAAATAAGAAATGTTTTTTAATCTAGCATGTAAACATTCATGAGACTTCATACATAATACACAAGTATTTTTGTATCACATAAACCTTTGTTAGAAGGTAAAAATTGTGGTGGGGAAGACACCCACAAAGCTTCACTACTGCAATAATAAAGTTTACCTGTTAGGACTTACAATGTTGATCACTTCTGATGATCTTGCCTTGTTAGGAGCAACAATTGAGACCTGTTAAGATCTACCTTGTTAAAGGTTTTAAGCAACACTGTTAAGTGTGCACTCGATTAAGAGATTTACAAAAGACTTGTTAGGTCTACTCTGTTAAGAGATTTAGTCTGCTATAGTTGTTAGAAAGTAACAGTAAATTGATCTGGATGTAGAAATGTACTTTGCTAAATTTTAGATCTACTTATTCCTTAATTGATATCACCTTCTCGTGATAGATTTGTCTTTCAAATATTTCTTGGTAGTCTTTGGTCTAATATTGATTCAATTCTGAATACTTGTTCAATGCTTTGCTTCACAACCCTGTCTGGTCTTCAGATGTCTCCTGTAGGCAGCTACTTCTCATGTGTGATTATTCAAAACTGACATCTTGACAATTCTTATATCATAAATATTTGACCTAATTAGGGTTATAGAATCATCTAGAAAACATTAGATTTACGATCCATATGAATGACCTAAATCAATACTGCATAGGAATCATCACCAGTTAATTATTACATCTCCAATAAATCTTTACCTCAATCTATGTAAACCATTTTTTAGCTCAGTATAAACCATTTTCCTTGTATTATATGTCATTCCATACTTCTATGTCATTCTTATATTACTCGATATATACTACATCCATGTTTTGATAAATTTTTTATGCTTGGTAAATATGAATGCTCGGTTATAACTGTACTCAATAATCATCTGGATCGGTGCATGTGCTTGGTCAAGACTGTGCTCAGTTACTTTGTCATTTTGCATTGTGCTCTGCTTGGTTACTATACTTAGTGTGTTGACCGACTAGCCTATTTGCATCCTTTACCGACTATATGTGTGACACTAATGAAAACTCATAATGTAACATTCTCCCCCCTTGGCATTAGTGACAAAAACACATATGTATTCCATAATCAAAATCTTCTCCAAAATTCAAAATTTGTATACTTCAAAAATTTTATTTGTGTAAACTCCCCCTATTTATATGCCTCGGTAAACATACTATATACATATAGTATTCCCCCTTTTTTGATAATAATGCCAAAAAATGTATATACTCACAAATTGTCAAAATGGTTCTGATGGGTTTTCTTAAGGTTGGCCAAGAGGTTTTCCCATTCCTCTTTCAGACTCTCAAGTGCAATTTTCTCTAGATCAACCTGAGCATGCATATCAAAAATGTGATCTACCACTGATAATTCAGGGGTGGCAACTAACTCCTTTTCCTTCTTAACATGTTGTTGCATCACCTCGGTGTGTGGTAACAACTCATCCTGTAGCTTAGTTATTTGATCTTTGATTTTATCCTCTTCTCTTCTCAATTCATTCCTTAACCCCTGTATATGTTTAAATTTTGCATAGTGCAATTTGAATGCATGGGGTTCAGTTATCAAGCTTTCAACACTCTTCTATAGATCTTCATCTAGTTTCTTCAATTTCATATTTATTTTTGTAGTAAAGGAATCTATAGTGCAAAGCTTCTTCAAAATAGTAAGTATTTTCTGAACAATTCCTTCTATTTTACTTATAGTTTTGGATAATTTCACCTTGTGAATTACCACTGTTTGGTTGATCTTTTCTGTGATCTTGTACTATATCTTTCTTTCATCTCTCTTCAATATTTTTCTCTGCATCGGTGGTAGGAGAATTGATGTTCTTGGCAAAGATTACAAGTTGGTCAATGATGGGAGTAGTCTCATCAACATTGACATCAAGGACAACTAGCATTAGGATTTGTTTTACATCCTCTAGCACCTATTTATGTTTTCTTTCTTGCCTTAGCTTCTCTTGAGCTACTTTTTGGGTGTAGACTTCTCCATACCTCCTTAGAGCTTAGGGGTTCAAAGTTCTTGGTTCACATGCAGGTATCTCTATTACTTCATCTAGTGTCACCGAACCTTTTCAATATTTATTCTTCTTCTTCTTTTCCTATTTGCTTGATGTTGGGGATTGGCCATAAGGAACTAGAGAATTTTTCTCTGGATTAGTTTTTTGTTTCTCGGTTGAGACACTCTCTTCTTTTTCCTACCCCTTTGTAATTCCCTTGGTGTGAGGTTTTAAGACTTGTGGCCTTGTGTCGGTAGTGGAATCATCTACTTTTTTTTCATCTTGAGTTCCTTTATCATCTGCCTTTGTATTTAAAGACTCTTTTTCTCCTTCTGCACCCTTGTCTTATGTTGTATCCATTAGTATTTTGGGTGGTGTGTCCTTGGTTTTCTCCTTGGCAGCAATATCAATGGCTTGAACCAAAATTGGTAAGTTACCCGATACAAGTTCTCTAGCTACCTTGGTGGTATGTTATTCTTTATTATCAATAGTAGTAGTGATATCTTCCTCTTCTTTAGCTTCATCATTGGGGTATCCTTCAATGATATCTTCAATCAATACTTGTTCCCTGGTTATTTGTAACATCTCTGGAGTATCTTCTTTTTTTAGTTTGGCCAACAGGATAAAAATATTCAATACAAGTATTATCCTCTAGTTGCTTGGTGTCTGAGATGTGTATAGGCTCATCAAATTGCCTTTGTGTTTTAACATCATCATCATCAGTGTGTACACCTTTTCCTCTTCCTATTACACTCTTCTCTATAATAATTGCAAGTGCAGTTTTCTCTACTTCAACTTTTGACTTAAGGATATCAATCCATATCTCCTTTCTTTCCTCATCAACTTCTTTAAGTTTTCCTTGTAATATGATCAATGCTCTCCCTTTCATTAAGAATTTATTTGCATATTGTTTCATAATTTCTTCAATCTCTTGAACAAATAGATTTGGCATTTCCAAAATCAGTGATCTCTCTTGCATTTTCTTCTCGGTGTGCAAAGCATAAGTCCACCTTATTGAGATTTTATCATACAATTCCTTGGGAATACTGTTTGAAAATTCTATTGTCAATCTCTTGAATTTTATCTTCATACCAATCATTGCCTCTTACATCTTATCTTGATCCTCCACGTTCATCGTTGAATATCTATGTATTTTAGGATGACCTAGTCCTCCTTTTTATTTTATGCCCTATGAAATATCATGAATAGATTGTGATTTATTAACTAATACCTTAAATTGACTAGTATCTTCTTCATCATAATCTACATCATCTTTATTTCTTATTAATGTCCTCTTTTTGGGTACCTCAGTAGATGCTTGAGTACCTCTCTTTTTATGATAGGTCTTTATTGGTGTAGGCCTTGTTATTTTTTCTATTCCACATTTCAAAGGTGGGGAAACATCTATAGAGGACCTTTTCCTTTCCCGTGTAGGAGTTTTTGGCTATTTCCTTTTACCTTTCATTGCCTTTACTGGCTCTGCCTGTGCTTCTTTTTCTAATGTGGTCTCCTCTTCATCTTCACTATTACCGATCAGTTTTTGTTCCTCAGTTTCCTCTTTAACCAACTTGTCTGCTTCTTGTCCAAGTTGTTTTTATAGTGTGCCTATCATTTTATTTGTCTTCCTACCAATTTTAACTCCAACCAAATCCATTTTAATTCTTTTTTTCTTCTTCTTCATAGGTGCCAAACCTTGTTTCACTTTTATCCTTAGGCTCTACAAGTAGTGCCTTTATTGACCTAGTAGCTCAGTCAATGTCTATTTCATATTCCATCAGTGGATGCCATTCATTCCTCAGTTCAACTATCTTTATGAGTGTGGATTCAGTGTCCACTAGGAAACACATTTCATATTTGTACTTTTCCACCAATTGTGCAAGAATTTTGCTCCTTTTGTGCATTCTATCATTAAATTTGCCAAAATAGTCATCCATGACTAGCTCAAAATTTTGACCTAAACTACTTATGAATTCACCAATTTGAATGATAACTAGTTTATTTACATCCCATTGTACATCACAGATTGAGATAAATTAATTTTGTAAGTAAAAAAAGACACATACCAATAGGGATCCAAAATTGTAGGTGTTGGATTTTGCAACTTGGATTGTTCTCATATTCTCCTCTAGTTGCCTCAACATCATCTTGGCTAGGTCAAGCTGAAGACCTTTCTTCATAATTTTGTAGGCAATATGAACAACACTGCAAGGAACATTGTTCGGTCTACTAGATTGGACTACCTTGTAAGAAATAGCATATGCTCTGAATCTAGTCTCTGGATCATCAATTGTGTTTATTCTCATTCCTTTGTCATCCCATTCGGCTCCATTTAACTTCTTGATCTCTCTCTTCAATGGGTGCATTAGGGATTTTTCCTTGTCACATATTGGGTATCTAGTGACCATGTGAATCATATCCTTTATGATCTTTAGCAGCTCATCAAGCCACATAGTGCCATCATGTACTCGGCTCAAAACAATCCTTATTCACTCAGTCTTAAATACCTTTGGGAAATGAAGAGCATTTGTCAATCCTTTAAATTCTAGATGTTTGTGTTCATCCTTAAGTTTCTTGTCTGTGCATAGCTCCTAATAAGTGGATTGTAGCTCAAAATCACCAATCTCATTGATCTTGTAGTGAATATATGATCAAATATCTTTCACCAATAAAACTCTAGGGAGTATTGATGAAAATAAACCTTTTTCATTGATCTGTGAAGAAATCTTAGGATGTACCTTGTAGTTTAGTTCATCATATGTTGGCCTCTTGATTAATGTGACTTTCTTCTCCTTATCAACCTTCGATTGAATAGTTTTTGAAGTAGATGCCATTGCTAATTACAAATTAGGGCTTTGTTCAAAATATCTTCAAATAAATTGGGTTCGCTTCAAATTTACTTGAATAGCTTCCAAACACTTGGTGAAATGCTCAAATTGTAGTAAATAGCTTGGAATCTAGTTTCACAAATCTTGCTCTTTTCACTTTGGTTTCTCTTTTTGAATGCAATGTGATAAATGAGTTGGATCGACGTGTATTTATACCCAAAAACCTTTTTTGGCATAAATGTGTTGCATTAAAAGCTTCACCAACCACTACTTGGTTAAAGATAAAATATTAGGTTATTTTCTTTAGATACTTCAGCTTGGTGAACACTACCAACGCTTAGTTGACTATGTAGCTCGGTTAACCTTACCATTTTTATCGACTGACAAACTCGTACTCAGTCATGCTTTACTGACTATACTCATTTCAAGTTCATAACATATAACAACCTAGTGCATCTTAATTCATGTAGATATGGTATTCATGCAATAGATATAAGGAACTTTTGTAAGATATATTTGATTAAAATTCAGTTCCTATACTTGATAGACTTAAGTAGAAGTGGTGAAATCACCTAATCCAAGGGATGAGGTGTCACCAACTGTTGTATTTTTTCCTCCATTATCTTTTGTTTATCTTCTTCACATTTGAATCATGTACCTTCTAATTCCATCAATAGTATTCTCATTTATATCAACATTCAATTTTGGTGCTCGGTCTCTGCAATCTTTACTTAAGTGACCAACCTTGTGACAGTGCAAACATGCCATTTCAAAATTTGTCCAATTTTTAGATTTACCTCTCTAGTGTAATCTCATACAATTTGTAGCAATATGACCATATCTTCCACATGTTGTACAATTAACCCAAGTGTTGTAATCCCAAGTGTAAGAATTACCTTGTCTTCTTAGTTGATAAATGTTGTTTTGTCTTTTTGATTTCCAAACTTATTTCAGTTGTGCCTTGCATTCTTGTGATATATGACCATGCTTGTTGCAAGTACAACATTGATTTTCCATGTAGTGCCTCTTAGGTTACTTATTCATCTTTTATCTACAATCATATGCTAGATTTCCATACTTTTTTCAATCGTAACAATAACCATCAAATTTAGGAGTAGTGTTAGGAGTATCTTTAGCTTTACTTTTGCAAACATTTTTTGTGTGACCTAGTTTTCCATAGTGATAGCATGAGAGCTTCTTTGGTCTTGGATTTTCATAGCCATTCCTTTGCTCTGCTTGATTTGATGACTCTCTCTTCTTAGTATAACCTAATCCAGTGGTGTCATCCAGTCTTCTCTGACTCATTAAGAATTCATCCATCCTTTTGGTACTTTCCTCAATTTTTTTTATCAGTTCATTGTGTTGTTGTTGCATCTTCATTTAATTTTTCAATCTTTCATTCTCTTCCCTCAATTCACCAATGTCTTCCAATTTCCTAACAAGATCATTGTTTACTTGGTTGAATTCTTGACTCAGGAAAACCATCTGATTGGAAATTTCAAAGTGATGCTCGATCAACCTTAGTATTTCATATTCTCTCTCTTCCAATTTTTTAGTCATCTATCTTTTGTCTTCAATAGCCATATTCATTTCTTGTTTATCTTGTCTTATGTTGTTCATAACTTCAATCATTCTTACCATTTGAGTCTCTTGAGCAATTTGTAGTGCTTTCAGTTGTTCGGTAAGGTGTTGATTCTTTTTAGACATATCTGAGATTGTTCCTTTGGATGCATCAAATATACTTCCAGAGCCTTCAGATAATTCTTCTATCTCTTCTTCCTGATATTGAGTATCATTTTTCTGAAATTCTAATTCCTTTCTTTTGTTCAATGATTCTCTCAACTTTTCCTTGACATTCTTAAGCTATTCCAAGATAATCTGCATCTCCAATTTATGATTTTTAATTATCTTATCAAGCTTATACCTTTCCATCTCTAAGATCTTTCCACTTTAGTGATTAAACTTCTTTAACAAGAGAACTAGCTCTGATACCAATTGTTGGGATTATGGAAAGGTGAGTTACTAAGAGGGGAGGGGTGAATCAGTAACCCTAAAAACTTTTTGTTCTTTATCCTTAATATAATCTCTTTCATTAACCACCTGTCATATTATCATTTCCATTCATATAAAACATAACTAAAATAATAAATGCTTTCTAATCTAACATGTAAACATTCATGAAACTTCATACATAATGCACACGTATTTTGGCATGGTAGAAACCCTTGTTAGAAGGTAAAAAATGTGGTGGGAATGATACCCACAAAGCTTCACTATTGCAATAATAAAGTTTTCCTATTAGGGCTTATAATGTTGATCACTTCTGATGATCTTACCCTATTAGGAGTAACAATTGAGACTTGTTAAGATCTACCTTGTTAAAGGATTTAAGCAACACTATTAAGTGTGCACTTAGTTAAGAGATTTACAAAATACTTTCTAGGTCTTCTCTGTTAAGAGATTTAGTCCACCACAGTTGTTAGAAAGTAATAGTAAATTGATCTAGATGTAGCAACTAACTTTGTTGAATTTTAGATCTTCTTAGCCCTTAACTTATATCACTTGCCTGTGATAAATTTGTCCTTCAAATACTACTCGGTAGCCTCTAGTGTAATACTGATTAAATTTTGAATACTTGTTCAATGCTTTTCTTCACAACCCTATCTGGATGTCTCCTGTAGGTGGCTACTTCTCATGTGTGCTCATTCAAAACTGACATCTTGACAATTCTTATATCATAAATATTTGACCTAATTAGGGTTATAAAATAATCTAGAAAACATTAGATCTATGATCCATATGAATGACCTAAATCAATACTGTATAGGGAACATCACCATTTAATTATTACATCTCCAATAAATATTTACCTTGATTTATGTAAACCATTTTCTACCTTGGGGTATAAACCGTTTGCCTTGTATTTTGTGCTATTCCATACTTCTATGTCATTCCTGTATTATTCGATATATACTACATTCATGTCTCAATAAAATGTTGATGCTGGGTAAATGTGAATGCTTGGTTATAACTATACTTGGTGTGCTCAATAATCATCTAGCTCGATCAAGACTGCGCTCAGTTACTTTGTCATTTTGCCTTGTGCTATGCTCGGTTACTAAACTTAGTGTGTTGACCGACTAGCCTATTTGCATCCTTTACTGACTATATGTGTGACACTAATGGCAAGTCTTAATGTAACAACTTCTTCATCTAATCTCAAGACCTGAAACAATCTATTCATGGCCTTTTGAAACCTATTATAAAATTATTCCATACTTTCGTATGGAAATTTCTTGATATTGTTAAAGTTATTGTAGACACCTAAAATTGTCCTTTCAAACTAATATTAATTTTTATTAATATTTTCCCTTAACATTATGGTTAATTTTATTAATTGACTATAATTGTTATATTCTTCTATTTATTTAATTAAATTTATTTTAATTAAATAAATTCATTTTTCTTTTTTATTTAAATTTAATTTAAATACTATAATATATTAAATTAAATTTAATATATTATCCCTCCATTTCCATTTATAAAATAAATTTTATTTATTTTATCCCTCCACTAGCCTAAAGTTCTTCTAAACCACGATTAAATTAAATTTATTTAAATTTAATTCTTTTCCCCTTTTTCCTATTCTTACCTTTTTCTAATATTCCTCTAATCTTGATTTAAAGGTGGATTACCTTTAATCATATGCACAATCAACTTTTCCAAGGTGGCCACCTCTCCATCTCTTTTCTCCACCAATCATTTTTAAATTCCTCGTTCCCTCTAAAAGTGAAGTTTGAATTTTGCATCTTTTTTCACTTCATCCTTTTGCCTCTTAATCCTAGCCACTCATTTCTTTTTGCCTCTTCATCTTAGCCACTCCTCTTTTTCCTCTTAATCTTGGTCATCCATTATCTTGCCTCTTAATCTCCACCATCCAATTCTTTTCATTTTCTATAAAAGGAGGCCTCACTCCTCATTTTAGGTCTAAGTTCTTATTCTTCTTAATCTCTTAGCTCTTGCATCTTCTAGCATTCTTAATCATTCTAGTTCTTTTCTTCAGTGAAATCTAATCTTATTCTTAGATCTTAATCTTGTTGCATTTATCATAGATCTTAATCTTATTTGCATTATAATAGTCTTGAATCAATCTTGCATCATTTAATCTTTATCATTTGTGAAGCTTGGGGCAAGTTCCTCATACTTGTTCTGAACTCCTTCACTAGTTTTTCATTTCATTTGTGTTGGGAGAGCATACCCACATTAATCTCAAAGAGAAAATCAAACAAGGCTTTGGGTGCCCTTGTTTTAGCTCATCGGAGGTTGTAGTGAAAGTTACCTATTTTGTTGCATTTTAAATTACTAACATCTAATGTGATTGTTTGGTTTTTTGGTGTTTTGTATTTGCAGCAAATAGGTCAATATTTTCATTGCATACACTTATTTAACATAAAGCTTGAGTTAACATGTTCACCATACTGCTCCTTAAAACATCTGGCAAATTCATCCCAATATGCTATACTATTTTTTAGGAAATCATATATACCAGTCTCTAGCATCTTCATTCATAGATTGAACAAATAATTTCATCACTATGTCTTCATGCTCAATCTCTAAGTCATTTCATCTTGTCAGTGAAGGTTTTAAGGTGTTCTTCACAAGTAATAGCATTGTTTCCACTAAACCTAGGTAACTTGTCTCTTACCTCATTTGGGATGACATTTGGCTGGCCAGGAATACCATAAAAAAATAATAGACAATATCTATTCAAATGGATAGGTCTTCTTTGAAAATTTGCAATAGCATGAGTTCCACTGGTTCTAGCTACAACACTCTGATTTGCCACATTTCTAGCTGCACCACTAGCAGGATGAGCAACAAAAAATTGAGTTGGGCTAGAGGTTTGAAAATTTTGGCTAACAACATTAGTTAGTACACTTTGCACCAGACCCATGGCTTGGGGGCCTTGACTAAGGCCAACTCCTTGTGATCTTGGTATCATTCTATTTGTAATTTGTGTTGTATTGGTTACTGTAGTATCATTCACAAAATTATTTAGAAAGACTGTTTTATTTTTCATCTTTGCAGTTGCAGCTTCTAATTTAGCCTTCTCCAACTATTTAGAAAGGTCCTCCTTAGCCTTCCTTTCTCTCTCCAACTCTAGATCTAATTGTGACATTCCACTAAGGAAATTGTCAAGGTGCCTTGGCTCTTCAATATGAATACTAGATACCTTTTGTTTTCCCTTTTCTCAGATAGTTACACTTTCCTTATGGTGCAAATCATTTGCATTTTGTTGAACCTTAGTAGGCCTTTCAACCTCCCAATTTTGTAACTGTCTTAACATGTGGCCTTGCCCCTCAAACTCATCTCCCTTTAGCTGAGATTCACCTTGCTATGATTTTTATGCATTCATATAACCAAATACCTATTTATTTAGGCCTTTGTACTTCTCACTCAAAGATTTTTCATTGGCCTGATGTTGTGTAGTGACTCTTAACAGTCTCTCTCTTTTGAGCAACAAATCACAAATTTCTTGTTCTCTTTCTTTTTGCTTGTTATGCACTTCTAATCTTTGTTTTCTTTTCCTTCTTCTCAAAGCCAACACCTCTTCTTTGAATAATTCAATATGATATTGTATAGAATCAAAATTCTCAGCATCATCTAGGTCAATCAAATCTTGAAGTTCTTGATCATCCACTAGATAAAAAGGTTGATCCATTAGATTTGGGGATGCCTCACTTGGGTTTGACACACTACTATGTATATGACCATGAATTCTTATTGTATTTGTGTGAACTCTCCTATATTGGATATGAGTAACACCTTTACTTTGAGGCCTATCTTCAGGAGTACCAAATATATGGTTTAATAGAGGCTGATTGTTTGATTCATAACTAGTAGAAGATGATGATGATTTCTTAGGTACTAGGGTTAAATTACCACTCTTAGGCATCTAGGACACACTAGAACTTGATTCAAATTAGTTTGACCAATCTCTCCTATTAGCCTTAGGGAGTTCACCTTCTAGAGCAACCTTGAGATGTTTCTTTAGGTAAGACCTAGTGTTATTTTAGGGTTTCATTATGAACTAATGGAAAAGAATAGCTGGTACTATAATATGACAATGGTATAACACATAAATGAAGAGTCACCACCTAGAACAGATTTGGGGAAATACAATCTTTCTAAAGTGATAAGCACATGCAAACTATAAAAATTAGTCCTTGAACCAACTATTCTCCCCAGTAGAGTTGCCAATTTTGTTGGAGCTTTTTCTTGCAGATCACTATATGACAAGTAATGCCTATGACTCTTTGTGGCCCAACTCCCAATTTGTCAAGAAAAGATCTAACTTATTGAGGATAACAATCCTCCTTCACTTTGAGCTCCATAGACTCAGGCATGTGTACCTTTTTTATTTATCATTTATCAGTAAATCATACAGTGGATATGTGTCTTCTTAACATAGATTTAAAACATTCATCATACAAAGCTTGTAAACAAAGGATTTGAATTAATTTTAAGGATTTTCCTACAACTTTGGAACATGACCAGTGCTAAAATCCTAGGGCACAAAGTCTAAATGAATATACATCCACTAAAACATATCAATGAAGACATTTCAAACCCATGAAAGACATCTATGCCTTACATAGAACTTCCAATAGTTCATTACAAGATCATAAAATTTATAAATCCTCCCTAAAACCCTATGAAATAATCACTAGGACTTATACTTTCCTTGAAAGCAATGTACAACTATTTCACAATCTACCTTATAGGTTGATGAACCAGAAATGCCTTACAGTCCTAATTCATAAGAAATCAAAGGAAATATATAAAGAGAATTAAGTATTGAAAAGAGGCTTAAAACTATATTTTCATTGATATATTCAAGCTTCAGTACATTTAGGAAAACTAAATGTACTCAAATAGAGCGAAAGGTCTCATACTAGAGTTGTATTTTTTCTATCTCTTTTCTATGAAAATCCTCCTTACAATAGTTACAACTTGCAATATATATCACTAAAAATCTTGATCCTATTATGAATAAGGATGCAACAAGCTACAGATTGCTAGGAGTAAACATCACTTTCACAAAAAGGCATGCCAGAACCACTACGTCTGATCAAGCCTACAATAACCTTGTATGTCAGCATCATGGCACTGTTGTCTGATAATATTCAAGACAACTTCTAATGATTATACTGGATGGTCTCATCCACTTTTAGATATTTGTCATCCTTGTGCTCAATGATCAGGCACCTTGTTGCTCTCACTCTTCTATCTCTTACGTTGGGTCATCAACAACTAGATTTTTTTTCCTTTTACTTTAGATGAGTATCCCACTTTTCCACCTCCTCATTTGATGGTGAAGGAAAAATGCAATTACATATTCATATTTCAAAATTGTAACTTCAATGGGTAAAAAAAACATATCATGCCATAAAACAAAGTCGTCGATCAAAACCCTCTTAGCATAATGTGCAATTCACAAAAATAAAAGACCAATGACCTCCACATCACTCCTCAAGGCTGAGAAATCAACCAATCAGAAAGTGACATATCAACTCCACATGATGCTTAGGCCCCACCCATTTTTACTTTATCAAACTGGACATGCATCACTCATGCGTGATCCCTTGACCAGTATCTTTCTTGTAGGTTTTGATCACGGGATTATGCCTACTGTCCAATAAAAACTGATCTCTCCATGCTTTATCACCTTTCAGCCCATGCTATGTGATGTCATCTTATACACACATTACTTTGGCGTTATCCCTTGAATAGTATCTAGTGAGAAACTCTTATTCATGGGATTACGCCTGCTATCTAATCGAACTTGATCTGACTATCCTTTATCTTCCTCCACAACTAGTCCCATGATCTCAAGGTAGACACTTGTCAGTTAGGCATGATCTTGCAAAGGTTAAATTGTATGCAACTTTGATTAGTGACATCATGCCTGTCATTGGATCAAACTTAATTTTCTCAACACCTATCTTTTCCTTTAGTCTTGAATAGGTCCCACCATCAGCTACGTGTCACTCAGGTGCGATACCTTGAAGGGTAAACTCTTTGCATCTTCTGATCATGGGATCATTCCCACTATTAGATTAAAATAGATCTAACTTCCCTTTATCTTCTTTAATAGTGATCCCATGATCCTAGGGAGGACACTTGTCACTTAGGCGTGATCCCCCAAAGAATAAAAACTATGCAACTTTGGTTAGTGACATCACACCTGCCATTGGATCAAACTTGATCTACTTGATATCTATCTTTTCCTTTATCCCCAACCAGGTCTCACCATCAACTACATGTCACTTAGACATGATGCCTTGAAGGGTAAATTCCACACATCTTTTGATCACAGGATCATTCCCACTATTGGATCTAAATGAATCTGACTTGCTTTTAAAACATGATGGAGACTTTAGAGTTAGGGAAAAATAATTCACAGGTCCCACTAGGAATCATGACTTAATTAACTTGGCGCCCTTCAAAGACACTTAAGACACATGTTTTAAAACCAACTTAAGTGACTCTCAAAAAGTAATGAAGAAATATAAAAACCAAGGGATACTTAGGTTTTAAAACAAGATGAACACTTAGGGATTGGAGGAAATAAAACCTAGGGTTGAACAAGGTTTAAAGGTGGGAAGGATTTTAAAGGCAAATAAATACCTCCAAGGAAAAATTTAAAACTAGAACCAGGACATGGCATAGAAAAATTTGGATCAACACCTTGTATACCTATGTTGACCTATGGAGAAATCTCTCATATTATTTCTCCATCACCAGAAATTAATAACCAACGACTTACTCAAGCAGCTAAAAATTAGGAAGATGAAGAAGAAGCTCCCAGGACTCTGACACAATATTTGGGAAGATCTGATGATAGTCAAATTGACTCTCATGAATATGAGTGGGATGCCCTTTCTGATGCTACCATAGATATTGAGATTGTGATGCAGGAGCATCTCGGGTCCTTGGCAATCCTGTGTCACCAAAAACAATTTGGAGTTTGTCTATGTTGCTCAGTTCCTGCTTTGACCGAGTTGGTTGGTAGTTGGTCAGTTTCCTTTGGTCACCGAGTGTGGTCAGTTATCTCCTGGACAATCAGTTGTTTCACTGGTGCTCGACCTTGCTTGTCTACTGCTCAGTTATCTTGCTCACCGACGGGTTTAGTTTTAGTTTCTGTTGTGGCCAAATTGTGCATTTATATTAGATCATAGATTTAATGTTGGAATCCATCATTGGGAAGCATGTGGTCCCAGATCTGACTGTTCCTTCCATTGATTATGGATCTAAAGGCTGAATCAGTTCGGTAGCTTCTTGTATAAATGTAGTTGTTGGTTGAGAGTTTTTGGGATAGGAGTCTGGTAGAAGATAGGATTAGAGATTTTGAAAGATCCTCGCATGTTTTGAGGCTTCTATATTTCATTGTAATATCTAGCCCTAATTGGGAAGGCCTTATAGCTCGGCATGTATGGTTCTATTTGATGAAAATATATGAAAGATCTAGCATTCTCTCTCTCATTGTTGTGTTTGTTTGCTTCCACATGTGTTGAGCAGGCTTGTTTCATTAGGGTGTGCCATTGTTTGGCCCCTCTTGCTCCCTACCTTGCATTAGGTAGTATCAAAGCGAGGTGAGATCTTGATCTAGGTCTACGGATCTAGGTTTGTATGTTCCTCTTGAAGCCCTAGTTGATTGTTGTGGGGTAGCAGTTTGTGATCTGACCAACAATTGTAGAGGGTTGTCAAGATGGTTCATGGGAGGCAAGATGTAGATCTAGGATTGGCATATATGCTAAGGTAGATTGTTGCTAGATTATAAGCTATTGAAATAGCCCAAAGAAGAGGCAAACATCTTAAAGATGTTAGTGATGATGAAGTTGAGGAAGAATAGGCGAATGAAAAACTTGCAGCTATTATGGATTAAGGTGAATAAAGATTTTGAAGGCTTTGACAAGTTTGAAGTCAACACCACATTTCAATCCTCTTGAGTATGGTGGAAAGCTAGATTCTGATGAATTGGTGGACTGGATCATTGAGATGGAAAATTATTTTGAGTATGAAAACATTTCTGAGGACAAGAAGGTGAAGATTGCAAGCACAAAGTTGAAAAGTCATGCGTCCTTATGGTGGGAACATCTGCAATTGGATAGGAAGAGGAGAGGAAAAGAAAAAATAAAGGTATGGAATAAAATGGTGAACAAATTGAAAGGAAAGTTCTTACCTTGTGATTATCAGATTAACCTAGTTTGGCGAATGCAAAGTTTGAGGTGGAAAGATAGCTCGGTAAAAGAGTATACTAAGGAATTCTATAGGTTAGATATCAGATCTAGACATGATGAAGATGATGTGGAAAGAATTGGTAGATACCTGAATGGTTTGAGAGTTTCCATCCAAGAGGAAATTAGTATGGTCAAGTTGGAGAACATTGAAGAGGCTTATCAATTTTCATTGAAGGCTGAGGAGAAATTGAACAAAAGACATGAGAAAAGAAAAAGAGGTTGAGGTGGTAGATTCCCTAGAGGAAGAGGTAGATCTAATGGTGAAAATGGTAGATCTGAACTAAAAAAGACAAATCTGGACAAAGGCAAGACTGAGTGGAAAGGTGAAAGTTCATCTAGAGGTAGAGGCAGTAACTACCGAGGTGGTTATGGTAGAGGAAGTTTCTGAGGAACTTGTTACAATTGTGGAGAAGAAGGACATAGATCTTTTGAATGTACACATGCTATTAAGAAGGCTGGTAGCAGTAGAAATGCTTTGGTGCAAGAAGAGTCATTGAATGAACCTGAGAAATAAAATAACTTAATGGTAAGGAGAGCACTGTGGAATGAAAGAAAGAAGGAAGATCTGGTAAGGAAAAGTTTGTTCAAGACCAGATGTAGAGTTTCTGATAAAGTTTGGAAGGTAATCATTGACAGTGGTAGCTCAAAGAATTTGGCATCTGAGGAGATGGTCATAAAATTGCAGTTGGAAAGGTTGGTACATCTGTAGCCCTATTAGATTTCATGGATCAAAGATTAGCATACACTCTTGGTAAGTGAACAATGTTATGTGAATTTGAAGATTGGAAAGTACTATGATAAGGTGTTATGTGATATCATGCCTATGGATTGTTGTCATATTTTGTTGGGTAGACCTTGGCAATATGATAGACATGCTATATATGATGGGAGATTACATAAGTATACTATTGTGGCTAATGGAAATAAACAAATCTTGTTACCATTGATGGAAGAACCTATTAGTAATGTTTGCACATCTGTGAAAGTTTGTTTGATGGAGGGAAGAAATTTTGTTAACTCTTTAAAGAAGAATGATGTATGTTTTGCTATGATTCCTAACAAATCGAGTAAGAAAATAGAGGATAATGTCCCTGAGGAGATTAATAAGTTACTCACTAAGTATAGTGATATCATTTCTAATAATGTACCTGATGGTTTGCCACTGAAAAGAAGCATTGATCATTGTATGGATCTAATCCCCGGAGCTAGTTTACCAAATAAAGCACCTCATCGGTTGACACCTACCGAGAATTAGGAATTGAACTGATAGATTCAAGAATTACTAGAGAAAGGTTTGATTAGAGAAAGTCTAAGTCCTTGTGTAGGACCTGCTGTATTGGCACCTAAAAAGAATGGAGAATGGAGAATGTGTACTGATTCCAGAGCAATCAATAAGATAACATTGAAGTATAGGTTTCCTATATTGAGAATGGATGACATAATGGACAGTTTGACTAGAGCAAAGTGTTTCACCAAAATTGACTTGAAAAGTGGATATCATTAGATTAGAATCAGAGAAGGTGATGAATGGAAGACTGCTTTGAAGACAAAATAAGGTTTGTATGAGTGGTTGGTTATGCCCTTTGGTTTAACTAATGCACCGAGTACTTGTACGAGGCTGATGAATGAAGTTTTGAAGAAATTTTTGGGTAAGTTTGTGATTGTATATCTTGATGACATTCTGATATTCAATAAGACTAGAGAAGAACATTTGTTGCATGTTAGACAAGTTTTGTAGAAATTGAAAGAGGAAAAGTTGCTGATAAATCTGAAAAAGTGTTCATTCATGAAAGAAGAGATTGTGTATTTGGGATTTGTTATTTCAGATGATGGTTTGAAGATGGATTCTAAAAAGGTTGAAGCTTTTCAAGTGGAATGTGATGCAAGTGGAAGTGCAATTGGAGCTGTGTTGAGTCAAGAAGGTAAACCTGTTGCTTTCTTTAGTGAAAAGTTGAATGATGCTAGAAGGAAATATTATGTGTATGATCAAGAATTCTATGCTATTGTTCAAGCACTAAAGAAATGGAGACATTATTTGATACCGAGTGAATTTGTGTTGTATACTGATCATAAGGCTTTACAATATTTGGGTAGTCAGAATAAGTTGAATCAGAGACATATGAAATGGGTTGAGTATTTGTAGAGTTACACATTTGTGATAAAGCATAAGAGTGGAGTCACTAACTGAGTTGCTGATGCATTGAGTAGAAGAAGATCTTTGATGATCGAGATGAAAATTGAAGTTCTTGGTTTTGATGAGATGAGAGATTTTTATGAGTTTGACCTTGATTTTTCTGAGCCATGGAGAAAGTGCAGAGCACCTATTCAAGATCAACAAGATACTAAATGGGATGAATATTTTATTCAGGAAGGTATGTTGTTTAAAGATATTTAGTTGTGTATACTGAGAGCAGTAATGAGAACTAATCTGATAAAGGAGAAATATAGTAGTGGTTTGGTTGGACATTTTGGTATTGATAAAACATGGAATTTTCTTAAGGAGACGTGTTATTGGCTGCAGTTGTATAAAGATGTTTAGAAATTTGCTAAAAGTTGTGGAATTTGTCAAGTTCCAAAAGGAGTAAGTCAGAATACTAGATTGTATACACCGATTGCTGTTCCTGAGAAACCTTGGATTGACATCAGTATGGACTTTGTTCTTGGCTTACCGAAGATAGTAAGAGGTAATGATTCTATATTTGTTGTTGTGGATAGATTTTCAAAGATGGCACATTTTATACCATGTAGAAAGACATCAGATGCAGTACATATAGCAGATCTTTTCTTTAAGGAAATTTTCAGATTGCATGGATTACCGAGGAGTATTATCTATGACAGAGACAATAAATTTGTTGGATACTTTTGGAAAACCCTTTGGAATAAATTTGGCACTAAGTTGAAATATAATTCTACATTTCACCCACAAACCAATGGACAGACTGAATTTGTGAACATAAGTTTAGGAAATCTTTTGAGATGTTTAGTTGGAGACACATTGAGTAACTAGGATTCTATGTTGGCACAAGCAAAGTTTGCATACAATAATTCAATGAATAGGAGTACTAGAAAGACACTATTTGAGATTGTGAATGACACACATCTGAGAGGAATATCTGATTTGAGAGACATTGTTGATGAGAATAAGAAAAGTGTTGAAGGAGTAAAATTTGTTGAGTACATGAAGACATTGCATGAAGATGTGAAGCTGAAGTTGGAAGATAGTAATAAAAAATACAAAGATAGAGCTGATAGATCAAGGAGACATAAAATTTTTGATGTTGGTGATGAAGTGATGGTTCATTTGAAGAAAGGTCGATTTCCTGTTGGAACATATGGAAAGTTGAAGATGAAGAAGTTTGGACCTTGCAAGATTTTGAAGAAATTTGACAGTGGAAATGTTGGAATTAGGAGAGATAAGTACTGAGAGGGGAGGGGTGAATCAGTGCCTTCAAAACTCAACTTGCAAACCTTTCAGATCTAAAACTATAAATAGTGATAACTGACCAAGATAACTTGAATCTAATTGCATGAATCATTCATCCACTTAACTTAAGTAAGTAAACAACATGAAATCCATAACACAATCACATGACACAAGTATTTTGGTAATGTAGAAACCCTTGTTAGAAGGTAAAAACTATGGTGGGGATGACACCCACAAATTCTTCACTACTACAGATAGAAAAGGTTTCCCTGTTAGGGCTACAAGTTTTGATCACTTTTGGTGATCTCACCCTGTTAGGAGTGACATGTTAGATGGGCTAAATCTACCTAGTTATAGGATTTTAACAACACTAATGAAGTGTGCACTCGGTTAAGAGATTTACATAAGATTGTTAAGTCTACTCTGCTAAGAGATTTTAACCAAAAACTCTATTACAATTGTCAGAAAGCAATAGGTATTTATCTACTATTTAACACTCAATTGTCTGATATAGATCTATAATCTCTTGATAAAATATCACCTTACTTGTGATGAATCTCTGCTCTAAACTACTTAGTAGCCTTTGTTGTTTTTGCTCAATCTGATTTCTTCTGTACTCAGTTCTGCTCTGTTAATTGATAGACTTGAAGATAGGAAAATGCTTCAAGTGCTTCATGATTCATATATCAGTTCTTGTCAAAAATATGCAAACACACAAATATATAGTGTTCTATTTTTGCCATTTTAACAAAATTAGGTTACACAATATAGTCATAGCCCTAAGATCTACAGTGTACAATAATAACCTAGATCATCTATTACAAAAGATATACATTGTATTTAATGAATATCATTACATTAAATGTTCCTCGATCTTGGTAAAATGTTTTACAAACCATTGTAATCATTTGCATAGAAGAATGTGCCATTCCTGATTACTATGCCGTTTCTTGTGATCCTTGGTAAACACTGTGTAATTTGATTGGTGTATACTATGATGCTTGGTGTTTACTATCTGTCGGTGTCGGTGTCTGCTGGTGCTCGATAAACTGTCTGCTGCTTGGTATACTGCTTTATCGACTAGTCTGTTCTACTTTATGTTATCGATTAGCTCACTGTAAGTGACTGACCGATATCTTTACACACCTTTGGTACTAATGACAACCTTAAAAGCTCAATAGAGATAACAATCTCCCCCTTTGGCATTAGTATCAAACCTTTGAATGTATAAAGACAAAGTTTTCTATGTAACTTATATCTCCTTATATCTCCGCCATATACATATACACATAAAAAATTTCTAAGTACTAAGTACTCCCCCTCGGTGCATGCTCCTGGTAATAAATGGTATACATAGCATCCATGTACATAATATTTGGCATAATAACATCTGATACATTGTTTTCCCCCTTTTTGATAGTAATACCAAATATAAAATTGAGGTAGTATACTCACAGCTTGTCAAAAATTGACTGATGGGTTTTCTCCACTGACTCTAAGAGGTTTTTCCATTCCTCTTTCAAGTTGGTGAGAGAAATGTGCTCAAGAATGACTTGTGCATGCATGTCAAAGATGTTTTCTAACATCAAAATTTTTGGTGTTACAACTAATAGCTCAGTTTTGACAATATGTGCTTCAAAAATTTTCAGGTATGGAATGAGTTCGGTTTGTAACTCAGTAACCTAATCTATTAGGTGCACTTCTTATTTCTTCAAATCTGCTATCAACCACCAGAGTTCCTAAACTCGGTGAATGTGCTTAAAGAAAGCATGTGGCTCAGTGATAGTTTCATTTGTACTCAACTGTATTTCTACTTCCAATCCTTTGATCTTTTCACTAACTTCAACAGTGAAGGTGTCTGTAGTACAAAGCTTCAATAAGTATTGACAAATTGTCTAGGTGAAGGATTTTGTTTTAGTAATTACCTAAGATAATTTGACCTTCTTTAATGCCACTTCTAGGCTGATTTTCTCTGCTAATTTGTGTTGTATTTTGGATTCTACCCTTTCTTCAATTCATTTGTCTGCATCAGTGTCTGGGGCATTGATCTTCTTGGTAAGTGTAGCAAGTTGATCTATAATAGGTGTATCCTCATCAATATGTATCTTAGGTACTACCTATTGGAGGATATCCTGCACATCGGTTAATACTTCTTTTCTTTTGTGCTCTTGCTTTAGCTTCTCTTGCACTACCTTCCTTGAACATAACTCCCCATATTTACTCAAGTCCTCAGGGCTTAGGGTCCTCGAGTCACACTTAGGGATAATAATCACTTCATCTAGGGTGACCGACCCTTTTCCTTTCTTCTTCTTCTTCTTCTGTGCTAGAGGTGATTTCTTCTCAATGATAGCAATAGATCTATCTCCAGTCTTCGGAGTATCCTTCCCTGTTAATACTTGTTCTTCCTTCTTCTACTCCTTGGTAGTGGTGGTCTCGGTTGATATAGTAGGAGTCTCAGTTGTGGTGATCAGTGGGATCACCTCTGTTTCCTTTGGTTCTTGTGTTTCCTTTACTTCTGTAGAAGGTTCCTCTGTATGTGTAGGCTCATCTATTTCTGTAGGTTTCTCTGTGTTTTGATCCCCTGTGGTGTCTTTGTTTTACTCAGGATCTAAGCCATCGAGTTATACTTGGGAAATAATTTCAGCTACTTCGACAAGTATAGGAAGTTCACCCAGTAGTGATGTAAATAGACTTTCAGTGTCTAGTGCTTCATCTTTATTTGGGACAATATTTACATCTTCATCATCCTGGTCATCAGGATCACCATGTGTGATGTCTACAATGAGTATATCATCATCGGTTTTCTTCTCCAGTTGGATTTCAACTTTATCCGGTGCATCCTATGAAACTTTTATTTCTTCCTTGTCCTCAGTTATATTATTTTCCTCGGTAACTGATATACCGGTATTCTTTGATTTCTTTGTTGTTCCCTCATCAATACAAATACCTTTACCTTTAGAATTTTGTCTCTTCTTAGACAGGTTCAAAAATGCTTGTTGCTCATCTTTTTCTTTGGCCTTTAGAATTGATGTCCATATAGAATCAGTTGTGACATCCATATCTACTACATTGTCATCCATGATCATTAAGGCTCTATTCTTGATCATAAAGTTTGCTTGGTATTTGGTCAAGTATTCACTAACTTCTCCAAAGCTTAAATGTGTGGTTGCTCAAACTAGAGAGCATTCTCTCTTTCTCTTCTCGGTGTCTAGTGCAATAGCCCATTTTTAAGTAATTGTATCATCCAATTTCTTCGGTAATGCATAGGCAAACTCCATTGGAACTTTCTTAAATTTTATCATCATTTGGATGACAACCTCTTCAATTTTGGTTTGATCTTCTTTTGACATTTTGTCAAATCTGTCTAGTAAGGGATCAGTGAGGTCTCCATGTTCAATTATATCCTCAATGATTTCATCTATTGTTTTGGCCTTGTTACTAACCACTTTGAATTGATTTACATCATCTTCTATCTCTATATCCTCTAGATCTTCCTTATTTCTTATGAATTTTCTCCTTTTCTTTGGTGCCTCAGCTAAAACCTTCTTCTTTCTCTTAATGTATTTCTTTGTCGATGTAGCTGCTCTTCTTTTAGTTACTTTCATTGCTTCTTCCTTCTCGGTAAGTGGTGCTGTAGTTGACGATCGTGTCTTCATACCTTCATGTATAGGTAACTGCTTCTTTGCAGGAATGTTAGGTGGAGGAATCGGTGTAGGATCTTCTTCTTTGTCAGACTCAGTTTCCTCACTATCATATGGTTTGTTATCTAACTGTAACTGAACTTCAGTTGCCTATTCAACTGGTGTCCCTTTAGATGTGTCAGACCCATCTCCATATTTAGTAGTGAGATTTTTCTTCATCTTCTTTACCTTCCTAGTTATTTTACCGATCTCAATATTTGTTGATATTCTAGATTTGGCTTCTTCATATACTTCGAACCTAGTGGCAATGGGATCCTTCAGTAATGCAAGCAGTGCATTAATAGATTTTAGTGCGAAATCATGGTTTATTTCATATCCCATCGGTGCCAACCATTTTATCCTAGGCTTAACTACTTTTATCAAAGTATAATCGGTGTTGACCACAAAACATATGTCACACTCTAATTTCTAAACTAATTCCCTCAGAATTCTGCTTCTTTTATGAATTTTAGATTGAAATTCTATGAAGTATGCATTAAACTCTACATTCAACTTATCTCCTAACTTATTCATCATTTCACCAATCTGTTTTGTTATCGGTACATCTGGTATCCAATTTAATTTACCAGTTTTAGGAACATACTTTTGTAAATAGAGGAATATGCATGCAAGTAGAGATCCGAACTTATATGTGTTAGACTTCTTTTTCCTTATGGTCTTCATATTCTCTTGAAGTTGATGAAATAGTACCTCGACAAGATCAACTTGGTGACCTTTCACTACAATTTTGTGTGCCATGTCTACTGCACTGTAGGGTACGCTGTTGAGTCTGCTTGATTGAAATAGCTTGTACCCGATCACATGTGCTGCAAATTTTATTGCTGGGTCCTTGATTATCAAAATCTTCAATGCCCGACCATCCCATTGTGCTCTAGTGTATTTATCAACATCCGGTCATGAAGAAATTTGGAAAGCCTTAGCTTTGTCAATTTTAGGGAGCCTAGTAACCCTACTGATTATTTTCTTGTTGACCTCAATCGGTTTATCCAGCCAGGATTTGTCATCATGATACTTGCTCAAAATGATTCTAATCCAATCCAATTTTAAAACACGATAACCCTAATTCCTAATCTTTTTGTAGTTTGATTTCATTTTTCCATCGGGGCCACAAAGTAGTTGATATGATGCAACAGTTTCAAAGTCTCCAACTTCTCCAATTTTGCAGTAAATATAAGACCTTATGTCTTCTATCAATAAAACTCTTTCTGGTATGCTTGAAAATGTGCCCATTGTGTTTGTTTATGTTGTGACCTTAGGATGTGGCTTAAACTTTGGTTCATTGAAATTTTCCCTAATGATTAGATTAACTTCCTCTTCAACACTTTGAGTTTTGCTTGCAGACGATGTAAATGCCATAAATTAATTCTAGGGTTTTGACAAGCAGTAGGATAGGAAGTGTTTGATTGCAAATTGACTTATTTGGTATCATGAAGAGTGATGTTGATTCGATCTAGTGTAGCCTTGAATCCTTCTAAAAATCCTTTAGCTCAAACTCTACTCTTTGAATTCTCCGCTCTTCGAAATCGCATTGTAAAAAAAATGAACTCTGTTCCATGTATTTATAGACTTTTGATGTTCCCGCTCAAACTTTTATGCAATAAATGCTCCATCTAACTTTTGGTACAAAATAGATGTCAGCTCGGTGACAACTAAAATTTTTATCTGCTCGGTTAACATAGAGTTTCATCATTCGTTGATACATATGCTCGGTTAACCTTAGATAGTGATTACCGATGGGTAACTAACTCTCAGTCTCTCTTTTTCCGACTGTATAACATTGTTAGCTCATGACAACTAAACCATAGTGCATCTTTATTCATGCTAATTTGGTATAAGAACATTATGCATAAGGAACTATATGTAAAATGTGATCTTTTGAAATATCAGTCCCATACATACCTATTTCATCTTAAGTGGAGCTACCGATGTTAGCCAATCCAGTGGATGAGGTTTCACTGACAACATTACTTGACTCAACATTCTCATTAGATGTCTTCTTCCACATAGTCTTCCTTAACTTCATGATATCAACAATAGTATATCCACTTTCAAATATATGGTTTTCATCTGGTACTCGGTCTCTGCAGTTCTTGCTTAAATGACTGACCTTATGGCAGTGCATACAAGCCATCCCAGAGTTTGTCCAATTTCTTGATTGTCCAATTTGACTCTTTCTATAACAGTTTGCTACAATGTGTCCATATCTACCACATACAACACAATTAGTCCATGTATTATAATCCCAAACATAAGAGTTACCTTGTCTCTTCAGTTGATATGGCCTGCGTTGTGGTTTCTCCTTAGGTGTCCAGACTTGCTTAATTTTTGCCTTATAGTCTCGTGCAGTGTGTCCATGCTTGTTACAAGTATAGCATATTTTCACAATAGTGGTATTATTAGCAAGATCATTTTTCTTAGCTCTACACTCATAAGCAAGATGTCCAAACTTACCACAGTAATAACAATATCCATTAAAATTAGGAGTGACAGGAGGTTTACCTTGTGCTTTGCTTCTGCACACATTAGATGTATGTCCCGGTTTGCCACAATGATAACATGCCAACACTTTAGGTTTCTGATTTTGACTGATGTTGATTTGTTCATCTTGTTGTGATGATTCTCCTTCATCGATGTAGCCTATACCAACTTTATTTCCAAATCTTCTTTGATTAGTTAAGAAGTCATCAATCTTCTAGGAGCTGTCCTCAACAAGTTTCTTCATTTCATTTTGCTGTTGTTGATTTTTCACTTCATTTCTCAGCTTCTCATTCTCTTCTCTAAGTCTTGCAACATCTTCTAGTTTTCTTGACAATTCTGCATTCACTCAGTTTACCTCTTGATTCATAGTCATCACTTGATTAGTTACTTGGAAATGTTAGTCGGTGAGTCTTTATATCTCACTCTCTTTAATTTGAAGTTGTTCACTCATTTGTCTTCGATCATTGATTGCCAAATTCCTTTCTTGCTCGGCTTGTTTTTCTTTGTTCATTGTTTCTACCATTCTCACCATCTGAGATTCTTGACCGATTTGTAGTGCTTTCACTTGATCAGTTAAATATTGATTCTTTTCAGATAGATCAGTGATTATGCTTTTAGGACTTCCAGAACTAGATCCAATATGCTTGAATATGTCATCAATAGGTTCTTCATGGTAACCAATCTCATTCTGTAGTCTAGCTAGGTTCTTCCTTTGATCCAGTAATTTCTTCAGTCCTTCCTTGGCTTGCTTATACTATTTCACAAACATTTGCATTTGTATCTTCTGATTCTCAAGTCTTGTCAAGCTTGTATCTCTCCATGACTTAGATCTTTACCCTTTAGTGGTTAAACTGTTCAATAAGAGAACTATGCTTTGATACCAATTGTTGGAATTAGGAGAGATAGGTACTGAGAGGGGAGGGGTGAATTAGTGCCTTCAAAACTCAACTTGCAAACCTTTCAAATCTAAAACTATAAACAGTGATAACCGACCAAGATAACTTGAATCTAATTGCATGAATCATTCATCCACTTAACTTAAGTAAGTAAACAACATGAAATCCATAACACAATCACATGAAAATAGTATTTTGGTAACACAAAAACCCTTGTTAGAAGGTAAAAACTATGGTGGGGATGACACCCACAAATTCTTCACTACTACAGATAGAAAAGGTTTCCCTGTTAGGGCTACAAGTTTTGATCACTTCTAGTGATCTCACCCTATTAGGATTGACATGTTAGATGGGCTAGATCTACCTAGTTATAGGATTTTAACAACACTAATGAAGTGTGCACTCGGTTAAGAGATTTACATAAGACTGTTAAGTCTACTCTACTAAGAGATTTTAACCAAAAACTCTATTACAATTGTCAGAAAGCAATAGGTATTTATCTACTATTTGACATCAATTGTTTGATATAGATCTATAAGCTCTTGATAAAATATCACCTTACTTGTGATGAATCTCTGCTCTGAAGTGCTCGGTAGCCTATGCTATTTCTGCTCAATCTGATTTCTTCTGTACTCAGTTTTTCTCTGTTAACTGATAGACTTGAAGATAGGAAAATGCTTCAAGTGCTCTGTGATTCATATATCAATTCTTGTAAAAAAATGCGAACACACAAATATATAGTGTTTTATTTTTGCTGCTTTAACAAAATTAGGTTACACATTATAGTCATAACCCTAAGATCTACATTGTACAATAATAACCTAGATCATCTATTACAAAAGATATACATTGTATTTAATGAATATCATTACATTAAATGTTCCTCGATCTTGGTAAAACATTTTACAAACCATTGTAACCATTTGCATAGAAGAATGTGCCATTCCTGATTACTATGCCATTTCCTGTGATCCTTGGTAAACACTGTGTAATCTGATTGGTGTATACTGCGATGCTTGGTGTTTACTGTTTGTCAGTGTCAGTGTCTGCTGGTGCTCGGTAAATTGTCTGCTACTCAATATACTGCTTTACCAACTAGTCTATTCTACTTTATGTTACCGATTAGCTCACTATAAGTGACTGATCGATATCTTTACACACCTTTGGTACTAATGACAACCTTAAAAGCTCAATAGAGATAACAGGAAATGCATATGAAATTGAGTTACATGATGACATGGACATATCACCATTTTTCAACATTGCTGATTTGTATGAATATCATGAACTTGATGAAGAAGTGACAGTACTGACAGAATATCCTAAGAAGTAGAATGAAGAAATTGAACATATTTTGAAGGAAAGAGTTGGCAAGAGTACAAGAGGAAAATAGTATATGGAATATTTGGTAAAATGGAAGAATAGACCGATGGAAGATAGTTCATGGATTTTATAGTCTGAGTTGGATGCAGCTCAAACTAGACCTACCAAATGATTCAAAGAATCATTTCAAAATAGCCCCAGGTGTCTGATGTAGGAGCATCTCGGGTCCTTGGCAATCCTGTGTCACCAAAAACAATTTGGAGTTTGTCTGTGTTGCTCGGTTCCTACTTTAACTGAGTTGGTTGGTAGTTGGTCAGATTCCTTTAGTCACCGAGTGTGGTCAATTATCTCCTGGGTGGTCGATTATTTCACTGGCGCTCGACGTTGCTTGTCTGCTACTCGGTTATCTTGCTCATCGACAGGTTTAGTTTTAGTTTCTGTTATGGATGACTTGTGCATTTATATTGGATTGTAGATTTAATGTTGGAATCCATCATTGGGAAGCGTGTGGTCCCAGATCTGACAATTCCTTCTATTGATTATGGATTTGAAGGCCGACTCAGTTCGGTAGCTTCTTGTATAAATATAGTTGTTGGTTGAGAGTTTTTGGGATAGGAGTTTGGTAGAAGATAGGATTAGAGATTTTGACAAATCCTCGCATGTTTTGAGGCTTCTGTATTTCATTGTAATATCTGGCCCTAACTGGGAAGGCCTTACAACTCGGCATGTATGGTTCTATTTGATGAAAATATATGAAATATTTGGCATTCTCTCTCTCACTGTTGTGTTTGCTTGCTTCCGCATGTGTTGAGCAGGCTTGGATCATTAGGGTGTGCCATTGCTTGGCCCCTCTTACTCCTTGCCCTATGTCAAATTGGTATTATTCACAAGTACACACCCACTTTTGAGAAAGGAGACATCTCTGGTATGCAACATGCACCAGAAGAAGATTTGAAAAATCACACCATCGGGCCCACCATAGTTTCTCCTACCCCAATTGAATAAGAAGAAGACTCACCTGCTCCTCAAAGAATAGTCCTTCCTAATAACACATGTTAGAATTTTGGGACAAGATATAGAATTGAAATGATAATTATGAGGAAATTTATTGAGAAAATGGGTGTACATGAACATGAAGGAGATATACACTCTAGGAATAGGCCAAACAAGTTAGGCTCACAAGATACCCATCATGAATCTTCTAGCACTCCTAGGATGCCTCACAATCTAGATAATCTATGGATGATAACCATTTGGATCTCTCCTTGACAATAATTAATGATGATGATGATAACATAGTGTTTTCTCTTGAATCAGTTGACTCCTTATCCCTAGTTCATCCTGAGATTATTGATTGAAACACTACCAAGCCTATAAACATGTCATCCTTTTCAAATGACTATGACCTATCTTGTTACCTAAATTCTATTTAACCTATCCCATCTTCCACTAGTGCAAGGAACATAAATATGGAAGTGGAGGATATCAAGTATCTCAGTCATAAAAGTAAAAATAAAAAGAAAAGAAGATCATATAGTGAAAAACACTTAGTGGAAGTATCAGATCACAAAATAGTAAAAAAAAATGAAGAGTTCAATGGTGAAGACCTCCTTGAGACGTCACTGGATGAGATACTTGATATCCTTCTTGACCATATCTAAGAGAGATCATCAGTTTTGATCGAGCCTACACAATAGATTAACTTGGGAACAACTAAGTCACCACATATCATACACCTCGTATAATCTCTAACTAAGGAAGAAAATCAATAATTTATCCAATTATTCATGAGAAAAAAAACAATTTTGCATGGTCATATTTTGATATGCCTGGGTTGGAGAAAAACTTGATTATGCATCATTTATCTATTTCTCTAGGTGTAAAACTGGTGGAAAAAAATAAGAAAGATGCATCCTCATGAAGCACTATTGGTAAAAGTACAATTGGAAAATTTATCAAAAGCTACTTTTATTAGGGCAATTGATTATGCTGAGTGTATTTCTAATATTGTATCTATTTCTAAGGCTGACATGTCAATCAAAGTGTGTACAAACTTTCACGATTTGAACAAAGCTTGCATGAAAGATGATTTTCCACTCCCTAACATAGACATGATTATGGAATTAACAACCGGGTTCCAAATGTACTCTCTAATGGATTATTTTTTGGTTATAATCAAATCAAAATAGCACCTAAAGATCAAGAGAAAATGACCTTTACTTGTGTATGGGGAATGTTCTATTTGAATGTAATGCCTTTTGGATTGAAAAATGTTGGCTCAACTTATAAAAAATCTATGAAAACAATCTTCCATGACATGATGCATAAGAGTATGGAAGAATATGTGGATGATACTTTAGAAAAATATGCAACAAGGAATACACACCTCACTGATCTAGACATGATCTTCAACAAAATGGAACAATTCAAGCTTAGATTGAATCCAAATAAGTGTGCCTTTGGTGTCACATCCAAAAATATTTTAGGATACATTGTATCAACTTGAGGAATCAAAGTAGATCCAGCTAAAGTAAAAGCAATACTCGATATGCCACCTCCTAAGAATGTCAGCTAGATGAGAACATTACAAGGAAAATTACAATCTATCAAAAGGTTCATTTCACAGTTAGTAGACAAAGCACAACCCTTTACAAAGAATCTACATAAGAGAGTAACGTTTAAATGGAAAGACGATTGTAAGAAACATTTATAGAAAGTCAAAGAATATGTAGCTAATCCTCTAGTCCTTATGGCTCCTATTCTAGGAAAACCTTTGTTGCTCTACATTTCAACCACCGCCACATCTTTAGGTGCTCTATTAGCACAACATGATGAACAAGGAAGAGAAAGAGATATTTATTACATTAGTAGAACCTTGGTCTCATATGAGATTAACTAAAAAATTATTGAAAAATCTTGTCTTGCAGTAGTATTTGCTTCTCAAGAATTTAGACACTACATGCTAGCACATTCTGTCTAGTTGATCGCAAAGATCGATCCATTAAAATATCTACTGAGAAAAGAAAATCTTACATGAAGGTTAGAAAAATGGGTCATGATTCTTAGTGAAGTTGATATAACATATTTTGATTGGAAAAAGATCAAAGGAAAAGTTCTAGCTGATCAACTAGTTGATGCACCTTATAGGATACAAGACCTTTGATCACAAAATTTCCAGATGAATCTATTTTGCACTTGACTCAACATACATAAAAAATGTACTTTGATGGTTCTTTCACTCAACAAGGTGTGAGTGTCAGAATCCTATTCATTACACCACAAGGATACAAGGTTCTTAAGATAGACAGATGATTTTCACTTGCACAAATAACAAAACTGAATATGAAGCCCTAGAAAATGACTTAAACATGGAAATCAAATAGAAAATTGAAGAGATTTATATTTATGGTGGTTCTTAGCTTGTCATTAATCAGATCAATAATGAATATCAAACTAATGATGAAAATTTTATACCATACAAAAGAATGATTGATGATCTCAAAAAATACTTTGTGTTTATAACATTCTAACAAATTCCAAGATCAAAAAATAGAGTTGTTGATGCTATGGATACTTTAGCATCTATGTTGAAACTTGAAGAACATAAATTCCATTATGAAATCCTAGTGGAATAACTCCCATTCCCTGAGTATGACCCACCTGAATTCCAAATCGTTTGCACTATTGTAAGTTGTGATACCCTCCAAGACAACCAAATTTATGCTTACCTAAAAGATTAAAATATCCCTGATGGCTTGTCTCAAAATGAGAAGAGAAATCTTATCCGCAATGCATTGTGTTACATAATTATTGCCGATGACTTGTTTAGGAAGAGTCTAGATGGTACCCTCCATAGGTGTCTAGAACATGATGAATTCGAATGAGTGTTGAAAGAAGTCCATGAAGCTATATGTGGAGCTCACTTGAATGGTCCTTTCTTAGCTAAGAAACTTCTAAGGGATGAATATTATTGGCCCAATATGGAGAAAGATGCTATACACTTTGTAAAATCTTGAAAAAAGTGTTAGCTACATAGGAATCTAATTCATGCTCTTGCTAGAGAATTATTGCCATTTATTACCCACTGGCCTTTTCAACAATGGGCCTTTGATCTCATAGGGCATATATATCCTTCATCCTCCAATGGTCACAAGCTCATTATCATGGGCATCGAGTACTTCACTAAGTGGGTTGAAGGTTTTACCTCTTATCAAAGAAATAGGGAAACAAGTGGCCATGTTTATACTGAACTAAACTATTTATAGATATGGTATTCCCTCCTCAATTCTAACTAACAATGGGGGATAGTTAAAGAAAAAAGACATCCTAGAACTCTACACAAGATTTCATATCACCTGCCATTCTTCCTTTATCTACTATCCTCAGGGAAATGACCAAGCATAAGCATCCAACAAAACAATCCTTAAGATCTTGCATCACACAATGAGTAAATTTGGTAAGGATTGGCATCTACAATTAAATCAATCTATATGGGCTTATCAAACCATCATCAAAACACCTATAGGAAAAACCCTAATTGCATTGGTATATGGGTTTGAAGCTATGCTTCCTATTGAAGTTGAAATCCCATTTCTCAGAGTCTCTCTAGGAGGACTTGTTACTGATGAAGAATACATAATATCCTAGCTTCAAGAGCTCAAGTTACTAGATGAACAAAGAAAGGAATAATTTGACCATCTAAGGGTCTATCAGAAATGAATTTATGGAGGTTACAACAAGAAAATACAACATCAATAATTTTAGGTTGGAAACCTCATCCTTAGGGAGAATCCTAAGACTCAACAATATCGAGAAAAGAAAGGAATATTTGAACCTAATTGGTTGGGTCCTTTCATGATCACTGCAACATTTGTCTTTGGATCTTATCAAGTGTCCACTCTAGAAGGTGATAAGTCTCCTATAACCTATTAATGCTCCGAATCTAAAAAACATTTATAGCCAGATATTCACAAAAGGGAAAGTTTTTTTTTGTACCACCTTTTGTGATCCTGAAAAGTCCTAAAAATAATATAATGTCTTGAAAAAATCCTAAAAAGTATAAAAATTCCTAAAAAAAAGAACAAGTTCCTTGGTGAAAACATGAAAACAGGTGCCTTGGTAGAAAAAATAGAAATAATTCTGAGTGGTGAAAACATGGTAAACAGGTGTCACTTGTAATCAACACTCCATCTATCAACACATGATTGAGCTCTCTTACTTTCCTTGGCTCTCTCTTGTGACTTTATTATTCTTTCCTTGTATTGTTTTCACCATCATGGATTGGAGTTTGTCTTAGTCTTTGTCCTCAATATTTTTCTATCACCTAGGGACAACTTTCCTTATCAACATGGGGAAAACCTTATAGTCTCAACCTAAGTTACTAGTACTCCATCACTTGATCAAACTCTTGGGCTTAACTTTGAGTTAGTATACCAGTCCTTTTTGATGGATAGTTTTCCACTGACACACTGGTGTTAATCAACACCTTAACCAATAATGTTTCTCAACACCACTCATCTAGACATCACTATTTTGTTCAACACATATCGAACATTGCACTCTCACATCACACAAACACACTTTTACACACAAGAACAACAATGTTCCTTAACACCCAACACAAGACACAAACCTATAGATATGTTGAACTATTTTCTTGTGTGTTGTCTATTATCATTGATCTTTTCTTGTTGTGTTCCCCCAAGTCACTCAAGGATGTCGAAAAGAATAAAGATTTCCAACTGGAGGCATAATGGTTTTCTTTAATTTCTGCTTGTGGGAATGGTTTCAATGATCCTAAACTATCTAATAAAATGTGTATCTATGGTAAGAACCTCCATCATTATTGGAACACCACACATACCTCGACCCATTTTGTTTTTATGCTTAGTGGAGGACAAGATTATCTCCTTGTTTGTTTCTTTGTGTGCTATGCAAGACAACACTCATGGTTACCATGGAAGCTTGTCCCTTAGTATAGGTGTTATCTAACAATATCAAACTAGACACAACATTCAGGTTATCTTGACTCTTGTGCCTTGACGCTTACATGCATTTCCTACATCTATTTGATAAGGTCATATTCATATCTCTATGGTCTCTCTCGCACCAGTGAAGGTTGTATTGACATATGATGTCCCAAATGTTGAAATTATGATAAACACATGACTACAAAATTAGTGACTTGACTCACGTCATAGGTTTCATTCATTCTAGGGTTGCATGTATTATTGCATCTTAGTTCCCTTTGAGATATTATTCCTTTTTTCCTCGACATCTCTTGTTGAATTGAATTAGTATCTATAAAACCAAGGTCAATAACATTGATCATTCATCATAAAAGGGGCCTAGAGTGCTAAATTTTCATTAACACATGAGTATCAGAGCATAAAATGGAACAACATGATCTAAGAGAGCTAAAAGTAAAGCATCACATGCATCAAAAGTAAATATACATTCTGATACATAAGCAACATGGACATAGCATAAAAGCATTATTCAATTGAGATATACAAGAGAAAAGACATATCATGATCAAAAGAGAGTTAATCAATGAGATATCACGAAATGAGACACAACAAGTATGAATCAAAAGTATATCCATCATAAATAAATATGAAATGTCTCAAACTATACAATCAAAATGTATGTCTCACATATAGATAAAAAATGGGGAATCCTTGATGTAGATATAATAATAAGTACATCATTATCTAAAAGATAAGGGGAAATGAAGAGAAGGGAACTTGGGACTGGCTCCCACCCTCGCCCTGATCTCGGGGAGGAGGGGGAGGTGTGTTAGCTCTGGCAAGAAGAGGAGATATGGCACCCTCATACATCACAACAAATCGAGAATAGGATGGAACTCTTGAACCTACAGGAACAACACTAATGTACAGTGCATAATAGTAAGTTGCTCATGCACCTTGGCATGTGGCCATATGCTAGTCTTGATCATGAGAACTCTGCAAATCCTACACCTACATATCTATGTCCTAGATATTCCTATCTCTCTCTTCTACATAGGTGTTAACAACTTACCTCTTTTTCCATGCCTTGATGAAATTTTCCTATAGCTACATGATCCACTGGTTACTGTCATCCAGACCCTCTGCCCTTGATGCCTCTTCCCTAAGTGCCTATGGTGGTGCATCCTTGGCCAGAAGAACCTCTCCTACAGCGTGCTCTCCATGTTTGTCTTTGCAGAGGAGGTGTTCATGATCTACCTTGCGCCTAAGCATTGAAAAGATATCCTTAATTGATTTAGTGTAAATCAATATATCATCTAGACATATTAATACAAAGTCATCTAAGCAATCTTTGAAACACTATTCATTAGGTTATGAATATTGTAGGAGCATTAGTTATCACCAAAGGATACCACTACGAATTTGCATTGACCATAACGAGTCCTCAAATGTACTTTAGGAATGTCCTCTTCCTTAATCCTAAATAGGTGGTGGTAGTATCTAAGGCTTATTTTAGAGAATATTACATATCATTTCATCTAATCTAAGAACTCATAATTCCTTAGAAGTGAGTGCTTATTCTTTCTAGTTTTCTTATTGAGAAGCATATAATCAAGACACAACTAAAAATTATCAGCCTTCTTCATAAAGGTTACTAATGCATCCCATGGAGACACAACATATCTAGTAAACCATTCATTAAATAATTCCTATAATTGTGCCTTCAATTCATACAACTTGGTAGTGTTCATCATATAGAAATATTTTGATTGAATCTTTGTCCCTTATAGAAAATATGTCAAAAATTCAAACTTCATCTTGGGTAGAAATCTATTCAACTCCACTAGAAATACATCTTGAAGCTCCTTGAGGATAGGGTAGTCATAAAATATTGGTCTCATGTTGTTAAGATTACTAACTTGGACAACATATATAGACCATACCCTTCCTTGAGGTCTTCTTGAGTTGCGTAATTGAAACTTGTGTAAGCTCAAGAGGTATGTGGATGTTGTGAATTTCAATATGATTCCCAAAGTCATCCAAACATATAACAAGTTTATTTTTAAATTCACAATGAAATTCTAATCAACCAACCAATTAATCCTCAAAATCACATCAAATTACCTTGAGATACATAAAGGCTTACCCGAGTCTCAAACTTAGAGTTCTAACTCACTGCATGAAAGACAAGAATCTATCCTCTTTATGCCTAATTACCATATTGAACCATCGATAAATTAGTCATATGACCTAGTCTAGCTAGTAATTTAGAAACCACTTTTGGATGAACAAAGCATTTTGTTGTTGCAATAGAAAACAATATAAAAATAGTGTAGCCATAAAATTAACCAGTACATTGCATAGGTGCAAATTGTAATTTTGTTTGTTGGTTGCCTACAACAACATGGATCTAAAGTTGTGCCGATTCTTGTTAATTCCTTTACTCTATTGAGTGTTTATGACCAACATTGGCACTATGATCACCTCCACATAAATAACATCCATCATAGGGTTCTTTGGGTACTTCAATCCTATCCCTTATTCTATTGTTATTATAGTTGGTACTCTTGTTTCTTTTTTTATGGTTCCTCTTGCCTTATCTTGGGATTTGGTGTCTCACTTTATGTACTGAATCTTATTATTGTCACATAATTGTTAATCATTTTGTAATTTTTTATTCCCAAATCTAGCATCTTGATTTGTGTGTTAGTCGTATCTTCTATTCCTACTTTTTTTCCTTCTTCAAAACCTCATCCATGGTCAAAGGGTTATGAATATCTACTTCTTATCCAATCTAAGGTTTCAATCCCAAAATGAACTTACTAATCTGGATCGCTTATCCATCTAAGTAAATGAGAGTACTTTTTCCAATACTGTGTCACTATCATACCACATTGAATCATGTTTTTGAAATTCAGTCATTATTTTGTCAAATAAGAGTTAGGGTAAATACCTCTTTCTAAAAATTTGGAGATAAAGTTCCCAAGTTATCTCCCTTGGCAAAAACTTCTTCTCAAATTTTGTTGTCCCACCAAGTAGTTGCTTTGCCTTTGAGTTGATATGCACCCCACATAGTCTTGGTCTCATAGGAAAAATTTCAAAACTATATGTATATGTATATGTATATACATACATACATACATACATGCATGTGCATACATATACACACACACACATATAGATACACAAACACATGTTACCCAGGTCAAAATCATCACATGCAATGATAGATAGATATGGAAACTCACTGAAAAATCCACATGTCTATTGATTTCCAATCCATATTACAAGAAAACACATTGAAATATACCTATGTTGAAAACAAAAAGGGTGAAGTACTGCGAAGATACTCTAGAATTCTCTAGTGAAAACCCTCAATTTTTTGCTATATATCTTAAAAATATATTGTAAAAAATTGATGCCAAAGACTTCTCCAAGATTCCAAGAAATCCATTTTTTAAATTTGCAAACTAAAGCTTAGAAAATAAGACTGAGTTTGAGCCCATACTCATGCCTAGAAAGGTGCAAAGAAAATCCTCAAAAACTACTCCCAATACTTTCAAAGCTATTGTCCTTTGCGACTATTGATCATTAGTAAAAAAATGAAAAACCGTTACCTTTATTTTATGCCAATTATAATGCCCTAAGTTGGGAAATTCATAAACCCTATCGACTACCAAAGGGAGTTTAACTTATTCTTCACAATAAATTTTCTTCTAACATCATTTTTGTTTCATGCATAACATATGTTTTTCAAGCTAATTGACCCATTTTTTGCACTCTCTACTATTTAAAATAATAATTTTTAAATTTAAAACTACACTTATTGTTAGATATTATATAAATATCTATCATGACACACAAAAAATTATAATTTGGAAGGGAGAAATTTTCATTAAACAAAATAGAGATTTTATTTTACCGAATAAAATTATTACATAGTAAAGATGTAAAATAAGGCACATGCTTATATTTTTCCTATCAAGTCATTTAAAGAAAGCACAACATAAACCAATTTTCATATCCATAAACATAATGTTCAAATCAAACAATGTGTCATAAAAACATGAAATGCAATACTAAATTATTCAGAATGCAAATTGTATGCAATTACATGAGTGTGCACATACACATCATATTTCCATCATGTCAATCATTGGTGGATGTCTAGGAAACCTCTAACTCAACCAAGTTCTCATCTTCAACATAGTCCTACACTCATTCACACTAGATTTCATCAATAGGTTAGTCCATAAAACCATAGATGAAACACATTTCATCATCATTTTAATTTCAATTTCAATTTAATATATTTGTAGATAACATAAAAAATTACATTTATCGATAATCAAACATATACATATACTTCTATTTCAATCATCTCCAAAATATTATACTCAAAAATATTTTGAAACTTGATGGAAATATTCATTGGTTTTATTTCCATGTGTTTAAATAGTGTTTATCTTGTTTTCTACATCTTGTTAAGGAAAGGATTGAAATGCTTAAAATAAGACATGGGGAAATCTGTAGAATATTAGGGATCTAAAAGAAGATTTGCAAATATGATATAATTTAGGTTCTTGGTGTAAGACAGTAACGTTATGAACTCTTTGATTGATTTTTTTTCTTCTATGTGTTGCATGCTTTCTAATATGAACTTTGTTACCCTTGTGATGCAGGGGCATTCTAGGGTACTTGGTGAATTTGCATGGTGGTGTATTGTTTTGGTTATGTGTTACTCGGTTGCAACTTTAACCGACGGTCTCGATTATTGAAGGAAGCTCGGTCATTGAAGGAACTCGGTGAAACCTCTTGTGCTCATTGGAACTTTTACTCAATGATACCTGTGGTGCTCGGTCGATGTGCTTGCTTGGTGATGCTTGGCATGGTTGGTTGTTTCACTGGTGCTTGGTAGTTTTGGTTTACCAACTGGAGTTCTTGGAGATTTGGTTGGCCGACTTGGTGCATTTATTGTTGGTAGCTTTTGTTGTATTCTCCTATGTAGATCTAGAGGCCAACATGGAGAACTAAATGTTTGTAACACTATTTGAGACCCAACCATTGTTGCATTTAATATTTGTTTGTAATAGAAGCCGACCTGGCTTAGGAGTTAATTATTTCTTCCAGCCGACTTGTGGTTGAGGAAATGTATTTAAGGAGTGTTTGGGTAGATGTTTGGGGAGTAAGTCAGTAGATTGGCAGAGTGGGAAGTAGAAGAAGCAGATTAGATCTGGATCCTGTGAGATCTTGAAGATCAGATTGTTATCTGATAGTTTGTAATAGCAGAGCTAGTGGTTGCATGCTTGGAGACAAGGAGATTTCTTGGAAGCTTGCGAGCTCAAGTTCAAATTTGCCTTAGGGTTTCCATCAGTTTTTGATTTGTTTTAGAGCTGGACCAACTAGAAGATTACAGAAATACTTCTGATTGTATTTGGCCCTAACCCGAAAGCCTTACAGTCGGGCATGTTAATGAAAATTCAGTTGAAAACATTATCTTGTTGTGTTATTTTGCATTTTTGTGTTTGGCTACATGTTTGGACTATCCTTAATTGGATCCTCCTTACCTATCCTGCGTCACCTTGATAAGCACCAATAAAAATCCTTGTCTCCATTAGATAGAATCATGATTAAAAACTAAATAAATCACATTTATTTTTGGTATTTTCCTTTTGTTTGAAGTTTTTGGGGACCAACAATGAGTATCTCCCAAGAATTGAGCCATACTTGTTAAATAAACTATTATTTTTTGGTCTATATGAATGAGAAATTCTATTAAGCAATACCTAATTTGTTAGGTGAAATATATCTCTAGGTATTGTATAGGATAATCCTCGTTGAAATTACAAAATCAGAAGTGTTAAGGAATTTAATCTTACATTGGTTCTTGTTTATTTTCCATTGTCTTGAAATATTTGAGCATAAGAAATTAGAATATTTTTAGAGGAATTCAAATAATTAGTTGGAACAACCGACAATATAGAAAACCACCTGAAAAATACCTAATGATTGTAGATGTATATTTGTTTTGAAAAATAATATAGATGAGCCTAGACCTATAGAAGAGACATTAGGTATGAATGTTGCAAAATCTTAGAAGATTTCTATGGATGAAAGAATGACAATTTTAGAAAAAAATGATACATGAGATCTAGTATCATTGCTTGAATGACAAAAGTCTATTTTTTGTAAATAAATGTTCAAGAAAAATATTGATTTAGATGAGGGTATTGAGAAATAAAAACCAAGGCTAGTTGTGAAAGGTTACTCTCAAGTTGGAGGTTTTGTTTATAGCGAGGTATTTTCTCTTATTGCAGAAATGACATCCATTATTCTTACTTTCTATTGTTGTTGATTATGATTTAGAGGTTGAGAAAATAAGTGTGAATTTTTTTTTTCTTCATGTTGATTTGGAGGATATTTATAAACAAGTCATTTGGGTCAAGAAAATATGCTAATATATTAGATTACAACAAGGTGTAGTGACAATTAGAGTGAAATTTCCCTAGCTATGAACCCAACATCTCATATTAGAAGAAAACATATCTATCTACAATACCATTTTGTCAAAAATATGGTTTAGGATGACATGGCGAAGATGGTAAAGGAAGAAAATTCAATGAATGTTGCAAATTATTTAACTAAATTTGTGAACATGGAAGTTCATATGGCATTTGGATTCTATGGACTCTACAAGCCTTAGAAATTAATATGATTTAGATACTCTCTTTTCTCTAGTAAGGTGTTTGAAAAGTGTGAGAATATTTGAAAAATGGTGTCTCAACTTTAAAATTACATAAGGTTATTGTAGCATTGTAAATCACATCCCTACGTAATTTCTCACTTATTTAGGTCTCATTTTATCTTGTATAGCCTCTCACAATAATTTTCAACAACCCAGCTCAATTCTACATGTCAATCTACCATTTTATCTCCAAATAAGACCTATGACCCTGATTTGCAACCACATTGGGGGAATAGGGCGAATAAGTCACCCAATTCCCTAATGTTTGGCCCCAAATCAAAATCATGAAATGATAACTTAATTTTAGTGGGGATTTTTGTTGCTCCTCTCCTAGTTGTCGTTGATGTCAAAAGCACCAATAGTCAGTTACATATGGTGGTCATATCAGTTACCTATTGATCAATGTTTATTGCATATGGTGATTATATATTGGTTTATCTATTACATATTGTGATTATGGGATCATATTAGCTCAACTATTATATATTATGATAATGGGATTAGTATTTACATATGACTCATACTGCATTTGATGTATTACAATTGCATCATTCTCATGTACACCTACAACACCCTTCACAATTCTAGTTTGATTTAGTATAAATTCAGTTTGGGATCAATCAATTTAGCATTTAGATTATTGATATGATTTAGTTCCATTTTGTATCATGATCAATGCATATCATTGCTTCATTTATCTTTTCAATAAAATCACATTATACTAAGGATATCATGGATACAATAACAAGTTTGATTAGTTTTGTGTAATCACTATTTTGGTTTGAGTATCAGTGATCAGTTTGGATAGAATTATTTAGCATATTCAGTGCATTCAATTTTCCATCACCATTAGTACTATGGGAACATACTCACAGATATATATTTAAGTTTTCATCTTTCTAATGTTCTATTTTGATATCTTTTGTAAAGTCTTCATATTAGTTTTCAAATGCATATACCATGCTCAAAGCATCATGGTTTAATCTAAGGTGATATTAAAGTTTATATAATTGTTGCATTCAAAGAGTCACAAAGTGACTAAGGGTCAACATTGTGACCATGACACTTTTAAAGTTAGGATTTTTTGTCGGCTCCCTAGCCATCCTTCTTTATTGATTTTATGAGGTTTGGCATTCAACAACTTATTGGAAAAGAATAGACATTGGGTTTCATTACAAAACCCTATATCTCTCAAACTAGGGCTCTATACATGCTAGGGCACGACACTTAGAGATGAAGATATTGTATGGCCACCAAGGTAGTTGTAGTAGATATGGAAGTGATGAACTACAATTGATTTAGAACCTGAATGGAGAATCTATAATTCAAGATTATTGAGAAGTTTCTGATTAGATATGCAAGATGATTAAATCTGTATTATGTTGTCATTGATGTCAACTAGCTTGACAATACTTATCTTGTACGTTACTATACCGACACATCTGAAGAAAGGTGAAAGAGATGAAGAACAAAAATATCTACATGAGGAAGATGTATATGTTAGATGAGGATAAGGAATAAACTAAGTAACTTGTTGATGAGTCTATGACTTAATGATATCAAATTTATTATGTTGCATTCATCTATGATGAAGAATAGAGCTGAAATACAAAAAGCAGTGTTGTCGGTAAATAAAGCATTTCAGTATACACCGATGGAGTGTAGTGTATACCGAGCGCAGTGTTAACCAAGCTTGTGTTCACTGACACATTTCTTTGTTAACCGAGCATAATAGAAAGGAATTAAATGATCAGTTTAGCCGATAAAGTGATGAGCTGTAAAGCGTATGAAATCGAGGTAACAGATAAGGTTTGTTATGAAGATCTTTGGCTAACATAATTCAAGGAAGATCTAATGGAGTAGATTGAAATGTGTTATTGACACATCAACCGAGGAAGCTTAAAGTGATAAAATCTATGAATATGATTAAGCGGCAAAATCTGATGGAGGAAAAGAAAATGATTTACTCGTCTATATAAGAGACATTGGTTTCATTGTTGAAGGACACTGGAAGAAGAAGATACTGCAAAATTATCGCGTGAAGGAGTTTTCATGCATTTTGATCATACTAGTTAATAAGAACCGAGCTGCAGAGCAATTACCAAGCTACAAAGAGTAATTATCGACGGATAGTAAGTTGATATAGTATTGAATCTGAAGTGATATATTGATCAGAAAGATTTGAATGAGCTCAACATTTATCTGTAAACTACAATTGAAGTTGTTTCATGATAGATCATCTACTGTTACATATTTAACCATTGTACACAGTAAAATCTCTTAACCGAGTGGACTTTGAAAGTCTTTTGATGTTTCATTCATATAGTGAACATTGTTATCCTGTCAACCCCAGAGTGACTGCTGGTTGGACAATAACTTCTGGTCTAAAATCCTCTAACAAGGTCACACCTAACAGTGTGTTTGTAACCTTTAATAGGGTTGGGTCTTCACCGACCTCACTTCAGAAGAGTGAACAATTTTGGGTTGCCGGTCCCAGGTGGTTTTTCCCTTCACAGGGTTTCCATGTTAAATCTCTTGTGTTATGTGTTGATTGTGATATTTTCTTGTTATCATACTTTGCATATTACATGTTAGATTTGATTGGTAACTACTATAAGTGTTAGACTGGCAATCGGTAAAAATACAGATAGTGAAAGTATTTTATGTTTACTAAGTAGCAGAAGTTGAAGAATTTGTTTTGGATTATACATTTTGAATTGGGACACTGGATAAATGATTCACCCCCCTCTCTGTTATTCTAACAATTGGTATCAGAGTTGTGGTTGCTTAGAATAGAGCTTTAAGACTCCAGCACAAAGGTCTCAAGATGTATAAGAGGGAAGTGCCAAAGCTAAACAAAGATAACTTCACAATATGGCAAAGCCGAATGATGTTGCACATATCTAGAATTGGGAACTCAACACTAGAACTGATGAAGAATGGCTACATTGAACCGACCATTGGTCCCTTAACTCTTGATCAACTGAAGGACAGACATGAACACAATATTACTATGATGGAACTTGCTGCTGCCTATACCGATGCCAAATTTGAAGACATCAAGGGTTGTGATACTGCTAAGAAGATGTGGGACAAACTAAATCTAATATACAATGGAGATTTGAATGTTAAGAGAGCCCGAGCTGAAAGCCTAAGAGGCAGGTTCGATGATATGAAGATGAAGGAAGGTGAGAACATTGTGCAATATACAAATAGACTGAAAGAGGTAGTACATGCTATTAGAGTATCTGATGGAATTATTGATGATGAGACAATGATAAGTAAGATTCTCAGAAATTTGCTGCCAGTTTATGCAATCAGGATCTCTGCAATTCATGAAACAAGAGCTACATCGAATCTTACTCTTGACACACTGATTGGTAAGCTTACAACCTTTGAATTGAATAATTTTGACAACAGTGTTGTACCTTCTGTTGAATCCACTTTCATGTCTTCTTTGAAGATTGGTAAGTCTAGTAGCAGGAATAATAAGAATAATGATAGTGATAGTAATACCAATGATGAGCTTGATGAGCTTGAAGCTCTTATGGCCAAAAGATTGCCCAAAGGTAAAGGAAGGTATAGAGGCAAGTTACCTTTAGCATGTTTTAATTGTAAAGAAGTTGGCCACATCGTTGCTAGATGTTCGAATAAGAAAGATGATGATAGATCCAGAGACCGATTCGAAGGAAGCTATGGGAGAAGAGTCAATAGAGGCTACCGACACAACAACAAAGATAACCAAGATAGCTATGACAAAGGGAAAAAGGTATGTTACATAGTTGAAGAATTTGAATCTGAATCTGACACTGATGATGATGTAGAAGTATTATTTGTTGCTATGAAAGATGATTCAGAGGAAGAAGAGAAACATGAAGAAACAACACTGATCTCTAAAGTAAGCAAAAATGATACAAGGATCATAGACAGTGGCTATACACATCATATGACTGGTGATATAGAGAAATTTGATCTACTTGATGAATATGATGGAGGATCTGTAAGGATGGGAAATGATGCACCTTGTATGGTGAGAGGTAAAGGTTCACTGATGATTAATGATAGAATAAAATGTGAAAATGCATAGTGGGTAGATGGACTAAACTATAATATGTTAAGTGTGGCACAACTAAATAACTCAGGCCACTGACTTGCGTTTGAGAGCAGAAAGGTAAAAATCTATGATAATGCAGGAAGACTTGTTGGAACCAGTACACAATCCAGAGGTAATCTATTTTATCTTGATATTGATCAGTCTTCTTGTTTATTAATGAAGGATGAAGATGCATGGTTGTGGCATTAAAGGTTATGTCATGTGAATTTTGATAACATGATCAAGATTAGTAAGAGGAAAAGAGTTAGAGGGTTGCCTAACTTGTCAAAAATAGATCATGCTATGTGCCATGAATGCCAGAAAGGTAAGATGACTAAGTCTAGTTTTAAAAGAAAAAAATACTCAACAAAGAAGATACTTGAGCTGGTTCATACTGATTTATGTGGTCCTATGAGAACTCAGAGTTATTATGGTGATAGATACTTGTACACACTAAATAGTGCACTTCTCTAAATCATTTCTTCCAAGAGAATCCATGGATTGGAAACTTTGAGAAATTGATTTAGAGCTCCCTAGGCATGGAGTGCAAGGGTGTTAAGAATGCTCTCAGCTAGATCTATTAAGCCAATAACCTTGCTAGTAAACCATGCAATGGGAGATTCAAATGAAGACAAGGGAAAGAATGCCAATATCCCTAAGAATCAAATGGAAATGAAAATGCAATGCAAATATGCTAGAAATGGAAATGCAAGCTAAGCTATAAAAATGAAAGATAGAAGTATTACAAATCCTTACTATTTAGACTATGTGAGATCTAAGCTAGAGCTTGAAAGGAAACTAATCTAAGAAAGCATAAACATGAAGCTAAGCTAAGAATGCAAGAATGATTTAGCTAAATGTAGAAAGATCTCCAAAAGGCTCCAAAGTCTTCAAAAGCTCTAAAGTCTCCAAGAAATCTTGTAGCATAAAGTTAGCATAAAAAGTTGGGGTCCTAGAATGAGAAGAGAGCTCTTCTTTTATAAGAAATGAGAAGGACTGGACCATGGAGATTAAGAGCCAAAAGATTTAATCAATGGTGGAGCATCAAAGAGGAGAAATCCATGTGCACAAGTATCCTCCAATGAGAAAATAAGAGTTGATTTTTGTGTCCATATGAGACAAAAAGTGCTTTTTCCCTTTTTATAAAATAAGAATAATGCTTTATTTGTGCAACTTTAGGATAAGAGGGAAAGTGGGGGCTTTTATTTAATAAAAGGGGAGGAAATTATTGTTAAATAAATAAAGACTTTAGGATAAGATGGTTAGCCCATAGAAAATAATTGAATAAATGATAGCACTAGGATTTGATCAAGAATAAGCAATTGATGATTTAGAAATCGGGCTAATAGTCTAGGTGACCATTTTTGGATGATTACATTTTCCCCTCTTTGAATAATGTGTGATCGATCTGGGAACACATTACGTCAAAGAATAGATCAGCCAAGAAGGCAATAGATAGAGATCTAACTCCAAAGAATGAAGTGTAGAGAGAGAGAAAATCCTACATGGTTAGCCTGGTAGTGACAGTACTGAACACTTAGGAAAGAGATGGATAGTATCAGGAATCAAGATGAGAACTAACATGTCAAGTGCAAAGATAGATTGATCAGAGCAAATGGAATGGTCAAGCATATGCTCTAGAGGATAGCCAATAGGATATGATGTGTCTACCCCCTTGGGATCAAAAGTGAAATCAGGTAGAGGGAAGGCAAAAGCAAGAGCAATGTGATCAAATCACTAGAAATCATAATCAAAGAGATAAAGAATGATAGAATAACCATCAAGCAGTGAAGACATGCCCCAGTTTGACTAGGTTTGACTGAGAAAGATATAGGATAAAAATCAAGTGAAAACCTCATAGAGATGAAGTGAATGAAGATGAATGAAAGACTAGAAGGTTGAAAGAGATGGGGATGAAGAAATGAAGATGCCCCAATGAAGATTGAAGGATCAGGCCTCAAATGGTCAGCAAACTACGCAAAAGAGGGTGAAATGCAATTTTGACGATCAAGGTGAACTTAGATTTCAGTTTCGATCCCAAAATGAATAGAAAATGATGTGATATGAAAGACAAGAAGCGAAAGACATGATCAAGAAGAAGTGAAAGGTGAGTGCAGTTTGACTAATAAGTCCATGAAAGATGAAAGGGGAGCTCTCTCCATATGCAAAATGCAAAACTAAACTAACATGAACCTAAAAATGCAAGCTACTATGAAAAGTGGTTTACTTGCAAGGTCACAAAGCTATTAGACTCTAATATTCATCATAGAGCGTTATTGGTAGCATCACAAGATCATACAATACACACTAGTATGACTATGTGAATCTGAATATGATCTATATCAGATAGATATGTGGGAATCCCACCTAGGCATCAAAGACATATAGGTCAAGATGACTAGTGCAGTGAGGTTCCCTAAGTTTGATATAGCAAGATTATGCTCTCTGTATACACCTAAAAATGACTTCATTAATTAATTAAATATTTATTATTTAATTACTATTGACTTGATAAATGAATTAAATATTTATTATTTAATTAATAATTATTCCTCTATTTATTAAATAAATTATTCAATTTATTTAGTAGATTCACTATAGTCTATTCCTCTATCCTAAGTCTTCTAATTAGTCTTATTAAAGTGATTTAATTAAATACACAATCACCTAAATATGACTAAGTTTTCTAATCCACCTCACCTACCTAGTCACCTGACACATCACTTTGGCTAAGATAAATAATTATTATTAATTATTTATTAGTAATTATCCTCACCCACACATGTCCTATTCTTAAGGGCTATGTGGCCTCATAGGACTTAGTCTCATGACCACATGTCCTCTCAACAACCAAGTCAAGAGACATTCCCTATTCCTAAGGGGCTTCTCAAGCCACCTCTAAGGGTCAAAGGTGACTCATAGGACACTTGTGCAAAGAGTCCTCATGAGGAAAAGGTCTCTCCCTCTTTCTCTCTTTGGTCTTTGTGAGACACTTGACATGTGTCTTTCCCTTCCACCTTCTTCTCCTCCATGTCAATGTGAGAGGAACATCATCCCTATTCTTCCTCTCACATTCCAACTACATCCCCTTTTTTCTAAACTCCTTCAACCAAGTCAATCCTAGCCCTGGGATCTTCCACCTTTCATTCTCAACCATAGGATTGTGCCACCTAGGCCTAGATCCTCCAAAACTCTATAAAAGGAGCCACATTTCCCCTTTGTGAGCTAATAGGTATTTTTGTAATAGGCATTCAAGCAATCAAGTATCCAAGCAATCAAGCATCCAAGCATTCTAAGAGCAATCAATCCATATTATCATCATTTTCATTTTCATTCTATCCATTAGATTGCACAAGCTATTGTGCACTCATTTCATAAAATCTCCACACTTTGGTAGCATCTTGGGAGAAGGCTTCATTCAGAAATCTGAGAGCTCAACCTCTTCAAGAAATCAAGGCTAGGAGGACAATGGAGACAAGCTGCATGGTAGGTGAAGGTAATTAATTTAGTTTCATCATTTTATAGTTACTTTGTATTCTTCATTGTGTTGCATTAGATTGATTTATTGTCTTTAAATAATTAATTTATCATCTCTAGTTATTAGACATCTAATTTGCATACATTTTTGGTGCTAGAAGGAGGGTCAGCCTCCATTTTTAACATTCTATTTTTTTAGTTTTTTGTGTGCAAACATTTCTAGGTTTTTACTACGCATTCATTCACGATTCTCGCGCATTCATTCATTTGTTCTGCGCATGCATTTCCGATCAAATTTGTCATTTTTCTCATTTTCCATTTAGGTTTTTTATTAACATCTGCACATCCATTCATTTTTCTTGCGCATACATTTCATTTTTCAGTGTATCCATAATTCTGTTTTGTGCATATGTTTAATTAGTCTATGCATTTATCCACTGTTACTGCGCATCTGTTATTTACAGTAGACGGGTTTAAATTTATGACTTATTTTGATTTTAGCTAACTTTTGACAAGTTTTCTATTTGTTCTGGTAGTTTTTAGGCTATTTTGCAGGATGTTTAGTAGAAGACCCCATTGCTAAAATTTCTAACACATTTTTTTGCAGGGATTCCTAAGGGGTATTACAAATTAAACCATAACCTCATTTGGGCTTAAAAAAAGACATGCTTTTGCTTTGTGTGTATTCTTTAGCATAGCTCAAGTGTTTGTCGTGTCTTGCTTAATAGCATATTTGTAATCCCAAAATTATAACAATGTATTCTCTCCCCTTGCCATTCATGGACCTTGGGTGTAAGAGAAACTGTTATAATTTTTAGAGGGCGGTCTTTGGTGGGAAAAGAGGTACTCACCCCAAGGAACAACCCAACCGGTAACAGGCTAAAGCCAAGCCCTTCCAAACTGGTATATAAAAAATGCTAGTGTGATTAATCTCACATTAGACAGGCGTGAATTTGTTGTGGCAACCAAAATCTCCTTTAGTACCCTAGTGGTGCGTTAAAGTCCTACTTAGTAGAGGTGAAAGCCTTGCTTTGAAAGGATTGGGAGAGCCCCCTTAATTGGGAAAATGACTTGATCATAACCACCTGAACGGATGTCCTTACTAAAAGCTTTTGTTTAGTGGCCAAAAACCTTCTATCTGTTGGCTCAAGGAGTCACCCAAGCTCGTGAAGACACCCCACATTACTCACGGTTCATAGTAGAGATAGCAGTTCTTTGGGAAGTAATGACCCATTGAATTCAGAACTTGGTGTGCCTGAGAAGTGAGTGCACTATAAGGAGGAGCCTGTGCCTCCAAGTTCCTAGGCTATCCACTGTGGATTTGCGTGGCTGGATTTTATTATCCTAGTGGGGACAGATATCGTCCTTGCCTACCATAGGATTGTAAGCATGTTTGTGCATTCATATTAGCATATTTAGATTAAAATCATTTCTATCTTGTGTACATGTGTTTATGCATTTTTCATTTTGCCAAAAACCAGAAAAATCCAAAAAAATTTCAAATCATATCAAAACTTCAGAACCTGCACATATATTAAATCTTGCTACGCATTTGATCAAATTTGTTGCACATCTGTTCATACTGTCTATGCTTTTGATTTTACCAGTTCACATCTATCACATCTTTCTACCCATTTGTCCCATTTTATTGCACATTTATTAATCTGTCTTGTGCATTGGTTGCTGCACATTTACAATAGTGAGCATTTCCACAAACTTGGCAATTTTTCAAATCACTTTTTCAGATATTTATTTTCGTCTTTAGTAAGATTCTGGAAAAACAGTCGAGTTACACAGACCTCTGATCTTTAGTTTGATCATTTTCATCACTTTTCACCATTCCTTCATCAAGACTTGTCAAATCATTTTTTTTCTTCCAATCTTTGAAGTTCTCAATTTAGTGTTGAAATGTTACCTTATCTATCAGATTCTAATCTTTGTGAGTTTACCATATTAGGATATATCATCCTTAACCACCAAACTTACTTAGGTTATTATCTCTTGATTTCTCTTTATCATATCATAGTGAGATCTGTACCTCCTATTGACTTAGAGTTTATCAAGTTATCATATTACTTTTCAACATGTTTCAGTATCTTTTCTATCAACTACTTTCCATATCTTCTCATCAAGAATCTTTCATTCCACAATCAATTTTCTCAATTTTATGGTTCAAACTCGATCTCAGAAACTTAAACAAGCCATTAATCCAGAATCCCTAGACAAGATGGAAGGAAATACCAGCAATGAAGAAAATCCTTTGCCCGAAGCTCCTAAGAAAACTTCACTTTTTACATCCAATGACGAACCCACCGATGAAGAACTTAGGGAAGCTTCACAAGATCCTCAATTTTATCATGTCATGGAAATAATCTTAGGCTTGGATAAAGAGATGTATTTCCTCATGCTTGCTCAACAAGGAGCTAAATTATCAAGTGATTTTGATGTTTCCTATCTTAGAGAACCAGCTCACACTAACAATCAAGAAATTCCTAAAGGTTCTCAAGATACTCATGGAGAAAAGGAAACCAATCAACAATCCAATGCTTCTCATAGTCATGAACAACACACTATTTCTCAAAATGATCAGCAAAACCATGCTTCCCAAAATCATGCTTCACAAAATAATGCTTCCCACAACAATGTTTCCCAAAACTCTCAAGGAAACAAGTTATCTTTAGATCCCGTTCTACAACAAATCTAGATGCTTCAATAACAAATCCGTGACATCCAAACTGGATCATCAATAAAGAAGTATTCCTTGGATGATATATGTCATTATCCTTTTGATAAGAACTTAGCAATGATTCCATTCTCTCCTCATTTTGAGGTACCAAAATTTGACAAATACAAAGGGAATTTGGATCCACAAGACCACATTCGTGAATTTTGTGCTTCTTGTATTGAAGTTGCTCATAATGACACTTATCTTATGCGACTATTTCCATGAAGTTTAGGAGGACAAGCCATGGAATGGTTCTCCAAACTACCTCGAGGCATCAAATCTTTCAATGAGCTTCTTGACAAATTTGTGACTCATTATTCATATAACATCAAACATGAAGTCACTATGCTTGATCTTTGCAATGCACATCAAAAGAATGGAGAACCCTTCCTTACCTTTTTGCAAAGATGGCGTCAATTGTTTGCCAAATATCCATGAATGATTCCTGAACAAGGAAAGATGGATATTTTTGTGCATAACCTTACACTAGAAATGAGTTATACGTTACAATTGCAATGTCCACCAAATTTCAATAAGATCATAGACAATGGTATCAAGACTGAGGAAGCCATGGTCAGAAAAGGTGAGATCAAACTTTATTCTAAAGACAATGCTAGATCCTCAAATTCCAATTCCAACAACTATAACAATGACAAATCAAAATTATGGAATAAAAACAAAAACATTGTCAATGATGGGATTGTTGATAATCGTAATGTCAAACCAACACAACCCCTTCTCAATCTCACCAGTTAGGCCAATGCTACTCAAGGAACCTACACTAATCAATCATCAAATCAAAATACCAACAAAGATTCATCTAAACCAAGATTTCCTTTCATGTCACCTCGAAGAAACTTTACTCCTTTAGGGGAATCTCTCGAATCAGCATTATGGAAGTTAATCACAAAGAAAATCATTACGCTTCCTGAAATGAAAGATTTCAAACCTAGAGTGAAACCTTCTTGGTGGGATGAGAATGATTATTGCGAATTTCATAGAGGCAAAGGACATAAAACCAATGATTGCAAAAGGCTCAAAAATGTAATTCAAGATCTAATTGAAAGCGGTGAAATTAGTGTTGATGGACATACCTCAAATGAATCACATATGGCTTTCAAAGATCCACTTCCTAAGCATGAAAAAGGAGGTTCTTCCAATAATAAGAGTGACAATCAAACCAATTATAATTCTACTCCCTATCAATATGTTGGTAACATTTCTGAATGTCATCCTTCTAAGTATTATGCCAATGTCATTACCATCAAAGGAAAATCAGAGAGTCACCCAGTCCATGTTACTACTCGTGCCCAATCCAAATTTACTCTCTAAGTAATCCAGTCTAAACCAAATGCACCTCACAATAAGTTTGTTTATGTCCCAAAGACTACAATGAATATTTCCAACCAATACAACCTTTTGGAACAACTCAAGAAAACACCTGCCCAGATATCCATCTTAGAGCTTTTGCGTCTATCCCCAAAACTGGATCATCAACAAAGAAGTATTCCTTGGATCATATATGTCCTTATCCTTTTGATAAGAACTTAGCAATGATTCCATTCCCTCCTCATTTTGCGGTACCAAAATTTGACAAATACAAAGGGAATTCGGATCCACAAGACCACATTCGTGAGTTTTGTGCTGCTTGTATTGAAGTCGCTCATAATGACACTTATCTTATGCAACTATTTCCATGAAGTTTAGGAGGACAAGCCATGGAATGGTTCTCCAAACTACCCCCAGGCATCAAATCTTTCAATGAGCTTCTTGACAAATTTGTGACTCATTATTCATATAACATCAAACATGAAGTCACTATGCTTGATCTTTGCAATGCACATCAAAAGAATGGAGAACCCTTCCTTACCTTTTTGCAAAGATGGCATCAATTGTTTGCCAAATATCCACGAATGAATCTTGAACAAGAAAAGATGGATATTTTTGTGCATAACCTTACACCAGAAATGAGTTATAGGTTACAATTGCAATGTCCACCAAATTTCAATAAGCTCATAGACAATGGTATCAAGATTGAGGAAGCCATGGTCAGAAAAGGTGAGATCAAACTTTATTCTAAAGACAATGCTAGATCCTCAAATTCCAATTCCAACAACTATAACAATGACAAATCAAAATTATGGAATAAAAACAAAAACATTGTCAATGATGGGATTGTTGATAATCGTAATGTCAAACCAACACAACCCCTTCTCAATCTCACCAGTTAGGCCAATGCTACTCAAGGAACCTACACTAATCAATCATCAAATCAAAATACCAACAAAGATTCATCTAAACCAAGATTTCCTTTCATGTCACCTCGAAGAAACTTTACTCCTTTAGGGGAATCTCTCGAATCAGCATTATGGAAGTTAATCACAAAGAAACTCATTACGCTTCCTGAAATGAAAGATTTCAAACCTAGAGTGAAACCTTCTTGGTGGGATGAGAATGATTATTGTGAATTTCACAGAGGTAAAGGACATAAAACCAATGATTGCAAAAGGCTCAAAAATTTAATTCAAGATCTAATTGAAAGCGGTGAAATTAGTGTTGATGGACATACCTCAAATGAATCACAGATGGCTTTCAAAGATCCAATTCCTGAGCATGAAAAAGGAGGTTCTTCCAATACTAAGAGTGACAATCAAGCCAATTATAATTCCACTCCCTATCAATATGTTGGTAACATTTCTAAATGTCATCCTTCTAAGTATTATGCCAATGTCATTACCATCAAAGGAAAATCAGAGTCACCCAGTCCATGTTACTACTCGTGCTCAATCCAAAGTTACTCTCTAAGGAATCCATTCTAAACCAAATGCACCTCACAATAAGTTTGTTTATGTCCCAAAGACTATAATGAATATTTCCAACCAATAAAAACTTTTGGAACAACTCAAGAAAACACCTGCCTAGATATCCATCTTAGAGCTTTTGCGTCTATCCCCATCTCAAACTAGATCATCAACAAAGAAGTATTCCTTGGATCATCAAATCAAAATACCAACAAAGATTCATCTAAACCAAGATTGCCTTTCATGTCACCTCGAAGAAACTTTACTCCTTTAGGGGAATCTCTCGAATCAACATTATGAAAGTTTATCACAAAGAAACTCATTACACTTCCTGAAATGAAAGATTTCAAACCTAGAGTGAAACCTTCTTGGTGGGATGAGAATGATTATTGCGAATTTCACAGAGGCAAAGGACATAAAACCAATGATTGCAAAAGGCTCAAAAATGTAATTCAAGATCTAATTGAAAGTGGTGAAATTAGTGTTGATGGGCATACCTCCAATGAATCACATACGACTTTCAAAGATCCACTTCCTGAGCATGAAAAAGGAGGTTCTTCCAATACTAAGAGTGACAATCAAGCCAATTATAATTCCACTCCCTATTGATATGTTGGTAACATTTCTGAATGTCATCCTTCTAAGTATTATGCCAATGTCATTACCATAAAAGGAAAATCAGAGAGTCACCCAGTCCATGTTACTGCTCATGCTCAATCCAAAGTTACTCTCCAAGGAATCCAGTCTAAACCAAATGCACCTCACAATAAGTCTGTTTATGTCCCAAAGACTACAATGAATATTTCCAACCAATACAACCTTTTGGAACAACTCAAGAAAACACCTGCCCAGATATCCATCTTAGAGCTTTTTCGTCTATCTCCATCTCACAAAGATATCCTTGAAAAAGCTCTTTTAGAAACCCAAGTATCCACAAATCTAGATCATGATCAATTTCAAGCTATGGTGGGCCATTTAACAACCCCGTATTACCTATCCTTCACTGAGAATGATGACTTAGATATTACCCAACCTCATAATGCTCCCCTACATATTGAAGTCCTTGTCCAGAGTCACAAAATCAAATGAGTAGTAATAGATGGAGGAGCTGGCTTAAATATGTGTACATTGAAACTAGTCCTTGCATTGGGATTCTCTGAAAATGTTGTTGATTCCAAAAAGAAAATCACAATAAAGGCTTATGATGAAGAAGAGAGATCATCCAAAGGGTCTGTTGTTCTTCCAATTAGAGTTGGTCCAATAATCAAAGATGTACCTTGCCAAGTCCTAGACATGGATCTTGCTTATAATATTCTCTTGGGACCACCATGGATTCATTCTATGCAAGCTATACCATCAACCTATCATCAATGCTTGAAATTCCCTCATAATGGTCAAGAGGTCACTATCAAAGGAGACATTAATCCTTTTCAATATTGTAGCAATGTGAAGACCTCTGATTCTTTGGTTCCTTATAATCATACTAGATTTTCTGCAACTGCACCCATTGATCCTGGTAATATAGCATCAACTTCAAAATCAAATGGGATCAAGATAGACATTAAAGAAAGAAGTATGGGAGAGTACACTTTAGGTCAAGCTTTTTGCATCACAGATTTACCTTTATCTCCTAGATCATATGGTAGATCTTTGATCACTAAACAACAATCAGAACCCCCTTCAACACTTGTTTATGACACATTTATAAGTGGGGGCACAATATCCAAAGAGGCAGCTGAGCATAATGCTGATTATTTGCTTAAGTCATAGAAGAATGAAGAGGATATCAAACATGAATATATATCACCTGATGTCTATGGTAAAGGGTATATTTTGTTACAAAAGATGGGATACCAAGGTGCTGGACCTATAGGGTTGCAAAGAGAAGGGGTTATCAAACCAATTTTACAAAATCCCAACTATCAAAGAGACACTACAGGATTAGGATACAAAGGAGAAGGACCAAAAGACCTAAAAGGAAAAGCAAAGGTCACACCTTTTCATGAAATATCTAATGCTCCTACCTTGAAATTCAAAAAAAATGGTATGTATGTAGATCCAAAGAAACAAAGGATAGCACAGAGAATTATTGATAGACTTGGGGATAATGATGATTCTGACTCAAATGATTATGATTTGGATTCATTATCTGATTGTACTAAAGAGATAGGAGTTGATGTTGTCCATCACCATAGTAACGATTACCATGAGGGAGAGAGCTCAAGGAGTGACTCACTAGGATTGGTCCCACGTGATACTACTTTTGTCGATTGTGAGGAAAGTGACCTTTATCTTGCGATAGATGAATCAGATGAGAGTATGGAAATAGACCTCACTGATACCATCATAAACCTTGACAAATTTTCCATTAATACCATCTCTACCTTTGAAACTGCCCCAAATGATCCGATTACCCTTGTACATCCTAAACTTATCGATTGGGATTCTCCCGATCATCCAGAACTTGATGTATTCCATAATGATGACACAATCATTGACTATCTTGGAATTAGAGATCATTTACCACCGGGAGATCACAAGTCAGGATTTTTGATAGAACTCAATGACATGGCCTACTTTGGTGAGAGTGCCAATCCTTTCAGTCATAAAAATATAAAAATAATCAATAGATCTAATGGTGAAAACCACTCAGTGGTAGTATTAGATCCAAAAATAGTAAAAAGAAATGACGCATCTGATGGTGAAAACCTCTTTGAGGCACCTGATGATGGAAGGATTGACACTCTTCCCAACTATTTGTATCGAGAGCAATTTTCCATTCTTATAGAACCAACAATACCACTCAACATTGGAACAGAGGAGTCTCCGGGCATCCTCAAAGTAGTAGCATCCTTGACAGAATCAGAGAAAGAAGCTTTTGCAAAATTTTTCAGAGAAAGACAAATCAACTTTGCTTGGTCCTATGCTGATATGCCTAGTCTGGATCCAAATCTCATAATGCATCATTTATCTATCCGACCAGGTGTAAAACCAGTTAAGCAGAAACTCTGCAAGATGCATCCGCATATTGCACTAATGGTTAAAGTGGAATTGAAGAAGCTCTTATATGTTGGATTCATTCAAGCTATTGATTATGTTGAGTGGATTTCAAATATTGTCCCCATCTCAAAACCAAACAAATCTATCAGGATTTGTATTGATTTTCAAGATCTTAATAAAGCTTGTCTGAAAGATGACTTTCCTCTACCAAATATTGACATTATTGTTGACCTGACAGCTGGGCATGAGATGTTATCATTAATGGATGGATTTTTTGGCTATAACCAAATCAAGATTGTGCCAGAAGACCAAGAAAAGACTTCTCTTACTTGTCCATGGGGTACATACTATTAGAATGTGATGCCTTTTGGCCTCAAAAATGCTAGAGCAACCTACCAAAGAGCAATGACCACAATCTTTCATGATATGATGCACACCATTATGGAAGATTATGTCGATGAAATTTTAGCAAAATCCAAAGATAGGGCTGGTCATTTGAGAGTGTTGGATAGAATATTCACCCAGATGGAAAAGTATCAGATTCAACTCAATCTGAAGAAATGTGCATTCGGAGTTACATCGGGTAAAATGTTGGGGTACATTGTCTCAGCCAAAGGAATCGAAGTGGATCCAGAAAAAGTTAAAGCAATATTGGAGATGGCTTCCCCCACTAACATCAGTTAGTTAAGATCATTACAGGGACGTCTCCAATCTATCCAAAGATTTGTTTCTCAACTAGCAGATCGAAGTCATCCCTTTCAACATTTGTTGCATAAAAATATCTTATTCCAATGGGATGATAAGTGTGAAGCAACTTTCAATAAAATCAAGCAATATCTGGTGAATCCTCCAACTCTAATGTCACCAATCCCAGGCAAGCCACTCTTTCTCTACATTTCCACTACAATAAGTTCACTAGGTGCTCTATTGGCTCAGCATGATCTTGAAGGAAAAGAAAAGGCCATCTATTATATCAGTCGCACCCTAGTGGGATATGAGATGAATTATTCTCCTATAGAAAGAGCATGTCTGGCCATTGTTTTTGCATCACAAAAATGGTGACATTACATGTTTTCACATTCAGTCCAGCTCATCTCAAAGATTGATCCTTTAAAGTATCTATTAAGCAAAACAACACTGACAGGTAGATTGGCTAAGTGGGTCATGCTACTTAGTGAATTTGATATTGAATATGTAGATAGGAAGGCTATCAAAGGTCAAGTGATAGAAGATCAACTAGCAGATGCTCCATTAATGGATGACCAACCTATACATATAGAGTTTCCTGATGCGCACATTTTGGCTTTATCTACACAAACCTGGCAACTATATTTTGATGGATTGTATACTCAACAGGGTTCAAGAGCTAGTATTCTTTTTGTCACACCACAAGGATACACCATTCCAAAATATTACTAGTTGCTCTTTCCTTGCACTAACAATGTAGTAGAGTATGAAGCCTTGTTGATTGGGTTAAAGATGTCTTTACAATGGAAAGTAACTGAAATAAATGTCTATGGGGATTCTTAGTTGATTATAAATCAGGTTAATGATGATTATCATACTAAGGATGATAAGTTATTACCATATAAACATATGGTTGATGACTTCAAACAATATTTCTCAGTCATGAATTTTGAGTAGATTCCTCGGCATGATAACAAGGCTGCCGATGCCATGGCAATGATTGCTTCTTTGTTTGATATAGAAGATACCAAGGTCCGTTTTGAGTTCTTGGTGGAATCCCTGACTTGTCCTACATATGATGATCCTGATACGAGTATTATATGTCATCTAATTGGACACAACTCCCCAATCTATGGAAAAATTTATTCCTATCTAAAAAATGACATCCTACCCCCTGACCTATCCCACAATAAAAAGTGAACTTTTCCCCGCCAAGCCTCCCGTTATGTCTTAATATCTGATACCCTTTATCGGCGAGGTCTTGACAGTACTCTCCTTCAATGTCTTGAGCATGATGAAGCTCAAATTGCCTTGCGAGATGTACATGAGGGTATTTGTGGGACACATTCAAGTGGTCCCTCTTTGGCTAAGAAACTCATGCGTATGGGTTATTATTGGCCTACCATGGAAATAGATTCCTTTCATTTCGCTAGAGCATGCAAGAAATGTCAGATACATGTAAACCTTATTCATGCTCTAGCACAAGAGTTACATCCTTTTACAACTACCTTTCCATTCAGTCAGTGGGGGCTCGATCTCGTGGGCACTATCAACCATCCATCTTCCAATGGTCACAAATGGATTCTCACTACCATGGAATACTTTACTAAATGGATTGAGGCCGTTCCATTAATTACCACCACAGGGAAACAAATATCCATGTTTATCTTAAACTATATCATTTGTAGATATGGTATACCTATGTATCTCATTACTGATCATGGGAAACAGTTTCAAAATTAGGACATGGATGACCCGTGCACAAAATTTCATATCACCCATAACTATTCCACCATATACTATCCCCAAGGAAACGGCCAAGTTGAGGCATCAAATAAAACTATTGTTAAAATCCTACAAAAGACTGTCAATGACACTGGCCGTGACTGGCATATCCAACTAAATCCAGCCTTATGGGCTTACCATACCTCCATCCGTACTCCTACTGGAGCCACTCCATATTCCCTTGTCTACAGATCCGAAGCAGTCCTGCCCCTTGAGGTTGAGTCGCCTTCACTTCGTGTCACTCTCAAAGATTTGATTCCTGATGAAGACTATAGAGTTGCACGGTTGATTGAATTAGAACTGCTGGATGAATGCCGTCAGAGAGCTTATGATCATTTGAAAGTCTATCAATAGTGTCTGTCCCGTTAGTATAATAGCAAGGTAAAGATCAGAGACTTTCAGTTGGGTGACTTATTCCTTCACGAAAATCCAAAGAATCAACAGCAACATGAAAAGAAGGGCAAGTTTGAACCCAATTGGTTAGGTCCTTTTGTAGTTAGGGGCTTATCAGTTGTCTACGTCTAAAGGAGATATTTTGGATGAACCTCTTAACAGTATTCATCTCAAGAAGTTCTATCCTTGAAATCCCAATGCAAGGGTTATGTATATATTTTGTAAAAAAAAAAGAAAAGAAGAAAAAATCAAAAGAAAATTGCAGTCAAAGCATGTGGTGAAAACCTGGAAACAGGCACCATGTGTATCAAGTTAGCTCCTTTATCTATTAGGATTCTTCTAGTGTGTTCGTTCATTGTATATATCCACAATAAAATGGCTAGTCAGTCCCCATACCCACCATGTACATATCATCATAAAATGGCTAGTTCAAACACCATCCATTGTATCTACCCATAATAAAACCCCATCATAGCTTTCTCATTTGTCATGGTCTTCATCCTAGTCTTGTTGCGTCTTTCTTCATCCATAATAAGTCAGTCCACCACCTAGCTGGGGGCATGTCCTCGACCTAGTTTAGGAAGTGGATCTATGGCAGTCATGACTCTTTGAGGACACAATGAAGTGATTTTCACTAGCCAAAGAAAATGCAATCACATGTTCTTTCATAATGATATCTTTATAATGAATCAAAATCTGTAATCTATCCTTCGAAACATGACTATTTATCTATCGAATCTTGACTATACATCATCACTTGAACTGATCACTATATCTTACACTATCTTTTTGGCAAAAGAAATGTATATTCATGACATGCATGTTAGAATGATTTGTTGTAAATTACGCATTCATATCTGAATTTCATTGTTATCATGTTTCCTATGCTATTCCATGATATCTTTGACATGAGTTTGAAACTCTAAAATGTCATTGATTAGGATAGCCATGATGGGGCATGGCATTTTCTTTGGTTACTATTTGTGGGATATTTCCCCATGAAATTGAAGGAACAAATAATTAGGGTGTCTGCGCATAAGTGTCTTCATTCATTTAATAGTATTGACAACATCCAAATCATGTTGATCTACATATGCTATTTATGGTGATATGCCAACACATACCTCAACTCCAAATATTTGTTCCCTGATGGAGGGGGAATATTCCTTGTCTGTTACACAAATGAAACTCAGGTCATCTCGGTTCAATTATACCTAGATGCTTGTCAAGTTTGCAATATTAAACTCCATGCAAGAAGTGCTCAGGTCATCTTGGTTTAATTATACCATGATGCTTGCATTTTCTTGCAACATAACAAGCTCAATGATGAAAATCAAATTCCAGTTATTATGAAGTTCTAAGATGTTACCTAAAGTTGTGGAGATACATTCATTTCATATTGCAGTTCATTGCAACAGTTCATAACTTGCATATTAGTGCTCCTTTTATAGAGATTTTTAGGTTACCTTTCTTATTAGGTTATCTATTCTTTTAGTCTATTCTTCTTGTCTCAGATACATTGTTACTTAAGTTGAGGACATTTGGACAACCAAAAATATTAAGACTTTTTGTATTTTAATATATTTATTGTTACTGAATTAGAGTGTTCATTTGTCTATACTTTAATCATTTATTATAGCAATCATTTCATCTCATTTTATCATGTTATTAGTTGTTATATTCAAACATCTTAGGTATATTATCATTTCTTACATTAACCATCATTTGCATTACACCATCATTTATTATCTATAACATATATTTTATCATCATGCATTTATTGTTTATTACATTGTTCATTAAGTATCCATTCATTATCCACTATCTGCATTGTTTTACATCATTGTATTAGTAATCACATAAAATAGCATTAGTCAGCATCATTTAAGACATGCATTTATACGTTAACATCATATGTTAGATTTTTAACAATTATGCATCACATAGAAAATAAATTATTTTGCATTCTAAGACATACATTCTATGCATATTAAAGTAAATCATCACATCTTGCATATGTCAGTACACACATGTATATAAATCATCAAAGAAAATCATGATAGAACTGCATCACTGTAAATATAGAATCAATCATATCGCATCCATCATATAAAGTCCATAAAACAACAAAAAAAGTCCAAATGTCCAATGATATAAATCAATAACAATGTGACTGTAGTCAATGTCCATCAAGTCAAAATATAATGATACAATGAAACATAATGGTACAACAGTGTATACAATGATCTCTCAAAATCTATGAACCACTACCTCCAGACTCTGTCTACCGCTGTCTGCGGGATGCAATGTGGCCCTGTGCTACTGAACTCTCTGATGCTGAGGATCCACCTTGATCTCTCAAAACTATTGGTGCTCTAGGAGGGCGTGATGATACAGCCTCTCCACCAGCTGGTGCCCCTCTGTCATGAATTACCGTCTTGATAGCCACTGAGCTCTCTTTATAGCTCCCAATCCACTGATCCCTTGGGACCACCTGTTTGTACACCTCTCACCAATAGGATAGCTCCTTTCCAGCATGTATCATGGCTCTGATGCTATCTCCATGAGGACCCAACTCCTCTGTGCGTTGCAACTCATCCAAAAGCATCTTAGACTCCCCAAGTCTCTCAATAGCTGAGTCTCACTCATGTCTAAGCACATCCATCTGCCTCTCTAATCTCTCAATGCACCTCTCTAGACTTGGAACCCGGTCTACCTATACCTATGTAACTGCTAGTCGGACTAGCAGTGCATCAATATCTGGCTCCTCCTCGGTGACATCTCTCTGAAAATAGGGATCCTGTCCCCCAATATCCATGTCAGCCTGCTCATCCTGTACCTGTACATCTGCCATCTCAACATCTAGTTCATCTTATATGTCATCCTGAACTTGGCCACCCTGTACAACACCGCCCTGTGCCAATAAGACGTCTGCCTCATCCTATCCCTACACCTGTACCTGTGCAGCTGGTCCCTGTACTGGGGCAGCTGGTATCTATACCTGAGTGATGGGTGATAGGCCAACACTGGGGCAAATAATAAGAAGAATTAATGATTTTATGATGAAGTTCGGTTGGTCTATACGTGTCAATCCGAGAGCGTAAGCTTACAAAAGGTATCCGAGCAATATGCTATCAAGGGATGATAGTTGTGAAATGAGGGTTTATGAGTGCATCTACAACACATGAAATTGAATCTATGAAAAGCCAAGTAAATCCCAGTGATAGGAACTGTCACTTCCTGGCGATAGGAACATCAGAAATGTAAATAACTCAATAAAAACTAATCTGTAATAAACATAACTACAACTCTTTAAGAAATTATCAACTTATAATCTATTTCATATGTAATATTATTATCTAATCAAATACAGATATTGAATATATAAACTAATTTACTATGATTAAATATATACTATTTAATACTAAGCTAATTAAAATAAAAATGGAAACAAACTCAAACACACTCCAAACGCAAATGAAAAAATAATCACCGGGTAACTTCAGAGTGGGCCCTGCCTCCTCAGCTGCCTGGTGATGAAGAAAACTTAATAGTTTTACACCTTTGAAATCATGCACATAAATATGGGACTTATATTGCAGAATAACAATAGTTCTTATACAATTCTATATGTTTTGCAGGGTTGTACGTATATATTTCCTTCTTCTATCTCTTGCTGCTTATATAGATGTAGCTTATAACAACTTAGAGCAAAATAGAGATAATGAAACTGAATAGTAGCCAACGTACAAGCATATTAACAGGCTGTAGGTAGTTGCAGCAGAAAATAGGAAAGAACAAGTTTGGTTCCTGCCACGTAAAAAGCCCTCCATCACCATACAAATAATACCAGCATTTAGATACGTGCTAAGAGTAGACAATGATTTGTTATCATTCCAGCCAGCATCATTGTCATCATCTAATATAGACTTGAAAAGGTTTTTCCAGAATTGTATCAATGCAGTTCGTCTTCACATGAGGTATGGAAATGGCAAGTTCACTTCCTTAACAGCAATAACAACTCAGTTTCCTGCAGCACGGGATTGGTTGTTTTTGTTAAATGTCTAAAATGAGCTTGTTTATTTTAATCACCGTACAAGGTATTATTCTATTCATGGCTAGCTTGAGAATATTGCTTGCAATATAGTTGGTGGAGAAGGAGTTACGGAGTCCATAAAAGCATAGCAGCCTCACGTATTATGTGAGAAGTCATTCTATCATAACAAGAAGGTTCCATATTGCATTATATCCTCCAATGATTGGCAGATAATGAATGGTAGAGAGTGTTATTGTTTTTATTCAATAGGCGATAGGAAGAAAGTATGAAATAGGTGACAGGAACATGTGAACATGCTGCAATTATAAATATTAGTAAAAGTAATCAATAATGCATTTTCCATATTTTAATCCCAAAACCTCATTAAATAGTACTTATATATATTAAACCATATGCAACATAAAAATGGAAATAATGAGATGGAATGGAGTGGAAATGGAATAGGAAAGTGAGTAGGAAAGTACATGAAATAGATTAAAATATGGAATTAAATAGGCTATAATTGGCTCTCATCAATGGGTACCTGTAATGGAGCTCCTATAGCTGGCTATCCTAGAGGCTATCTCCATCCCTGTCTAGTTGGGGGAGGCATCAATCCCCTCTGTCTCACTCCACCTCTCCTCATCTGTGGTCCTGCCCTATCCCCTCTCCCTCCATCTCCACCACCGTCTCCACCATCTCCTCCTCCATCTCCTCCACTGTCACCACTGCCTCGTCTCCCTCACTCACATCTATCTCTCCCTCAGAGTCTCCCCCATTGTCTCTCTATAGGATCTCTCTCTGGAGGCCTCGCTGCTAGATCTGTAATCCGTGGTACAGGAAAGTCTCTCAAGAACTGCTCAAGATCCGTGGTCATCCCAGGGTCTACCACTATTTACCTCATGGTCCATGCCTGAAATGGCATGTCCACAAACTCCTTTTGGGCCATATCAAATGATGCCATGGGTCCCTAGTCCTGTCTCTCCTAGTGAGTATGAGCATGCTCTGTCACTCCCTGCGGCATACCCTGGACTCTACCAAACTGGCGCAAAACTTGGCTAACCAACTATATCTCCAAAATAAAGGGCATCCACCCTATCAGCCACTATGACTCAAAGCAAAAACCTAGCTTTCACTCATCATCCCAAGGCTCACAACCTAAGTACGGTCTCCATGTCACTATATCTAAAGTATCAAATGTGTACCACTAAAACTCTAAATGGCCTAGTTTTGCCTGTGACAAAACTGAGGAATATAAATGAATGTAGGGCTGCCCTGTGCCCCAAAATCTAATGGCCACTGGTCGCATCACTGCAATGTGCTCCCATGCCCAAACATGGAGTAGTGTCACACCTGCTGATAGAGATGCACCCGCATGGTACACCACTTGATGCATATCATGATAAAGATGTGCTAATAAACACACACCCCAAGAAAATTGGGTCCCCTCCATCATCCATTGTAATGTGTGGCCCCATCCCACTACAAATCCATGTGACCTCTGATCAGGGCATACAAATCCCCCAATCGCCCCTGCTAGAACCACTAGAAGCGGGTCATATAAATCGACCATGTCCTCCCAACTAATCTCTCCATCCTCTATATCATCATCACTGAAAATGGCTCTGCACTCTGTGACTCCATTGTGTTGATCATACTGAACCAGCTCACCTGTGATGGGAAGACAGAGGATGCGATAAACATCCTCTAATGTGATTGTCATCTCCCTTGTCAGAAAATGGAATGTACTTGTCTTTGAGTGCCATCGCTCTACTAATGCCATCATCATATTGAGATTCACCCAAATCTTGGGCATGTAGATCATGCAATACAACCTAGATGCTCCAATCAGTAGCTTGTCTATCTCTGACAATGCCGGTCTCAGATTCTATGTGACAGGATATCTCTCTCGTGACATCAGAATATCTGTAATATCCTCCTATTCAAGTCAACAACAATCAATCTATCAGATTTTAATAAATTGATCTATCAATCTATCTATCCTATTATATCAATTTCAAACATGTTTTATCACATGTTTTAACAAGATAATTCTATCAATTATCTACCAACAAGACTGGTTAACTAGCGACCATGCTACAATGTTGCCTCTTTTAATCAAATCGATCAACATCAACCATCGACAGATCAAATCAGCTTATCGACATCAAGTTTGACCTAATTGACTATCACCTTTGACCATATTCTACAACCTAACACACATGTGCAACATTGAAACATGCATGTGCAACTTTCTTTCACATTTGCACAAGTTTTTATGAATGCGTAGTTTTCCTCCACATTTGCGCAACAATTCTGTATGAATGTGCAGATTTTAATATATGTGCGCTTTTATTGCATACTTGTGCAGCGCTAAATTTCTCCTAGTATGAATGCACAGTTTTCCTACATGAATGCGCATAAGTTTTTCATTTTCTGCGCAAACGTTGATTGTTTCTGCGCATTGATGTGCTGAAACTGTGCATTCATTCTTCGCTTGAAAACAAATTTTTTTTCTACCCTAATCTATTATTTAATTCACCCTAAACATGCTAAAATTCTACTCTAACGTGCATCGAATCATGAACTCACAAAGCAGGATCAAGTCACCTATCGGTTCCCTGAATCGGGTGGTCGCTGGAAGCGTCTGACCCTCTCAAAGTGGTGATCTAATAGCGGGAATGACATCCTAGCGGCTCTACTCTTCTCTCTCTCATGCTCTGATCTCCAAATGACAAGTGTGCACAATGAGCTTATTATGGACCCTTTAACCCTATTTATAGCCTGTGGACCCTATGTGCTTGGTGTGTGGACCCTACTTCTCATTTTTATTCCATTTAACCTCATTTTCACCCATTTTTTCTCCTATTTCTTTCGTGAGATTGATTATCTAAAAAATTAAAAAAATTAAAAAAATAAAAAATAAAAAATTTCAATCATCTGTTTTGTTAATCAATCTCTCGAGGGGGCAAGCATTATCTGGGGCAGGGGCAAAAATGCTTGATTTCTTTTCTTTGAAACAATGTGACCAACACATTATTTCAAAGAGGGGCAAAATGTAGACACCTAAAAATGACTTCATTAATTAATTAAACATTTATTATTTAATTACTATTGACTTGATAAATGAATTAAATATTTATTATTTAATTAATAATTATTCCTCTATTTATTAAATAAATTATTTAATTTATTTAGTAGATTCACTATAGTCTATTCCTCTATCCCAAGTCTTCTAATTAGTCTTATTAAAGTGATTTAATTAAATACACAATCACCTAAATATGACTAAGTTTTCTAATCCACCTCACCTACCTAGTCACCTGACACATCACTTTGGCTAAGATAAATAATTATTATTAATTATTTATTAGTAATTATCCTCACCCACACATGTCCTATTCTTAAGGGCTATGTGGCCTCATAGGACTTAGTCTCATGACCACATGTCCTCTCAACAACCAAGTCAAGAGACATTCCCTATTCCTAAGGGGCTTCTCAAGCCACCTCTAAGGGTCAAAGGTGACTCATAGGACACTTGTGCAAAGAGTCCTCATGAGGAAAAGGTCTCTCCCTCTTTCTCTCTTTGGTCTTTGTGAGACACTTGACATGTGTCTTTCCCTTCCACCTTCTTCTCCTCCATGTCAATGTGAGAGGAACATCATCCCTATTCTTCCTCTCACACTCCAACTACATCCCCCTTTTTCTAAACTCCTTCAACCAAGTCAATCCTAGCCCTGGGATCTTCCACCTTTCATTCTCAACTGTAGGATTGTGCCACCTAGGCCTAGATCCTCCAAAACTCTATAAAAGGAGCCACATTTCCCCTTTGTGAGCTAATAGGTATTTTTGTAATAGGCATTCAAGCAATCAAGTATCCAAGCAATCAAGCATCCAAGCAATCAAGCATCCAAGCATTCTACGAGCAATCAATCCATATTATCATCATTTTCATTTGCAGTCCATCCATTAGATTGCATAAGCTATTGTGCACTCATTTCATAAAATCTCCACACTTTGGTAGCATCTTGGGAGAAGGCTTCATTCAGAAATATAAGAGCTCAACCTCTTCAAGAAATCAAGGCTAGGAGGATAATGGAGACAAGCTGCATGGTAGGTGAAGGTAATTAATTTAGTTTCATCATTTTATAGTTACTTTATATTCTTCATTGTGTTGCATTAGATTGATTTATTGTCTTTAAATAGTTAATTTATCATCTCTAGTTATTAGACATCTAATTTGCATACACTCACATCGAGACACAAGAAAGTCAAGATGACTACAAGCATGCACTTGTGAAAATAGTCAAGGATAATACCTTGTAAATCCTAGAGTCAAGTGGAACAAGCATAAATGCTAATGATAGTTAGGATCAACAAAATATACCCACAAGCAGAAAGAAAATATAACATGTCCTCATGCCCTAGTCTTCTAGCTCGACATCATCGAAAAATATTAGGGAGAGAACACTCAGTAAAGAAATCATCATAGACAGCACACAAAGAAATAAAGTCAAGCAAATTTTAGCAAGTCAAGTGTTTAAGTGTGTGTGTGTAGGTCATAGAGTCAAACTTTGAGTATCGCATCTGCTAGTGAGAAATATCATATCATTCTAGACTGTGGGTAAACATTTGATAAGTGTTGAAAAACACTTGACGCTAGGGTAGTGTTGAAAAACACAGTTTGTGGAGTGTTGAGAAACACTGTTGGAACCAAGTTGTCCAAAAAACCCAGATGCACAAAGAGACCCAAGATAAGCTAGAACAACGTATGCCCCCTAGACTAAGACAAGAGTCAATTCCAGGCTAGGAGAGGCAAAGCGAGAAGTGGAGTGAAGGAGCACCACACAAGACCGATAGACATAGGTGCAAAGGTCTCAAGCAGTTCCTGTTTCTAGGTTTTTACCACTTGAAAGATTTTTTTAGGACTTTTTATATTTTTTTTTGTATTTTTTCTACCAAGGCGCATGTTTCCAGGTTTTCACCAAGGCACTTTTCTATTTTTTTTTGAATTTTGAATTTTTTTGATTTTTTTTTGGTGAGACATCAAAGCGCCTATTGCTAGGTTTTCACTAGGATGCTCTTTTTTCAGGACATTATATGCTTTTTAGGATTTTTTCAGCATCATATATGAATTTTTTTGTAATTTTTTTAGGATCAATAAAATATATACAAAGAGCTCAAGAACCTTAGGCATAGAACTTCTATAATTGTAGAACATTGATAGGCTCGGTAAGCTCTACTTCCTTTGGCATAGATAACTAAGAGGCACTGCACCCAAATGTTGCTGCTATAATGATAGAAGGCCCCAACTAGTTTGGCAAATAGAAAACAACCTTAAGCAATTTTTGAGTTAGTGCAAGATCATTAGAGAGTGATCCACATATGCCATCGTAGACTTCAACTAGCTCTTTATCTGGCTCATCTATTTAGAGACACTTAAGGAGAGTTCCGTCTAGACTCTTCCCATACAAGTCACCAGAGACGAGGGTAAAGTGTAAGGCATTGCGAAGGAGGTGGCACTTCTCATGTCACGATAGATTTTTAGGGATAACTTGATCTAAGAGATGAGAAAAGATGGTGGCATAGCGGGATGATTCAGCAGGGGAATTGTAGGTGAGATAAGGCAATTCTTCCACCAGGAACACAAAGTATGATTCTTGTTCTTCCATTTGTAGAATGGATGCCAAAGTAGTCATGACATCAGCCACCTTGTTCTCAAATTTGTGCTTCTCAATATCAACCTTAACCAAAAATGCCATATGGGGAGGCATCTTTATGAGATTTTGCTTGACAGGTTTTACCCTTGGAATCATTTTCTCTAGAAAGAATGTGGAAAATTGTTCTTGATTTGTAATCTTTTTAGGTTCGGATACCACCATAATTTGGTTTTCACCATTTGACCATTGTTTTTTTCTCTTGATTGTATGATAGAGATACTTGATATCTGATTCCAGCATGTTTGTTGCAAGTTCATTGGTGGAAGAGATAGTAGGTTCAATGGCTATGAAATATGAATTTATGAAGGAGAGTAGAGTGATAGGTGCAAAAGCATTTATGTGAGGGATGTCATCTCTAGTGATGAGAGAGGTTGAGCCTATAAGGTCGGCTCCAAAAGTGTCAAGATCTAGATTTGTCATAGAAGGACTAGCGTGGTCCACTAAAGCAACACGCGGAACAAACTCATCAGACCCTACGTGAGACTCGTCAACTACGTCAGGTTGGGCAATATAGGTACGAATCACATCAATGTCCATATCTACTATGGAAGATCCATCTGAGAGGGTATCCCATTCATATTCATTGGAATTTGTTGTTGAACTTCTACTAGGATGTTTTCACCAAGAAGGTTTAGGACATCTAGAAGTAGAGGCACTTGTGTCATTATTTGTGAGATCTGCTCTTTCTAGTAACCGCTCAATATTCCTACGTTGTCTAGCTTTGGGATCAAATTCATTATCTCTAGACATAGAAGCTTAAGTTGAATCATTGTTAGGCATACATTCTCCTTCCCAAAGGAGTGAATTAGAAGGAAGATCATCTCCCATTTGAGCCATAGTGTGTAGTGGTGACTCATCTTTATCTATGTCTGAATCACTGATAATGGGAGAATTTGTAGAACAGTCAGGGAGGTCATCCTCGGCACCATATCTGAGATTTGTTGTATCCTTAGAGGGTCTACCAATGGTATGACTTAAAGTCTCAACTAGGGCGTGCCCATTATCGTTTATAGGTCCTTGACCTTGATAGCCCATTTGCTGCAAAAATTTATAGCCTTTACCATAGCACTTAGGGGAAATAGGAGTAGTAATTGTCATACTATCCTCTTCTTCTCTATAGATCCACTCTCAAACAACTTGTTCTTCTCTTTCTACTTCTAGAGGAATGGATGAAGGAACAAAGGTATCAATGATTTTCATAGCGAAGCGGAAGGCTTCATCTTGTCAAAAGTTCTACCATATGATCTAGGAGAAGTAGGCATAGCAGCAAGAGAGTCTAGTGTGTATTCACCCATACCAATACTCATCATCTTTAATGTTTGTTTATCCTCAATCAAGGATGCACTAGGATCATCAGAAGGTTTATTGTGAGGAACAAACATCTCAGCAATAGCAAGAGTATTGACAGCAATAGTATGGTCTCCAAGAATCACAACTTCAGTGCCATTGTATGGAAATTTGACGCACTGATGATAAGTGGAAGGGATAGCTTGCATGTCATGGATCCAAGGATGACCTAGGAGAATGTTATATGCAAATGGGATGTCCAATACTTGGAACCGCATATCTTTCATGATAGGGCCCACTTGGACAGGCAGCGTGACAAGACCTTTGGAAGATCTTTCCACTTCATCATAAGCTTTTATAGTAATCTACTTCTTAGGATCTACAACAAATTTTGACAATCCTAACTATTGCACCACATGAAAAGAAATAATATTTAACCTTGCACCATTGTCTATCAGGACTCGGTGGACTTGGGTGTGGTAGACTTGAACTTTGATGTGTAGAGAAATATTATGGGGGTGACTAAGAGATACGTCATCTTCTTCAGAGAAGGAGAGATAGTGGGGAGATGAGATATGGTTGACCATAGCCTGGAACTGATCCAAATCAATGTCATTAGGGAGACGTGCTATATGTAGAGCTTCTTCAAGGATTTCTCTATGTGAAGGGGATAACTGAAGCACTCAAAAATGGATATCTGGGCTGGTGTCCGTTGCAAGTGGTGGACAAGATCATAGCTAGAGGTGGCTGAAGGAGCTGCTTGTTTGGAAGACAAGGTTTGCTTAGGATCAGGCACAATTTTAAGGATAATTTTGGCTTGCCCCCTAGTCACAACATTCAGTGTCTCACTTTGAGAGGATGAACCATCCAATGTTTGCAAGACCAACTTTGGCTTACCATGATTGTCATTATCATCTTGAGATCTCATCATAAGAACACTCTCGACGGGCTCTACCATGTTGATCACAGGCGCATCACTAGCATATGTATAGTTGATCTTTGCATCATGATTCTTCTTATTTGTTTGAGAATATTCCCCCTTGTCATGCTTAGGTAGAGGGTCTTTGAAAGCTGTGTGATCAGAATTTTTAACTAAGCCATCTATGAGAATTGTGCTGTCATCGATGAGATCTTGAATATCATCTTTAAGCTTGAAACAATTGTTCATCTTATGTCCCTTACTTCTGTGATAGTGGTAGTAATGATCTTCTCTCCATCATTTAGACTTAACTAGCAGAGCATAGGGGCGATCAAATTTAGGAAGCGTAAGATGTTTGTTGGCAACCAAAGTCTTAAGAATCATATCGTATGGTTCGGCCAACTTGGTGTAGACTCATCGTTGGTACTACTTCTTAGGTTTGTCTGCATTCTAAGGCTTAGGAGCACTATGAGCGTTGGTAGCTTCTTGTTGTTTTGCTGCGTAGATAGTATTAGAGAGGTTGAAAGAATGCTCTTTAGCCTTCGGGACATCTACAACCCCATCATTAACAACATACTTGTTTCTATTCCAAGGCTTGTTCTTGTCTTTTCCATTGCCTCTAGTATCTTTATTAATAACAATATCCCCCTTTCTTATGGCAACATCTTCAATCTGATATGCACTTTCAACCATGTCATTGAAAGAGGTTTCCTTAGATCATAATACAGTTTTGGCATAGAGTGTTGACAAAAATGTCAATCTTGTCTCTTTCATCTAGCTGGCGAGGATATCAAGAATATAATGACCTCCAACATTGTAAGTAAGTGGAAAATGGCTCACCTTGATTTTTCTATAGAGCACTGAGATCTATCATGGTGATAGGCTGTTGGATGTTGTACGAATAATGCTGGGTGAAGCGCCTAACCAACTCATCAAAAGTTTTAAGAGGTGGTGTCAACTTTGCAAACCATTTTAGAGCTTGTCCTCTTAAACTTCTAGGGAACAATCGTAGAAGAAATGTGTCCTCATGAAGGAAGTCCATGCTAAGAGCATAAAAGTGATGCACATGGTCATGGGGGTCACCGTTTCCATTATACTTGTCATATTTGGGAACCTCAATATCCCTAGGAAATGGGACCATGTATAGACTCCTGTCAAAAGGAAGAGCACAAATGGATTCTATGAAAGAAACCTTTGGAGGTTCTTTTTCTATTGCAAGTTGAGCAAGACGTTGATTGGTTCATTGCAATTCATCCCTAAGGATTTCCAATTCAGTTGGTAATCTTTCTTGAACAATCTATCATACATCATAGCCAGGAGGGAGCTTGTATCCCCTAGAAGTCATGTATTAAAAGTATTGATCTCCATTTTGCTCTAAAAGTTTAAGCATCATACGTTGGGATGCTTCATCTTGTTCAAATCTCATAAGCTCTTCACTAGAAATCTCATCGTTAGCCTCTTCCTCATGTTGAGAGGGAGGAGGTCTAGAAGGTGAAGAGGGCATAGAAAAAGTTTCTCTTGGAGGAGATCTGGGTGGCGTGTTGTTACCATTGTTGCCACTGTTGCCAAAGAAAGGTCTATTTTCATAGCCACTACTCCCGGGTTGTTCATGGGACATCCCTCTTGAAGACATGTGCCTAGCAGCTTCCATTAAGCTTTTACTATACTCTCTATCCAAGAGTGCTTGGTTATCTCTTTGCACAAAGTGGTCTTGGATATGATGATATTTCTCTTGTTCGCTCATAGTAAGTGAGACATTGTCTATGTTTTTGGGGGTTTTAAATGCAGAAAAGAGGAAGCCTCCTTTATACCACGGGGTAACCTTAGAATCCTCAGAACTAGCACTAGAACTGTTGTTGCTAACGGGTGCTTGTGAGCATCTTGTTGGAGAAGGTAATTGTGTATAATGAAATGGAGGGTGACTCCCTTGCTCAAATTGAGACTGAGTTGTAACCGGCATGAAAAGAATTGTTGGTTGACTAATAGAATGAGACAAAGTTTCTCAAGTATTGAGATAAGAAAAGCTAATAAAGATCACTTGTCAAAGTAGAACAAAAGAGATAGCTCATCAAAGGTGCTCAAGCACTTACAACAATCAATTGACTTAAGCCAAGAGATGAGAAAGAAGCTCGATTGGCAAGTAGCTATAGAGGTAACCGTAATGTGACAAGTGATCAAGAGTAGCATTTGTTAGGCTCAAACCCAATAGTTTTAGCTCATTTTTTTTCAGTCTAGAACAAATCTAAGCATGTAGACAACAAGCCAGCTTCAGATAAGAATAGGAAAAGACACTCTACGACTGGTTAAAGTTCAAGTTTAGAAACTCTGGATTGCAACAACAACAAGATAGCAAAAAGGTTCTATGTGATAGTTACCAGGCAAATAGTGAGATAGAATATTGCAGTACGATATTTCATAGGAAGCAGTGCAATAGTTATCAGGAAGGTAGTGCGATAGAGTTTACAGTATGCAGGCGATATAATACCAGGGATGAAATATCGCACAATATTTATTAGAAGGGTGTGCAATGCAGTTTCAAGATCATGCGACTCTTGACCAATGAGTGTAAAAATTTTAGTTTTAAAGGCAATTCGGTCAAAGTAGCAAGCAATTTGTTCAATTTTGTTGATTCTAGACACAGTGACAGTAGTAATCAGACAAGTATGCAAATAGTAGGGGATCAAACATGTCATAGAACACTTGCACAAGGGAAAAAGAAACCTTGTCAAGACAAGCACTTGTGATATCAAAGCTATAAAATCCTATGAATACTACCATGATGTTTGATATTTGAGAACGTTCACATGGGTAGATCACAGCGAGAACACTTCAAGCACTTACTAGCCTAAGAAGGACAAAGGCTCAATACTTAACAACTTGGCCCACACTTGATGTCCCATTCCCTCACACAAAGTGGTTGCCCACAATAGATATTGGCTTTGTTGTGGAAGTGCCAATGACACAACCAAAGGAACACAGATGGTGAGTAATCTTGGGGTGATCTGGGTTATTCCACTTGGATCAATCCTTGCACCAAGAAGCTAAGAGAAAAAATAGGGTGGCCTCTACCTATGGTTCTTAGTAAGGGCTTTCATTCGTAGTACCCCTCTTGCTCCTCAAAAAAGACTAGGACCTCGCGGCCACAAGAGTACCTTAAGCATTCTTGCTCAATACTTTCCTAATGGTCACAATCCCAAAAGTACTCACATCAAGCAAAGACAAGCACTACGTCTACCAAGGTTTTGTGTCCTTGATAGCCTTGAGATTATAGTAGGTTGGAATAGCTCGGTATTAGCTTGTTCCCACTTGGGTCATTAATCTTGATTGCTCAAGAGCAGGCCCACTAAAAGATCCTAATGCTAAACAAAGAGTGGATTGACTTTTGAGTGTCAGGATTTCTGGTTCACCTCAAGGGAGAAGATCATAATCTCCTAGCTCAAGAATCTCCCCCAAACACACCAAACAAAGAGTTCAATTACCCTCTTGTTTTCAAAGTCTAAAAGTGGGTCAGGATTTTTGGTTCACCACAAGGGTGAAGAGCATAATTTCCCACCACCAAAAGACTCCTACAACAAGATCTTAAGTGCCTAAGAAATGAGACATCTAGTATATGCCGCACTTAAAAGAAAAGTAAATAAATAAGCAATTGGTTATTTTTAGGTGTTGGGCAGCCCTGCAAAACATAATTAGTAGCCCTTTTGCCTTTGAAGCTTTGACATGCGATCTTTTTAGCAAATTTTTCAAGCAAGGAAGGTACCTACAAGCACAACTTGTTAGTCCCACAATAGTTAGCACATCAAAAATTAGATAATCTGCAAATAAAAAAGTTGATCAAATGGCAAAATTTGAAAATGAAACCAACATGGTTGGATTAGGCTCAGAAAGAGCTTTCCAACGATATATCACACTTAAATTTTTGATACCGTATGTGAAAATTTCTCAAAAATGGGTGCTAGTTTTCCAGAGGCACGAATTTGAAAATCTCTAAAATTTTCAAAAAGATAACAAAAAGCTTGAAACTTGCAAGATAAAAAAAGAGCTAAAAATAATCACTTCCAGGTCTGTGCAAAATTTTTGTTGCCAGAAGAATTGCGCGATACTTTGTAGTATACTAGGGTGATATTATCTTTTTGTGCGATAGTTCACATTACCTACGAGTGACATAGTACAGAACTACAGTGTGACAGAATGCTGCAAGGCACGCGATACTTTAACTAGTAAAGTATCACACTGCTATATACAAAACTATTGCATGACACTGGCAAACTATCACATGATAATTTGAGACAAAAAGAACAGAGAGCTGAAACTAACACTAAAATATGATGAAAAATTAACGGAAATGCTGAAAAAGAAGGACAAAACAATAATGTTCTGCCCCAAGGTGGGTGCCAAAAATGTACACACTAAATAGTGCACTTCTCTAAATCATTGCTTCCAAGAGAATCCATGGATTGGAAACCTTGAGAAATTGATTTAGAGCTCCCTAGGCATGGAGTGCAAGGGTGTTAAGAATGCTCTCAGCTAGAGCTATTAAGCCAATAACCTTGCTAGTAAACCATGCCATGGGAGATTCAAATGAAGACAAGGGAAAGAATGCCAATATCCCCAAGAATCAAATGGAAATGCAAATGCAATGCAACTATGCTAGAAATGGAAATGCAAGCTAAGCTATAAAAATGAAAGATAGAAGTATTACAAATCCTTACTATTTAGACTATGTGAGATCTAAGCTAGAGCTTGAAAGGAAACTAATCTAAGAAAGCATAAACATGAAACTAAGATAAGAATGCAAGAATGAAAGCTAAATGTAGAAAGATTTCTAAAAGGCTCCAAAGTCTTCAAAAGCTCTAAAGTCTCCAAGAAATCCTGTAGCATAAAGTTAGCATAAAAAGTTGGGGTTCTAGAATGAGAAGAGAGCTCTTCTTTTATAAGAAATGAGAAGGAATGGACCATCGAGATTAAGAGGCAAAAGATTTAATCAATGGTGGAGCATCAAAGAGGAGCAATCCATGTGCACAAGTATCCTCCAATGAGAAAATAAGAGTTGACTTTTGTGTCCATATGAGACAAAAAGTGCTTTTTCCCTTTTTATAAAATAAGAATAATGCTTTATTTGTGCAACTTTAGGATAAGAGGGAAAGTGAGGGCTTTTATTTAATAAAAGGGGAGGAAATTCCTTTTAAATAAATAAAGACTTTAGGATAAGATGGTTAGCCCATAGAAAATAATCGAATAAATGATAGCACCAAGATTTGATCAAGAATAAGCAATTGATCATTTAGCAATCAGGCTAATAGTCTAGGTGACCATTTTTGGATGATTACAATACTTTATTCTTTTTGTTGATGACTATACTAGACTGATGACTGTTATGTTCTTGAAAGAGAAATCTGAAGCTTTTAAGATGTTTAAGTGGTATAAGGCAAAGGTAGAAAAAGAGACTGGAAAAGAATTAAAATGCTTAAGATTTGATAGAGGAGGTGAATTTATCTCTGATGAATTTACTAATTTCTATAATGAGCATGGTATTAAGAGACAAGTCTCTTCACCAAGGACACCTCAGCAAAATGGGATTGCTAAAAGAAGGAACAGGTCAATCATTGACTATGCAAGGACATTGATGATACAAAAGAATATTTCTTAGACATATTGGAGGGAAGCTATCATCACAACTGTATATGTGCTTAACCAAGTACAACTGAAGAAGGACACCAACCAAACACCTTATGAGCTATGGTTTGGACACAAACCTACTGTAAGTTATTTCAAGATTTTTGGAAGCAAATGTTTTATTCTAAAAGATGAGAGAAATGGGAAATTTTATTCTAAAGGTGATGAAGGAATATTTTTGGGATATTCTACTAAGAGTAAAGCATACAAATGTCTGAATAAGGTTACAAATAAGATAATTGAAAGTACTAATGTCCGTGTTAATGAGTTTGATGACAAAAACACAAAGGAAAGAAAGGAATCGGAAGACTATGGTATATTCACTTACATTGAACTTCTTGACTATCTATCGAAGTCGCAACCTATGATAACCGGTCAACAAGAAAATAACCCCGAGGAATAGGAAAGGGAAACTGACGAACAAGATGATGCTATTGAGAAAGCAAATGAACCTGAATAGGATGAACAAGAAAGAAGAAACTGAGTACTGGCTAGTTTTTTCAGAAGACACCATCTTGAGACACAAATTATTGGAGACAGACAAGCTGGCACACAAACAAGAAGCAAAGAAAGACAAGGTACATGTCTAGTTTGTGAATTTGAAACAAAAAATGTGAAAGTTGCATTAGAGAATGAAGAATGGGTTAATGAAATGAAAAAGGAAATTGAGAAAATAAAGAAAAACAAAACCTAGAGCTTAGTACCCCGACCAAAGGACAAGAATGTTATCAGTACTAAATGGATATTCAGGAACAAATTGAATGAAAATGGTGAAGTGACAAGAAATAAAGTGAGATTAGTATGAAAGGGATATGCACAAGAGGAAGGCATTGAATATGGTGAGACATTTGCACCTGTTGCTAGATTGGAAGGTGTTAGAATGCTACTTTCATATGCTACACACAAGAAATTTAAGGTTTATCAAATGGATGTGAAGTCAACATTTCTGAATGGTATACTTGAAGAAGAGGTCTACATAGAACAACCTGAAGGATTCATTGATCTAGACAACAGAGACATGGTATGTGGATCACACAAAGCCTTCTATGGTTTGAAGCAAGCACTAAGAGCATGGTATGAAAGGCTGCATACTTGTTAAGTATTGGATTTGTAAGAACTAGTGAGAACAACAATTTGTACATGAAAGGTGATATTGATGACACTATTATTATTGCTGAAATTTTCGTTGATGATATTATTTTTGGAGGTCAAGATCATGTATGTAAATCTTTTGCTAATGACATGAGGAATGAGTTTGAAATGTCTATGTTCAGAGAGATTAAATTCTTTCTAGGATTACAAGTGATTCAATAGAGTGATGGGATATTCATCACACAATCCAAGTACATAAAGGAAGTCTTGAAGATATTTTGCATGGAAGATGCTAAACCTCTGGGAGCACTGATGGCTACTAGAAGTAAATTGACAAAGGAAGATGAAACTATAGAGGTAAACCAGACACTTTACCGATCCATGATTGGTAAGCTAATGTATGTAGTTCACAGCAGACCAGATATAACACATGCTGTGGGAATTGTTGCTAGATATTTTGCTAATCCTAGAGAATCACACATGATTGCTACTAAAAGGATCTTAAGATACTTGAAAAAGATAGAGGATTATGGATTATGGTATCCTAAGGAAGGTAAGTTTGAATTGAAGGTTTATACTGATGTTGATTGGGCTGGAAATGTGGATGACAGAAAAAGCACCATCGAAGGAGCATTTTTCTTTGGTGAAAGACTTGTAACCTAGACAAGTAAAAAGTAGGCTTGTATTTCTCAGTCTACAGCTGAAGTAGAGTATGTTGCTACTGCTACTAATTTCTCAAACATTGCATATATTAGAAAAGTGTTAGAAGGAATGAATGAGGTAATCACTGACCCGGTGATTATATATTGTGACAACACAAGTGCTATTAATATTTCAAAGAATCTAGTGATGCACTCTAAGACAAAGCATATATTAATTAAGTATCATTACTTAAGAGAACAAGTGCAAGGAAAGCAAGTGAAGTTAGAATTTGTTACATCTAAAGAATGACTTACAGATATCTTTTCAAAGCCTCTACCAAAGGACACATTTGAATATTTGAGGACTAGACTTGGGGTCCATCCCCTGTCTATCGGTCACTAATGTGATCTAGATGTTGCATCAGCCTAATCTTATCAAAAGATCATTCATGTTGATGCAACATAGTTCACACTTTGGATCATGTTCAAGGTTGTGATTAAGTTTGGAAAACTGAAACAGATTGGGATATCTGTATACTAAGATACAAAGAATGTAATGGTTAATAGAGAGTTACTTGGCTACTAAAGAGCTATATGTTTATTTGTTTCTTTGGAATTATTGTCAAAGGAAGAGATAAATAATATGAAAAGGAAAGGGAGAGATATGCACTGATGAGAACTATCTAAGGGAGAGATAATCTGAAAGAAATAGAACACTGAAGATCTGTTACTGAGAACATAAGAAGGAATCTGAGAGCTGAAAAGATCATGTGTAGAATGTCAAAGCTGCATTTTTTTAATATTGTTTAGTAACGTAGTGATTAAACATATTAAGCAAGGGAGAGCTCACACAACATTTGTTCACAGAGTTGTAGAATACATGTTTGGTATGTGTATGGTACACTTCATATTCCTTGAGTTTCCATCAATGCCAAAGGGAGAGATTGATGAACTACAACTGATTTAGAACCTGAATGGAGAATCTGTAATTCAAGATTACTGAGAAGTTGATGATTAGATATGCAAGATGATTAAATCTATATTATGTTGTCATTGATGTCAACTAGCTTGACAATACTTATCTTGTAAGTTACTATACTGACACATCTGAAGAAAGGTGAAAGAGATGAAGAACATAAATATCTACATGAGGAAGATGTATATGTTAGATGAGGATAAGGAATACACTGAGTAACTTGTTGATGAGTCTATGACTTAATGATATTGACTTTATTATGTTGCATTCATCTATGATGAAGAATAGAGCCGAAAGACACAAAATAGTGTTGTTAGTAAATGAAGCATTTCAGTATACACCGACAGAATGTAGTGTATACTGAGCGTAGAGTTAATCAAGCTTGTGTTCACTGATGCATTTCTTTATTAATCGAGTAGAACAGAAAGGAAATAAATGATCAGTATAGCCAATAAAGTGATGAGCTGTAAAGTGTATGAAATTGAGGTAACAAATAAGGTTTGTTATGAAGATCGACAACTAACATAATCCAAGGAAGACCTAATGGAGCAGATTGAAATGTGTTATTGACACATCAGCCGAGGAAGCTTAAAGCGGAAAAATCTATGAATATGATTAAGCAACAAAATTTGATGGAGGAAAAGAAAATGATTTACTCATCTATAAGAGACATTGGTTTCATTGTTGAAGGATGCCGAAAGAAGAAGATACTTCAGAATTATCACGTGAAGGAGTTTTCATGCATTCTAATCATACTGGTTAATAAGAACCCAACTGTAGAGCAATTACCGAGCTACAAAGAGTAATTACCGATGAACAGTAAGTTGATATAGTATTGAATTTGAAGTGATATATTGATCAGAAAGATTTGAATGAGATGAACATTGATCTGTAAACTGCAATTGAAGTTGTTTCATGACAGATCATCTACTGTTACATATTTAACCATTATACAGAGTCAAATCTCTTAACCGAGTGGACTTTGAAAGTCTTTTGATGTTTCACTCATAAAGTGAACATTGTTATCCTGTTAACCCCAGAGTGATTGCTGGTTGGATGATAACTTCTGGTCTAAAATCCTCTTACAAGGTCACACCTAATAGTGTGTTTGTAACCTTTAACAGGGTTGGGTCTTCACCAACCTCACTTCAGAAGAGTGAACAATTTTGGGTTGTTGGTCCCAGGTGGTTTTTCCCTTCACAGGGTTTCCACGTTAAATCTCTTGTGTTATGTGTTGATTGTGATATTTGCTTGTTATCATACTTTGCATATTACATGTTAGATTTGATCAGTAACTACTATAAGTTTTAGACTGACAATCGGTTAAAATATAGACAGTGAAAGTATTTTATGTTTACCGAGTAGCATAGGTTGAAGAATTGTTTTTGGATTATACGTTTTGAATTGGGACACTGGATAACTGATTCACCCCCTCCTAGTTATTCTAACAATGAAGTTGTTGTCAGTTGTGAGGATGACATTGTGATATGGTGTGAGGAGTTTCAATTACAAATAATGCAGGATTTGGAGAAGATTTATAGCTTGAGATGTCTACCAAGGGTAGTCATTTCATTATCATATTTTTGTTTATCTTTTGTATGTGGTTAAGTTGGTAACATTTCCATTGTTAAAGTGATTAACATGTTGATATGTATGTAGAAAATATGGTTTATTTTCTTGTTTTGAGTAGAAACCCTTGTCATGTCTGTTAACCCAAGTTGGTTGTTTCTTTTCATATATCCATTGAAGCATTCTTTTCCTAACTTTGAGTTAAGCATGGTGATAGTTTTGTAGTTGATTATAATTTATGTATTCTTTGTTTATATCTAATATTGTTAAAATATGTGTCTTGGTTCTTCTTTAGATCAATATAAAAGTCTATTTTCTTGACCATTACCCTAACCCGACATACATCTTGTTCATTCCTTGGTTTTTGGTTACAAACTTGGTTAAGGGTTTGCGGGTTTTGAAAGGATGTTGTCTTATTTTTACCATAATTAACATTTGCATTCATTCATGTCTATGATTATACTATTGATGTTGAGTATCTCTGGCCTTGTTATACATTGTCAAATTGTGGGTATTTGATGTTGAATCCAAGTATTGAAATGTAACTCAAGGTTGGGTCAAACTAAATAATGCTTAACTAGAATTCGATTAAGAGAGTTTTTGTAGCAGAGATTAAGGTATTTTGAAAAGTATGGGTAACTTGTGGAAATCAGTTTGGGAATCATTTGAATTGATTTTGTATAGTTTGAGATTCAACTATATGTTTCATTTTATGATTTGGGTAATTACTTTTTGAAAAGAATTTATTTTCTTAAAAATATTAAAGAGAAGATATGATATGGTTATTTGAGTAGAGATATTATATATCATAGTATTGATTCTGAACAAGGATAATAAATTGTTTGATGATAGATCTTTAGCATTATTTTTTGTTAAAGAGATTTTGTACAATGAGGCATTATTGTCATGTGATAAAACATAAACATATATATTCATATTGAGAGACATATAATGAAAACATACCTATATTTGATAAATTACTCTTAGATAGTTGTATTCGGTTCCTATGATCACTTTTGATTTAGTTGATCAGTTTCATGATGTCTTATATATACTCAACAATGAAGGATATTGAGATATAAAGAGATATAGGATATTTTGGATTTGATGAAATACATTTTTGTTACTTGTGCACAATCAAATATACTGATAAAAAATACCCGATTGAGGTTATAATAACTTAAAACTTTGTATCATACATTGATCAACACAAAGTCTCATTTGTGTTCAATGATGTATGATATTATGTTGTAGATGCAAGATCAATTTTTTTGACTTTGTATGTATAGAAAGTTGTAGTGAGTTGAAAAGCCAATGAGGCATAAAAAGACTACCAGTGAGACATTTGTATAGCCAATGAGGCATTGTAAAATATATTTCCAAATTAATCTAGTGAGACAATTCAAGTGGTTTGATTCTCTAAGAGGGTTTCCACTTAGGACATATCTTCAACTACAATTTAATGTGCATTTCTTATCTTTGTATCAAGTTATATTTATCCATTACATTCAAGTTATTATTTAAATTTGGCTTTAAAAATTGATATATTATCTCATATCACTGATTCACCTACCCTCTCAGTGATATTGTACTCCAACAATTCCAAGCCCATGTCGGCCTTCTTTGAGTTTTACATCCCAAAATCATGTGATAGGTATATAAACAAGGCATCCTCCCTCATTTTGGAAATCAATCAATCCAACATCTCTCTAAAAGAATTTATGATCTCAAGCATTTAAGACATTTCATCCTACCATATCCTCTATTGTGGCAAGCTTCAACAACCTTTATGCAAGCATGTCTTTTATGATTTCCTTCATATGATCATCAACACTTGTGATCACTTTCAAAGAGAATTGTGTCATAAAGGTGTAAGGTAACTTATTTCTCAGATCTATCCTCTATTATATCTTAGTATGCTTTCCTTTCAAGCATATTTTATTTCTATTTCAAGGTTAATTCTAAAACTAAGGTTTTACTAAGGAAAACCCTTCTCTACACAATATTTCCTCTTTTTTTTGTGTGTAAAAATAGGTGGCAGAAAAAAAAAGCAAGATTCAAGAATATCAAGAAATCAATAAATCAACTACATCTTGCAACTGAGTTCATTAGAAAGTGTAGGGAATAGGGCAAGTGAGTAACCCCATTCTTGGTAGATGGATGACCATGTCGCCACATTTCCCCTAGTTCGGATTGAAATTTAGACTGAAAGGGTGTTATAATCTCTCCTTTCTATTTATAGTCCCATAATTAGTCTATCAATTCTTAATTGTTCTATGCACACAAAAACCCATCTTTTTCCCTTATCTAGCCCTATATCTTGCATTTACATTCCTAGATCACATTTCCACACACACACACACTTCCACACAGAGAAGGATCATTTCATCCACTTAGAGCTTGAGTCTTCTTGATTCTAGTGGATCATCTTTATTCCAATGTAAGAGAAGAGATAGGCCTAAGCTTCATAGTTTGTTTAAACATTCCAGCGAACACTATTTATTTCATTAAAATTTGGTGAACCTGACTCATTACATATCATTTTGATTAATATGTCTAGATTTGATTTGTAAGCATTGAATTAGCCTATATATCATTGTTACATTTTATGGATCTAGAGATTTAGGTTCACATTCATTACATTTTGGTGAACCTGACACTTTCTTAGATATTTCTAATTCTAAGTCTTAGCTTTGGTATTTCCATGGCATTATCAGATTTATATTCATTCATGTACTTTCATAGGTAAAATAGACATAATAATTGTACTTTTTAATCCCTTATTTTGAGCATTTAGCATATACTTTCATTTGAAAAAGAAAAATCATTTCATTTCATTTTCAGTTAGATTAGTTTTATGATGCATAGATTCCATAGAAGTGATCTTGGTTTAAAATCCCTTGTATCACTTTATTCCTCTCCTAAAGACCCTCCTATCCATGAGGACATTGTAGTGCTATAAGACACTATCAATACCTATTTTGAGGATCTCCCTCCTAAGGAAGTTGCCTTCAAGAACAATGATGATCTTTCTCCTAAAATGTACCTCCCCTATGAGGATCATTTGGTGCAAGAGGACGATATCATGGATATTTATCCTATTGATACCCTAATTTCTATGCATTTCATTGACATTCCCTCTATAGACGAGGCCTTAATGAGTTACATTTGTCCCTCTCCTAAAGATAATCTTACTCATAAGGGTATTTGGAAGCAAGAGGATGATATTACCTCTCTTAAAAACACTCTACCTTTGATAGACCTACATGATACACCTCTTATAGATGTAGAATTGATGAATCACATTCATATCTCTCTGAGGGTATCTTTTGTCAATAAGGATAGCATCAATACTCCTATGCATGACCTCCTTGCATCAATACTCATGTGCATGATTTCCCCATTAGAGATGAAATATTCAAGAGTAGTAATGAATCCTCTCCTCATAAAGATACTTTGGTGCAAGAGGAGAAAGAAAAACATACTTAGCACACCCATCACTCTAGATCCTCTTTACTCTCCTACATCTTTTCATATTTACCAACATAGTTTGAGACAAGATGATGTTATTCACGAGCTATCTCCTAAAATAATAGTAAGAAAAGATGAATATGTAGATGAGAATGTTAGGAATGAATTCTAAATATATCCTATGGGCGAGTATTTGCAGCTATTCTGTAGCAGTTGTTGTTGCATTCACGACTGTGATTGTCATTGATGTCAACACAGTGATCTACTGAAGATTAGTAGAGAAGCAGACAGTGTTTGGGTTAGCACACTTGGGATATTGAAGATGAAGATATGCACAATTGAGGAATTACTCTATGATGTTCTATGAGATTGTGGTTAAGAGCGCAAACAAAAATTCATTTATTCATGACAGTTATGAGGAAATCAGTGGAAGCAGTATTCAGGCAGTGTTCCTGAGTAGTGGTTTGTGGAAATCATATGATATCTCCTAATTGGGATAGAATATGATCATGCAAAGTTATGAGATATTTTAAGACATGATGTTAGTGAAGTGGATGTGAGTGCAAGATCTGAGGTCACATGAGTGAAGAATTATCTTAATTGGAAGCCAACAATTTTGTGTAATTTTGATGTAACGTGTGGGAATTTTTATTTTATAATTTGTATGCCAAATCATTTGTAATTACTTGAGTGTGGTATAAAGGAAGGAATGTTTTCTTTTTTGTAATATGAATGAGAGATATATGTGGAGTGTAATGAATGTAAGTGTGTATGAAGAAATTGTGAAAGAAAAATTATTGAAAGAGGATTTGCGAAGTACAAAGATCTGGTATTGAGATTTGAAGAAGTAGTTGGTGTGGTTTGGCACAGTCAGAGAAGGAGTATTGGATTGTTGAGATAAGAAATATTATGGTATTATTCTATTGAGTAATACAAAGATTAGTTGGATAGTGAGTTCAATGATCTTACCCTGAAGCTGTTTGGGCAGTGGGTCCTTTTGTCTTCTATAACTCCTAACAGAGTTAGAATATTTTAGAAGAGATTAAAAATATCCTAAGAGGGATTCATATGTACTGAATGTATTTCATAAGATTCCTAATAGAGTCCATCCTCTCACAAGGAACTTTCATATTAGTGCATCTTTTACGGGCATCATTCCCACCGGGGTTTACTCTTTGATCAAGAGGTTCCCTAGTCAACATATCTTGTGTCATTATGTTATTGTGCATGTATATCTTTCTATGGTTGTTGATTACATTTCTTACATGGTTAAAATATATTAAGGTTGATAATAGTTGTATTTATTTGATAACTGATTCACCCCCTCCTCTCAGTTATCTTGGTAGACTTTACTTTCTAACAATTGGTATTAGAGCAAAAGGTCCTTGAAGGAAAAGTTTAATAGCTTAAGGAGAACCATGGGGAATTTCAAGAAAGAAAGCCCTAAATTTGATGGAGTAAATTTTGATAGCTAGAAAGAAAAGATGAAGACACACCTACTTTTTTTAGGACTAGGTTATTGGTTAATTACAAAGAATCAGAAGACTATCATTGATGAGGGTAAGATTGAAGATTGTACTAATGAGGAGAGAGATCTATTTATATGTAACATACTTGCTAGAGAAGCACTCTTGTCAGTCCTTCCAAAAAATGAATACAGTCATGTAAAATATCTAAAGACATCTTATGAAATTTGGTTAGCTTTACAATCTACTTTTGAAGGTGATGAAGATGCTAAGAAAGTCAGATTACATAATTGGATATGTGCATTTGAAGATATAATAATGATGGAAGATGAATCTATTAGAAGCTATATTGGTAGAATGTTAGAGATTGTTGCAGGTATAAAATCTTATGGAGGAACCAAGATAGAGAATGAAGTGATATGGAAAATTCTGAGAACATTGAATCCTGCATTCAAGTAGACAACAGAGATGATTGAACAAGTTATTCCTTGTACTATGAACTTCACTAGAGAGACTCTTCTTGGAAGATTGGAAGTAGTAGAGATGAAACTAAGGCTATCAGGAGACTTACCTAGAATGGAGACAACATTCAGTTCTCTTAGTGTTCATCCTACTTTGTCAAGAAGCATAAGTGTAAGCGGAGATTATGCTAGCAACAATAGATCTAGAAATGAAGAAGATAGGAAGATTGAAGAAGGTATTGCGTTTCTTTTGAAGAGAGAACTAGACGGTAAGAAAATTTTTAAATGTTGGACTTGTCAAGAATATGGTCATTTTGCATCTAAATGTCCTAAGAGAGTTAAGAAGTATAGAAACAACTTTAAGCCTAGAGGATCTAAAGAATGTAACTATGCAAATGATGAAGAACTTGAAGCTAGTTTGGATAAATCTTTGAGTGAAAGTGATACTGAGCATGATGATATAGGATTTGTAGCAATAAAAGAAGAAAATCTTGAAACAGAAATTAAGGAAGAAAAAGCTTTAGTTTCCCAAGTAGAAAAGAAAGCTAATTGGATTATAGATAGTGGTTGTTCACATCATATGACTGGTGACATGAAAAAGTTCACAAAGTTTAACAATTATGATGGAGGAGTTGTTAGAGTTGGAAACAATGCACCTTGTTTGATTAAAGGTATAGGATCTATTACTCTTGATGGAAAGACTAATACTGATGATGTTTACTTTGTGGATGGTTTGAAACATAATCTTTTGAGTGTTGGATAGTTATTTGATAAGGGATATCAAGTTTGGTTTATTGAGAAAACTTGTGTGATAAAAGACAAAGATGGTAATTTGATTGGTACTAGATCTAGAACCAGAGGTAATGTATTTCAGTTGAATCCTACTGAGATGACATGTTTGATTACTAAGATTGATGACAGTTGGTTATGGAACAAAAGATTTTGTCATATAAACTTTGATAACATTGTGGAAGTGAGTACTACACTTGCAGTAAGAGATTTGCCTAAAATTATGAAGCCCGCTAACATGATTTGCAAGGAATGTGTGATGGCTAAATAGAAGAGAAGCTCATTTCCCAGCAAGAAGTTTACAATAGCAGAGAATTTAGAGATTGTTCATACTGATTTGAGAGGTCCTATAAGGACTAGAGGATTCTATGGAGAAAGGTATTTTATGATTCTTGTTGATGATTTTACAAGAATGATGTGGATTGCATTTATTAAAGAAAAATATGAAGCATTTGATAAGTTTAAGATCATTAAGAACAAAGTTGAGAATGAATCTAGAATGAAGATTAAATGTTTGAGATCAGATAGAGGTGGAGAATTTACTTCAAAAGAATTTAACATTTTTTGTGAAGTGAATGGTATTAAGAGATAGTTTTCAGCCCCTAGGACACCTGAACAAAATGGTATTGCAGAAAGGAGGAACAGATCAGTAACTGAAGCAACAAGAGCTATGTTATTTGAGAATGACTTGGTGAAGATATTCTAGAGAGAAGCAGTGAACACAAAAGTGTATACAATGAATAGAGTACAAATCAGAGTAGACACAAACAAGACACCTTATGAACTATGGTTTGGACATGCACCATCAGTTAAGTATTTTAGAATTTTTGGAAGAAAATGTTATATTAAGAGAGATGATGACATTGGAAAGTTTGATCCTAGAAGTGATGAAGGTATATTTCTTGGATATTCATTGAAGAGAAAATATTATAGATGTTACAATAAGAGAACTAAGACTATTGTTGAGAGCACAAATGTTAAAGTTGATGAAAAGTTTAGAATTCAGGAAAGAATGCTTGATTATGAATCAGATGAAGGAACTCAGCCTAGACCTAATCTAGAGACTACTGAATTATTATATGAAACTACGAGTGATTTGTTGAATGGAAGCCATAATGAAGAAACCATTGAAGAACCTACATCAAAAACAAGTACTGAAATAGTGACACCTAACATGAATCTATTAAGGAATCATCCTATTAAGAAGATTATTGGAAGCATAGACATAGGACTTTTGACACGAAATAAGGTACAAGAATAGTTATGTTTGATTTCCCAAATTGAACCTAAATCTACTAGTGAAGCTTGTGAAGATGAACATTGGATTAAGGCCACGAAAGAAGAATTGGATCATATTGAAAAGAACAAGACATGGGAATTGGTCCCTAGACCTAAAGATAAGAATGTCATAGGAACAAAATGGGTATTTAGAAACAAGATGAATGAACAAGGAGAAGTAGTAAGGAACAAGGCAAGATTGGTTTGTAAAGGATACTCAAAGAAAGAAGGAATTGACTATGAAGAAACACCAGTAGCAAGAATTGAAGCAGTAAGAATGTTTTTGGCCTATACAACTTACAAGAAATTCAAAGTGTATTAGATGGATGTGAAGTCAGCATTTCTGAATGGAGAATTGGAAGAAGAAGTCTACATTGAGCAACTTGAAGGTTTTCCTTTAACCAAAGAAGGAGACATGGTATGTAAAATAAACAAATCTTTATATGGACTGAAGCAAGCACCTAGAACTTGGTACATGAGATTGGATAAGTATTTGTTAAAGTTAGGATTTACAAAAGGCACAATTGATAGCAACCTATACACAAAGGAAATTGAAAATGGTTTATTGGTTGTTATTTTTGTTGATGATATTATCTTTGGAGGAGAAGATGAAGCCAGTGATAAATTTGTAGATGAAATGAAGAATGAATTTGAAATGAGTATGATTGGTGAAATGAAATACTTTTTAGGATTGTAGATAACATAGAACAGTGATGGTATCTTTGTAAGTTAGAAAAAGTACTTGAATGATTTATTAAAGAGATTTGGAATGGAGAATTGTAAACCAGTTGGAACACTTATGGTAATTATACATAATTTATCTAGCATAGATGAGACTCCTATAGTGGAACAAAAGAAGTACAGATCTATGATTGGAGGATTGCAATATTTGACTCATACAAGACTTGATATAGCACATTCAGTTGAAATTGTAGTAAGATTTCAAGCTGAACCCAGAGAATCACACTATGTAGCAGTAAAGAGGATACTTAGATACTTAAGAGGCACAATTGAGTATGGATTATGGTCTAAAAAATCTAATGATTTTACCCTATGTGCATATACAAATGCTGATTGGGGAGGTAGTGTTGATGATAAAAAGAGCACCAGTGGTGGAGCATTTTTCCTTGGAGGAAGACTAGTTTCTTGGCTAAGAAAGAAGTAGAATTGTATTTCATAGAGCACAATAGAAGCAGAGTATGTGGCAGCAGCAAACAATTGTAATCAGATAATTTGGATGAAGCAAATGTTGAAGGATATTGGAATAAAATTTGTTGAGCAAGTTGTTATACATTATGATAACACCAACACAGTTAGTATGTCTAAAAACCCTATGTTACATTCTAAGACAAAGCATATAGAGATAAAGTATCATGTAGTGAGAGAGAAAGTTGTAGAGAAAGAAGTCAGACTTGAGTACATAAGCACAAAGGAGCAGATTAAAGACATATTTACAAAACCTTTTCCTAATGATACATTTGAGTATCTGAGAGGTATGCTTGGGGTTATGACCTAGCATACTTTTGAGAAGTGATGCAAATTGTTGCATCCATCTAGTGGTATATAAGCCTTATCTTTCTTCTAGACTAGATGTTGGTACTTCCTCTATGGGGGAGTATGTGTATCTGAGCTGAGTCATGAGGACTCTAGTGAATGTATTTTATGAACAGTGACTTTTGACATTGGAGTTGTTGACATAATGATTAAACATCTATCATTGATGTCAATGGGGGAGAAGTATACATGAAAAACCATCTATTGGAGAGAATTGAATAGGAAAATGAAGCAATATTTGATTGATGAAGAAGATTTGAAAGCATTTTTAGAAGCAACAGTGTTGCAGTGTTGGATTTATGGAACTTGGATGTTTTTTCATCTATGTTGCCATCAATGCCAATGGGGGAGATTGTTAGGAATGAATGCTGAATATATCCTATGGGGGAGTATTCACAACCATTCTGTAGCAGTTGTTGTTTCATTCATGACTGTGATTGTCATTGATGTCAACATAGTGATCAACTGAAGATTAGCAAAGAAGCAGACAATGTCTGGGTTAGTGCACTTGGGATATTTAATATGAAGCTATGTGTAGTTGAGGACTTAATCTATGATGTTCTATGAGATCATGGTTAAGAGCACATATAGAAATTCATTTATTCATGATATTTATGAGGAAATTAGTGGAAGCAGTATTCGGGCAGTGTTCTTGAGTAGCGGTTTGTGGAAATCGGATGATATATCCTAATCAGGATAGAATCTGGTCATGCACAATTATGAGATAGTTGAAGACATGATGTTAGTGATGTGGATGTGAGTGCAAGATCCGAGGTCGCACAAGTGAAGAATTATCTTAATTGGAAGCCGACAATTTTGTGTAATTTTGATGTAACATGTGGAAACTTTTATTTTGTAATTTGTATGCCGACTCATGTGTAATTACTTGAGTGTTGTATAAAGGAAGGAATGTTTTCCTTGTTGTAAGATGAATGAGAGATATATGTTGAGTGTAATGAATGTAAGTGTGTATAAAGAAATTGTGAAAGAAAAATTGTTGAAAGAGGATTTGCGAAGTACAAAGATCTGGTATTGAGATCTGAAGAAGTAGTTGGTGCGGTTTGGCACAGTCAGAGGAGTATTGAATTGTTGAGATAAGTAATCTTTTGGTATTATTATATTGAGTAATACAAAGATCAGTTGGACAATGAGTTCAGTGATCTTACCCTGAAGCTGTTTGGGCAGTGGGTCCTTCTATCTTCTATAACTCCTAACAGAGTTAGAATCTTTTAGAAGAGATTCAAAATATCCTAAGAGGGATTCATATGTACTGAATGTATTTCATTAGAATCTTAATAGAGTCCATCCTCTCACAAGGAACTTTCATATTAGTGCATCTTTTGTGGGCATCATTCCCACCGGGGTTTACTCTTTGATCAAGAGGTTCCCTAGTCAACATATCTTGTGTCATTATGTTATTATGCATGTATATCTTTCTATGGTTGTTGATTACATTTCTTACATGGTTAAAATCTATTAAGGTTGATAAAATTTGTATTTATCTGATAACTGATTCACCCCCGCCCCCCTCTCAGTTATCTTGGTGGACTTTACTTTCTAACAGAGAACATTTATTCCCAACCTACTAAAATGGATGTGCATAATGATGATAGGATTAAGAATATTCTTATAGAAATCTATCCTCCTACTATCCATCCCTACACAACACCTTTCCATAAACCTCATGATGAATGACTTCTACCTTCCAAATCCAAGAAAAGTTATGAAGTTTTTCATAACAAGATTTCTAAGCAAGGCTATAATGGAAAAGATCTTGGAAATATGGAAAAAATTCCTATAGAGCATCCTCCATCACAATTCACTAGAAAAGACTTAAGATTTACAACTCAATAAAATATTTTTCACCACCCTTTTCAAGACTAGATCACCAATTTCTTACCTAATAAACACATAAGAACTTATCCTTCTTACTCAAATAATGATATCTGTAAGAATTTTTCCAAGGAAATGAATGTAATGCCAAGATCTTGAAGCTCAAGAGATATTACAAACAAGAGAGACAAGATAATATGTTCAAATGAATAATTCAATAATGACCAAATGATAATGGATAATAGATGTATACAATGTAGATGTGCCTGAATATATAGGCAATGCATGATAAGTAGAATATATACAAGTGATAAGCTATCAACTAGACATGGTGGAATCACATGTCCACCAAAGGTGGATCATCCTCCATTATACATCAAAGTATGTGAAACATGTGCAACAATGAGAGGATGATAATGTGATAAGAGCACTAAAGGTGGATCTCACACACAGAGACATATGAGAAGACAACTATCACCACCTAAAGTGGAAATTCTCCTAACCATGTGCTAAAATGAAATGCAAACTCCTAGGTGTCTCAAAGACAACCAATATGCAAATGCATTATCCTAAGTAAACTTAAGTACAAGGTAATTAGTAAATACTTAATTACACCAACACCCCCCCTTAAGTGCAACTTAGGGAAATGCACTTCAACTCACAATGATGTATGAAAATTGATGATGGGTCCCATCTACTAGGCCATGTTAGGTACCCATGTACAAAATGCAAGTGAAAAAGATATGGAATGCAATCTCTCATAAAGTGGAGAAAGAGGGAAAACCTCATGGGAAACATTCTCCCCCAAAAAGAGAGATAAGTACAATAATAGAAAATGAGAGAGAAGACCTCATGTGAGGAAAAGATCCCCCCCATAAGAGAAAAGAGAGAAGTCATATGATCCCCCCTGAAGGAATATCCCACACCCACAAGAGAGCTCGCAACTGAAGAAACTTACTCTCACTGAAGGGTTTGGTGAAGATGTCTACAACCTACTCTGTTGTAGGAAAATAATGCATCTCAATGACCTGCTCCTATATCAGATCTCAGATGAAGTGCATGTGAACCTCAATGTGTTTGGTCTGTTGATGTTGGACCAGATGTCTGGAGATCTCTATAGCACCCTGATTATCACAAAGAATGATTGTAGGTCATGGAATATGTTGGCTCTTGGTTTAGCAAGATTTTAACAACCTTGGAAATGTAGAGATGCACCTATGGGGTAGCTTACTTCCCACAATCAGTACATTCATACAAGAACAAGGACCAATGAACAAAGTACAAAGTATTTCTACACTTTGAACTCTACAGAATTCAGGCGGGTGTACCTAGGATTAAGATCACTTAAAATTTTCCCTTTTTCACTAATCCTCACAAAGTAGATATGTGACCAAAATACTTCTTGTTATCTATGACATAAAGGGATAGGGTGTGAAGCTAAACAAACTACCAAGCTACTCACAAACAAAGCAGGGGATTTAGCTATTAAGTCCACAACTATTGTCTTAAAGATTTAGAATTTGATTTGTTGTTTGTTTAGGGGTAGAATTGTTAGACAAGAAAAAACATCTATTTGACAAAATTTTTGTGATCATTCCCTTATCCATTGGGCATATTCAAAACAACTCCTCACTGTGTTTTTGATTCTTATCATTCACTTTGTAAATGAAAATCAAATTGAGAACCTCACTACTTACAAATATCCTCCTTAATACTCTGCAATTCTGTTAGGTTATATTAAGCATTTACTTAACTCTTCAAGTTAACAACAAAACATATCAAAACATACATAACTATGTCTACAACTATTGATCTTGAGGTCATCAAATCACAAGACAATAGGAAATTACAAACCATTAAACAAGAGACAAGATTCAAAGCAATTCTTGAAATCCTTGTATAAGCTGCCACAAACTGACATAGGAGTGCTTCATTGAGCATAGACTATTTCACAAAATAAATAAGAAAACTATTGATTCATTAAGATCTTTGTAAAATAGATAGGTTACAAACCTTTTCTACCAATCCTTGAATGAAAGCCTATAGAACTGAGTCTACCTTTGGTCTCTTGCAAACAATCCTTTCTTCAAAACCCAGGAAATATTTTTTTCTAAATGACCTTGGGAATCCTTTTATATGAACAAGGATTGCTACAAGCTTAGGGTTGGTTGGGGAAACATTAGGGAAACATTGTCACTCCAACAACATGAAATTAGGAAACACTTTATTAAAGAAGTGACAAGGAAGAAATCCTAAATTAATCAGAGAATATTAGAGACAAATTTGATACCTTTTACATTGTGGAAACCCTAGTAGTCAAACTGCAAATTAGGGCATGATTCTTTAATCCCTTTGTAAAGCATCTTAAAAAAAATATCTCATCTACCATAGCACGCCAAAGACATAAAATTTTTGACAATTTGGTCCAAACATAACTGTTGCATCTAGAAGCAACCACTTGCAAATAATAAATTCAGGGCGGTAAGAAAAACTGATATGATCACAATCGGCCCAACCACTACTGAGATCATTCAATTTCTCAACTGCAAATTATCATTTATGGCCCAAGAAGAAATTAGATTTGATTGTTTGTTCCTCTGGCATACTTTCATTTCTATTTTATGTAAACCCTAGCTTTGAAAATTCAAATATGTGATTGACAATGGATAATTTATCAAATTTAAAACATGACCGTTGATCCTAATCTCTTCCCAACATATCGAACGGTTCTCATAAATAAAAAATAGTCAATTGATCTTTTGAAATTAATCAAACACATCATCTCTTAGCAACCAATTAGGAGCGAGCACATCATCACACCTAACATTGTCTTTATCTTAACCCTAAGTCATCTGGCAAACTGGAAACTTCTCTTGATCTCGACACATTCTACTTAACCTGGGTATGGTCTGGAGATTGGACGACAAAGGAACTCTCATGATCGTTGAATCATTTCTTTTAAGTATGGTTTCATTGGGAGATCTGGCGGCCACCGTCCAATCTTATTTGAATCTATAGTTATCGCTAAATCGCTTGATATTTTATACTTAACCACTAAGATTGGGAGATTAGGTGAATACCTTGTTTGCGTGATCACTGAATGATAAGAAACTTAACCATTTTATTACAAGAATACATGAACACATAGTCACCAATTCGCTGAATGCTACAACTAATTGCTGATCACAAGACCTCATAATAACTTTGATTTAACCTAAGCCTAACCGGAGTTCACACACATGCTTTGATCGTTGAATCACTTAATCACTGGATTCTTTGCTTAACTCTGGTTCCATTCTTAGAAAAAGTGCCAACCGTTGATCAAGATCAATATCGACGGTCCTTGTCAATTCGCTAAATGTTTAGCAACTTAGTTGTTTCATTACGAGATCTAGTGACAACACACTTCTTAACCATTTGGTGGATCGCCTGATGTTAAGCGCTTAACTGCCAGGATCAAGAGAACATGAGATCACTTAGTCGCCAAGTCACTGAATACAAGACTTAACTGCCATAACCAAACCTTATGCTAACTTTTGTGTGTGAATTTTGTACCTGATCTGTAGACACAACACTTCAGTAAAACATTAGAGGTTAGCAAAAATCAAAATCGTGCAAAATTGAAATCTACTCTAACCAAGCGATTTACTGCCTTCTAGTAGGTGCGAGATTAATGTTCTTAGATTGTTATCAAGATCAGTGACCTAGACGACACCTAAACGAAAGATTTGAATGCAAAATTGATATGAAATATGAATGCAATTAATCTATTTTTTTGATATTTTCTATGCAATGATATGAAAAAAACTTGATATGAATCTATGCTAATATGAAAATTGATATGCAATGCTAATCTAGAAATGATATGATATGAGAATGAAAATTCTAACAATAATATGAAAGGTATGAATTTGAAATTGATCTCACAAAGCTTCGAATCCTCAAATTTATCTTTCAAGCTCCAATTGTGCAAATTCTCCAAATCTGATATGCTATGATTCCTGTAGAGTAAGTTTGCAATTTTTGAGATATGAAATTGAAGAGCTGAGCCTTGGTTTTATAGAAATCCAGGGCTTTGGAGGTGCATGAGAAAAAGCCATAAATCACTCAAATAACTCAGGTTGATTTTTGAGTTATTTTTAAATCACAGATAATTAAGTCACAAAAATCATGCAAAAGCACAGTTCAACTCGAATTAGAAGTTTAGATCAACTTTAAAACTCAAAAAGATGTTGAGTTTCAAAAAGCTAACAACTTGCATTGATTTTCCAATTTGAGTTTAACTGGTCCTTGAATGTGCACATGGATAATTATGATTTAATAAATAAATAAAGTGATTTATTCTCAACTTAACTAATTTTTGAAATAAAATAATTAATTTATGGGTTAATTAACTATTTTATCAAACTTTTATTAAAAACTATATTATTAAATAATGACAACTTGCTTTAATCAATTAAATAAGAATTTAATCAATTATTCATAGGATATTAGATTTATTGTCAAAATTAAATAATACAATTAATAAGAGATAGAATTAAATTTAATTAAACAATTAAATGGCAAGATATTAAATCTAATTAATTAAATATGAAAATATTCAATTAATCAAACTTAGGATAGATGTGATTTATTGCCAAATAATCATTAAATTAAAGATAATTAAGATAATTAGGAATATTGCTAGGAGTATTCCCCGATGCAGAATATAAGATAATCAATTATGATTTGATGATGTTTAGATGTGCCTTAGATTAAGACTTTGATGTTGATTTCGTTCGATTTGTTGATATAGGAAATTAATGAACTTATAGCCCATTTTTGGGGTATTGCATTTTGCCCCTCTTTGAATTACTGTGTGAAGCACAGTGGTTCAAAGAAAGTCTGTGTTTGATAGAGATATGAAACTGATTCGAAATTGATAATTGATATGAGACAGAAGCTGATTGATATTGATTTGATATGAAGATAATAGGTCCTGAATGACCAAAGATAATGTTCACTATAGCAGCGATGAACTGAGGATTGTGAAAGAGTGTCAAAACACCTGATTCCAAACCTTAGGATTGCTAAGAAGTGAGTGATCGGTTCTAGACTCGATTGTCTTAGCAGAACTAGCAGGTATCACATCTGAACCCTTCAGTTGCCAAAGAACCAAGGAAAGAACACTATGATCTGATGGTTGCAAAAACTGATACAGTTTACAAGATTAGGAGAATACCAAATTGATATGGATCGACGATGAATCTGATATGCCCCAAGTGATGATAGATTTTCCCCGAGTGATGAGGACTTTTGATGAATCAGTAACTAGACGTGGTTGTTGTCTTGATTACTGAGGAAGATATGATTTCCATAAAGATATGATTTCAAATTTGATTATAGACTTTGAATGATGTGCAATACCATGCCCCCTTCAGGATTAAAATTGAAATCTGACAAGAGAAGTCAGCGTTAAATGGTTTAGAAGCATGTTAATTGATTTGAGAAGTGGTTATACACGTTCGAGAACACATTCTGCATCGTGTGGAGGTCCAAAAGACCAAGTTTGACTAGGTTTGACCATGAGTTGACCAAGTTGAAATTTTGATAGTTTGATGTAAGATAATTAGTTAAGTTGAATTATGGATTTCTGTGATGATTGAAGGTTGATTATGCAGGCAGTGAACCGTCCTAGGCCCAAAAATTTTAAATCATGATTTTGACATATTAAATGATCTCAGATTTGAATTTTGATCCTGAAAAAGGATTCTACTTGCTATTTCATTGGAGGAACCTTCGTGTGAGATTAAGCTCTTGTTAGATTTGAAGATGCGATTTGAAGAATCATTTAAGCATTGAAGTTCATTTAGCCATGGTGAGATCATGCAACATGCAAAATGCAAAGAGACATGCAAAATGAAATGCAACCTAAGACCTAGGACCTAGTCACTGATCATATGTCGATTTGTTATCATCATTGAACTTTTAGGTAACCAGATAAATCAATACAATGCCCACTAGCTATGAAACCATAGACATATGATATCGATTTGTATGCGCAAGAATCAATACAACACCCACTGGTCAACAACCATGGATATATGAATATTGATTTTATTTTCGGAATGTCAGATTAGATATAAGCACCAAGGCATAAATGCCAGGATGACCTGAATATCATGTCCCTTTTGATATAGCAATTTGTATAAGCATCAAAACATAAATGTCGTGATGACCTAAATACGCCTTACATTCAAACACATCAAACAGTTAAGAGATTATTCTAAATCCAATGTGAATTACCCGTAGTGACCCTTTATCGTTCACATCCTTAGGTAAGATTGCGTTTCACAGTAGGAGAAAGAACTCACTCAAAAAGACAATAGTTAGATCAAACTTCTTTGAATCATCCGGGTATCAATGGTCAAGGTATACATGGCCATCCAATTGGAGATAGAGGTTCTTACAGTCGGACACCATTTCAATCCAGAGTTTCCAAAGACGTTAGATTTTCACATACAAGCAGAAGACAAAGAAAAGATTATGCCCCTAGTCATCACTCTCTAAATCCTATAAAGGATATCATCGAAGAGCTCTAAGGGACACAATATACAAAATCTCAATGTGAATTAGTAAGTATACAAGGAGATAAAAGCATGAAAAGCATAGATTGTTTTCAGTTTGTGTTTGATTGTTGTTGTAGATGCAAAATCCTTTCTGGAGATGAGACAGACTTGACTGACTCAAATGAAGCTTCAAAAGGACTCTGACTAGATATGACACATCTCAGATACACCGGAGACCATAGGATATGACATTGATTACCCCCAAGTTTGAACATTGATAGGATATAGACGCTGGAGCTGATTGGTGGACAAACTGACTTATTGAAAATTGGAAATGCAAAACAAACTGGGAGATATGCACAAACTAAAGCAAGACTGAAAGCTGGGAAAGACCAAGATTGCGCTGATAGATGGAGCATTTTGAAACAAGTGGTGCCCGTTTGCCGGGTTTTCACCATCTTGGCAGAGATTCTATTTTTGCTACCAAGGTGCCTGTTTCCAGGTTTTCACCAAGGCACTTTTTTTCTTTTTTCATTTTTTTGTACTTTTCATTTTTCAATTTTTTTGAATTTTTGATATTTTTTGATATTTTTATGAATCATCAAGGTGCCTATTGCTAGGTTTTCACCAAGATGTTCATTTTTTCAGGATATTTTACCAATTTTAAAGATTTTTTTAGGACATTTTACCATAGACTGAATGCCTTAGGTGTAGAATTTCTTCAGATGGAGAACATTGATTGGTTCTTGGAGCTGTTCTCCTTTAGTCGTTGAGAGTTGATAGGCACTAGAGCCAAAAGTAGCAGTGATTACAAAGGGACCCAGCCAGTTGGGTTCAAACTTCCCCTTGCGTTCTTGATGGGATTGATTTTTAGGATTTTCTCTCAAGACTAGATCGCCAACCTGAAATTCTCTATGTCTGACTTTCTTGTTGTAGCCTCTAGACATTCTCTTCTGATATACTCTGAGATGATCATACACTGCTTGTCTGCGCTCATCTAGTAGTTCCAGATCTTGTAACCTAGATGCTCTGTAGTCATCATCAGTTACGAGACCATGCATTCTAATTTTGAGTGATGGGATTTCAACCTCAATAGGTAGTACCACTTCAGACCCATAAACTAAAGCGAAAGGTGTAGCCCCTGTAGGTGTTTTGATACTTGTTCTGTAGGCCCATAGAGCTAGATTAATCATGAGATGCCAGTCTCTGCCAGTTTTGTTTACTGTTCTGTGCAAGATCTTTAATAGATTTTTGTTAGAAGCCTCTACTTGGCCATTCCCTTATGGATAGTAGATAGAAGACCAATGTTGGGTGATCTTGAATTTGGCACATAGATCATCTAGGTCTTTATTCCTGAATTGCCCACCATTATCTATGATTATGGAATGAGGTATCCCATATCGGCATATGATATAGTTCAATATGAACATAGATATCTGTTTCCCTGTTGCTTGTGTCAAAGGGACTACCTCTACCCATTTTGTAAAATAATCTGTGGCTGTGATTATATGAGTATGTCCATTAGAAGAATGAGGATGAATCATCCTGATAAGATCAAATGCCCATTGATGGAAAGGCCATTGTGTTGTAAAGGGGATTAGATCCCTCCCTGGAGCATGAATTAGGTTGCCATGCACTTGACACTTTTGACAATTCTTGATAGCCTCTTTCTCCATTTCAGGCCAATAGTACCCAGCCCTAATAAGTTTTCGAGCTAGTGTTAAATCATTCGAGTGTGACCCACAAATACCATCATGGACTTCCTCTAATGCACATTGAGACTCTTCCTATTCTAAACATCTAAGTAGCATACCATCTAGACCTCATTTGTATAGATCATTACCAATGATGACATATCGGGAGGCATTACGGATAAGGTATCTCTTTTCATGGCAGTTGAAGGTATCGGGGATGATTTGGTCTTGGAGATAGGAAAATAGGTTTTTATATCAGGATGAATCATGACCTACAACAGTGTAGATCATGTGGGTTTTAGGGGAGTCATATGCAGGATAAGATAGTGCTTCCACCAAAAACTCGTAGCGTAGCTCATGTTCAGGCTGCTGTAATAAAGTAGATAGTGTTGCCATTGCATCGGCAGCCTTGTTCTCCATTCTAGGAATTTGCTCAAATGTGATAGATATGAAATATTTCTTAAGATCATCTACCATTCTCTTGTAAGGAATGATCTTTTCATCTTTAGTTTGGTACACATCATTGACTTGATGAATAACAAGTTGAGAGTCTCCATGAATGTGTAGCTCTGTTACTCTCCATTCAATTGCTAGTTTCATACCATTCAAAAGGGCTTCATATTCTGCAATATTGTTCATGCAAGGGAACTTTAGTCTGAATGCTTTTGGGATGGAGTATCCTTGAGGAGTTATGAACAATATGCCTGCTCCAGATCCATTCTGTGTATAGGAGCCATCAAAGAACAATTGCCATTCTCTAGAAGATAGGTGCATAATAGAGGAGTCTGGAAATTCCATTTGCATTGGTGTGTCATCAAACATGGGTGCATCTGCTAGTTGATCAGAAATAACTTGACCTTTTATAGCTTTTCTTTCAACATATTCAATGTCAAATTCGCTTAGAAGCATGACCCATTTAGCCAGTCTACCTGTGAGGGCAGCCTTGCTTAGTAGGTATTTTAGTGGATCAATTTTTGCTACTAGATGCGTGGTATGAGCTAACATATAGTGTCTTAGTTTCTATGATGCAAAGATCACAGCAAGACAAGCTTTCTCAATCATAGAATAGTTCTTTTCATACACCACCAATGTTTTGCTTATATAATAAATGGCTCTTTCCTTTTTCTCTTCATCATGTTACGCTAGCAATGCCCCTAGTGATGTGGCTGTTGCGGAGACATATAAGATCAATGGCTTCCCATGAATAGGAGGCATCAAGATAGGTAGATTTGATAGATACTTCTTGATGTGGTTAAAGTTGTTCTCACATTCTTCATTCCATGCAAAGGTCACACCTTTATGCAATGTTTTTGTAAAAAGGCTGGGATATGTTCGCTAGCTGTGATATGAATCTTCTGATAGATTGAACTCTTCCTTGCAATGTCCTCATTTGACTGATATTTGTGGGAGGTTGCATCTCTATTATAGCCTTGACTTTAGCCGGATCAACTTCAATGCCCTTCTTTGAAACTATGTATCCTAAGAGCTTTCTAGAAGTAACACCAAAAGCACACTTCTTAGGATTTAGTCGGAGACTAAACTTTTCCATTCTGTCTAGGATAATGCTCAAGTCCTTTAGATGTTCAGTTCTGATCATAGATTTTGCTAAAGTATCATCAACATAATCTTCCATAGTTCGATGCATCATGTCGTGGAAAATAGATGTCATTGCTCTTTGATATGTAGCTCCAGCATTTTTAAGCCCAAATGGCATGACATTCTAGCAGAAGGTGCCCCATGCACATGTGAAAGCAGTTTTCTCTTGGTCCTCTGGAGTAATTTTTATTTGGTTATATCTAGAGAAACCATCCATTAAGGAATACATCTCGAAACCCGCAGTCATGTCCACTATCATATCAATGTTAGGTAGTGGAAAGTCATCCTTAGGGCATGCTCTATTCACATCTCTAAAGTCAGTGCACACTCTGATTGAGCCATCTGGTTTAGAAATAGGTACAATATTAGAGATCCACTCTGCATAGTCAATAAATCGGATGAATTCGGTGTTTAGGAGCTTCTCTAATTCAGCTTTTACCAAGAGTGCAGCATGAGGATGCATCTTTCTTAATTTTTGCTTGATAGGTTTGACATTTGGAGCAATAGATAAATGGTGCATTATAAGATTAGGATCCAATCCTAGCATATCTGAATATTTCCATGCAAAGTTGATCTTCTTCTCTGTTAGGAATGTTGTAAATTATTGCTTCTCTTCTTATGATAATGATTGTGCTACATGTACCAATTATGGTTCCTCTGTTGTACCCAAATTGATGGATTGAGTGGGCTCAATTAGAACTGGAGATCTATCCTATAAATGACTCGAAAGGACATCAAATATCTCATCCTTAGGCACCTCAAAGAGGTTTTCACCTTTGGATACATCTTTTATTTTTACTTTTTTAGGTTCTGAGACTGCCACAAAGTGGTTTTCACCCTCAGAACTCTTTTTTTCTTTTTCTTTTTATTCTTGTTTTTCTGACTAAGACATTTGATGTCCGACTCGGTCATGCTGATGCTCAATTCACTGATGGAAGTACTCATAGGCTCAACTGCATTGAGGTAGCAAGCAAGGGAATAGTCATTTGGGAAGGCATAAATACCATGGCTCACATTCATGGAGGTTTGATCAATAAGTTCTGGATATTTGATAGTCAAAGTAGGGAAAGATTGGGAGATAGTGTTTACGGATATGGATCTGTCATCATTGGTCCTAACCTGATGCTCAAGTTCAAAGGTGATACTACAACTTAAGACATTCAATTCGCGAATAGGCTCAATGTCATCGTGGGAGTCCAATTCAACCATAGGTGGATCAGACTCGATATGTTCATCATTTCACTCTAGACTTACGTTGGTTTGAGGTGCATATTGTTGAATAACATCAACATGTTTCTCTATGATAAGCTCATTTGGTTCTGGAATGACTCCCCATTCATAGTCATTTGATTCAGCTTCTGATTAAGGATCTCTAGGAAATCTTAGAACATGAGTAAAGTCAAGGTGAATACCCCAAGAAGGGTTACCCTCAGATTCTGATTTGTATTCATACTCATGAGAATCTGTCTCAGAATCACTACCACTTCCATCTTCTTGATTGTTTTCAAGATTAGCTGGTTCTTGTGTTACAACTATCTCTTGATTGATAGTAGGTTCTTGTGTTTCTACTACATTAATGCTTTTGATAGGATCATCTTTATCATCAAGAAGGTCTTTGATCTCTTTAGGAAATTTTTCATAGGGGATGAGTTCTAAACTATCTGAATCACTATCGGATGGTTCTGTTTCTTCTTTCTTAAGAAGAGGTTCCCTTGGTGCGATCTGTTCTATGACATGAGAGCAATTACCTTTGAGGTGATAGGGTTTCTTCTTAAAGCCTAAGCCAACTTTTTTTTATTTTCTCTACCAGTATGTGGGAGAGGTGTCTCAAGACCTTTTCCTCTGATTCCTAGAGGTCCTGTACCTAAATATCCCATCTTAGCTATTAATTTATCTCCTAGACCATATGACTTGGAAGGGAGTTTGGAGACTGCAGAGTCACCAGTTTGAACAACTTGAGATTTAGGTTCATCTTTGTACAGCCATGATAGCACAGCCTCATCCTCTTCAAATTCTTGCTTGGATACTTGTTCTACTACAAAATTCTTTTTATATGCTTCAAGAGGTTCTTTAGAGTCTAGTTTGGATTGTTTCAAAGATTGTCCATAAGATTTAGGCGAGATAGGGAGAGATGTCAAAGATAAGAATGGCTCGATAGTATATTCTCCCATACTATTTTCTTTGATATTAACCTCTTTTGCAAGATCTTCCATTTTAGATGTGGATGCTTCTTTAGTTGGTTCAATAGAAGATTCTCTATTATTAGGTACAAGCTTATCTGCACTTTCCTTCAAGGTGTTGCAAGTTGTATTCAGATCTATGGGGATAGTAACCTCTACTCCTTCATAAGGAAAATTCAAACATTGATGGTATGTAGAAGGAATAGCTTGCATTTCATGTATCCATGGTCTCCCTAGAAGGACGTTGTAGGCCAAAGGTAGATCAAGCACTTGACAAATGGTATCTTTGATAACTGGACCCACTCTGATAGGTAAGACAATGGTGCCTTTAGAAGATCTTTCTTGTTCATCATAGGCCTTGATAGTTATTTTCTTTCTAGGATCAATAGCCAATTCTGAAAATCCCAATTGTGTGATCAAGCTGTAAGAATAAATGTTTAGGCTAGCACCCCCATCTATCAACACACGTTTGACTCTACGGTTCTAGATCAAGACTTCTATATGCAAAGGCTGATTATGCGGGTGACTCAAGGAGTTGTCATCTTCCTCTGAAAAGGAGATATATTATGGAGATGTAAGATGTCCAACCATAGTCTGGAACTTGTCTAAATCAAGGTCATCAGGAACATTGGAACCGAGAAAAGCTTTATCGAGAATGGCTCTATAAGCTGGAGATATTTGAAGCAACTCAAACATGGAGATTTTTGCATTAGTGTGCTGGAGTTGTTGAACAATGCTATAAGACATAGGCCTTGTATCCTTTGGATTGGAAGATTTGGAAACAGCCTTCTATTTAGAAGTAGATGAAAGATTGAAGGGCACCTTAGGGACATTTGATGAATCTGGGATTTGTCCTTTTAGATGTGTTTGAGCTTGTGATCGAGTAACTGCGTTAGCTGAGGAATGATTTCTATCTCTTCGTACAATTGTGATTACATTGCAATTTTCAGAGAGACATGGTTCAACCATATTGATGAAAACATTATTTCCAGGGTAGGCATAGTTGACTTTTGCCCCCATATTTGGCTGAGAAGTTGAAACTTCTTGACCATGTTTTGGAAATGGTTCTGTGAATGCTATATGATCATTATTGCTCATGGGATTGTCAATTGTGATGTCTCCACTATCGATCAGATCTTGAATGGTATGCTTCAAGTGATAGCAACTACTAGTTTTGTGACCTTTACTCCGATGGAAATCATAGAATTCATTTTCCTTCCACCATATTGATTTGGGGTCCTGAGCATTTGGTCGGATTAGTGGTAAAGAGATGATGTTATCAGCCAGTAGAGTTTTCATAGCTGATTCTAAAGACTCTCCTAGAGGAGTAAATTTTTGATGTTTATCCCATTTTTTGAATTCTAGCTTCCTTTGAGATGGTTGAGAAGACTTTTTCTCTGAAGCTTTAATGGCTTGAGTACCAAGAGTGAGATTGTAGGCTGGTGCCTTTGATGGGGCACGGACAGTGTCAACAATGCCATCTGTGATGATGCCTTTGTTCTTGTTCTAATTTTTGTTCTTGTCTTTAGAACTGGATCCTGATTCGTACTTGTCTTTTTGAAGTGTGATTTCTCCTTTTTTCACAAGCACTTTTTCAATTTTGATAGCATTATCCACCATCTTATCAAAAGATGTATGATCTTGCATTTGTAAAGGATAATTGATTTCTGGAACAAGGTTGTTGATGAAGATTTCCAATTTTTCTATTTCTGGAATAGATCTGGCATATAGAGAGAACTTCTTCCTCCATCTCTTGAGAAATGTTAGGAATGGTTCCCCTAGATATTGCTTGAGATTACAAATATCGATCATGGTGACCGGGTGCTGAATATTGTAGGCGTATTATTGATAAAACAATTTGATCAACTCCTCAAAATTTTTGATAGTAGAAGGCAGTCTAGAGAACCAATGGATGGCTGCTCCCCCTAGAGATTGAGGGAAGAGATGCATCAGATAGGTTGGTTCGTGCATGAACTCCATTGATTGTGTACAGAATTCTCTGACATGATCTTAAGGATCGGAGTGTCCATCATACTTGTCATACTTTGGCATCTCCACTCTTTTTGGAAATGGTGGCATATACAAGTCTTTGTCAAATGGAAAAGCGCATAGAGCTTCCATGGAGAACTCTTTGGGTTCCTTTTCTTTCTCAAGGCTATTAAATTTGACTTGTAAAGCATGTATCTGTTTCATCATAGCTGTGAGTGGATTCTCTTCCTCATGCATAATGATATCTTCAACATTAAAGTTGGGAGGAAGTTTAGCTCCTTGATGAGCTAGTTGTAAAAAGTATGCTTCTCTATTTTCTTTCAAGAAATGCTTCATCATTCGTTTGAAGTTATCATCATTTTGATATTGAGCAATTTCTTCAAGTGTGGGTTCCTGATTTGCCCCATGTTGAGATTGAGCTCTTTGAGAGCCAAAATTTGTCCCTGCTTGAGACATGGTAGGAGTTTGTGGACTCCTTGGATTAGATTGATGAGGGGTATGTTAAGTACCTCCGTGAGTTGATGGAGGAGGTATGTAACCAAATTTCAATCGATAGTTGCCAATATCGTCATCCTCGTAAAGACCAGAATTGATGAGTTGCTTAAGAGTTGGAGTTTGGAGAGTGGTGATAGATTTCTTGTGAGAGGAAGCTCTAGTCTCCACCATTCACCTCAAGTGAAACAAAATAATAAGATCCAGATAATCGAAGAATGAATTGAATCAAGATGATCAGATGACGCAACCTTGTCAAGGTTTGATTGATTTGAAGATTTGATTAGATGTGGATGAAGGATACTGTGCCCTAGATGTATGGGTAGGTTCCCAAAAGATAGCAGACAAGACATCACAACACTTAGTCATTTTGATGATTGATCAAAGATTGATAGTTATGACAAGGTTTTGACACGAGATGATAAAGACTCAAATCGATTAAATAGAAGGTTGAATCGGATTCAAAAGGCCACTTTAGGAAAATGATTGGACTCTTAATAGCTACTGCTCTGTTCTTGACACAGTGATTTGTTCGACAGATTTTGAAATTAGGCTGAAAAAGCTAAATATCTGACAATTTTGACAACTTTCAAAAATTTCCCAAATGACACTCTACAAACTCGTACGACAGTGGGTATGCTGTGAAACGACAGTTGCAAAACTCGTATGACAATTGCAAGCAAGATTTTGACTCTTAGAATTTTTTGGCATCAAAACTCATATGACACTGGGTTGGTTATCATACGACAGTTGGGTATCAATGAAATGACAGTTGAAAATATCATACGACAGTTGGGTAGCAATGAAATGACAGTTGAAAATCTCATATGATAGTTGGGTAGCAATGAAACGATAGTTGAAAATCTCATACGACAGTTGCAAGATTTTGACTTTGAGAATTTACTGGCATGGAAACTCGTATGACACTGGGTACTCAATCATATGACAGATGAGTTATAATGAAATGACACTTGATGGAAACTTGTATGACTTTTTGACCTCTTGAGATGACTTTTGACTCCAGAAAAGGATTTTACTTCAGATTTTGCAAATTTTTGAGTTTACAGATTTGGATTGTTTGCAAATTTCAATGTCCAGATTTGAGGATTGTAACAGGTTTGTCCGTTTTTAATAACTAGATAGATAAACAAGCACGCAAAATAGCAAGCAAGTGATTTCAAGAATGTCTGAAAATAATGAACAAGGGCAAAAGCAACCTTGCACATGAACAATCAAGTGACTTATTCATTCTAATCCTTAGAAGCGCTAATTATGTATGTCCCAAAAATGTTTTGCAATAACGCACATATACCCTATAAAATGAAAATTTGGCCTCGCTAGGGTTTTTAGTAATGGTTTGACTCTGCAACTTTTATGATCCAAAGGGGTGAACTCCAATCCTGGCGCACCAGGGTTTTGACATAGTTCAAGAACTTAATCTTCAGGAGCTGCTAGGGAGATCTGGCAACCCAACAATGAACCATACTCATGGAGATTTCTTCCACAAGGATATTTATATAGTGGCTGTCACTACCACGGTGAAAATGACTATTATCGCTTGAGGTTCCGTCAATGTAGTTTACCCTGTGAAGGGATTGTCCACTATGGTTAACCCTCTCTAAAGGTGACTCACAGTAGTATACCACAAGGGGACTTGGCTCCAGATCTAAGGTTTTTGACAGCTTTTCACTTTTAACCCAAACAAAGCAAGCAGATTAATCTGACATGCTAAGACAAAGTTTGTCTCACCAAGGTCTATGATATCAACCCCACGTGATCTATCAACCCCTCTGGAGAGAGAATGTATCAATCAATAAGAGAAGACACACTAACCAATTTTGATTCACCAAAGCTCGTGATGTCTACCCCACGTGATCTATCAACCTCTCCTGGGAGAGAATGTATCGATCAATAAGAGAAGATGCACTAACCAAGTTGAATGTGAAACGCACTAAGTATCCTCCCTACCTACAAAGATTTTGTCATCAAGGAGGATTTCACTGGGAATTCAATCTCTCAAGAATCATGAATAGTGTTCATAGGGCCTAATTACTATGTGAGCACAGATGTATGTTTCCAAAAGCAAATCTACCAAAAGTATCCAAAAAGAAGAAAGAGGAACACTTAACGCTTAAAGTGAATATGAGACGAGTCCACAAGGTGGAACACTTAACACCTCACACAAGCTAAAAATGAGTCCCCAACTTAGAAAACAAGTGAGTTCCTAAAAGCACAAAAGGGTTGCCAAGTGGAACACTTAACACTTCTGTCCTGTTGACCCCTCCCCTTTATGGCACTGAGATTGCAACCACAGGGCAGAATGAGGGGCTGGTAGATTAGCGAGTCCAATAACCCAAAATAGAAATCTAGATCAATTACAAGTAATCTAAGATTGTCAATAAATACCTAAGGTGTCACAACCTAGTATTCAATTATGCAAATTCATAGAAAAAGCATGCAAAGAAACACTCAAGCTAAACACATGAGAGATTTATTTTAAGGCCAAATTGAAATGTTATTAGATGAAGGAGAATACTTGAGATCCTTGCAACGCGCTTAGTAGATTTTACCTGATTTTTAGCAATTCTTGTTGAGCTTTTCCATGCAAGCAAGTGACAAACTCTCTAACAAGCAAACAAGCAAACAAGATATGCAAAATATATTCAACTTATGAAAACTATAGGGTTAGCTCTAAAAATCAATTATTATCAGAAATAATAACCAGCAATTAACCCAAATGACAACTCATATCATTCATTGAACCATGTAAAAAAAATAAGTGCATACCCATCACAAAACTTTATTTTTTTTGTTGCATTTGACCTAGTCAACAAGATCTAATTTTTTTGATATGATTTTGGCCACAAAAATAGAAATTCAGAACAAAGACCCCTACTAAAAAATAGAGAGCTTTCCAAAAATATAAATTTTTTAGAAAAATCTCTTCATTTGTGCCCTAGAGACCCATTTTATCAAAACAGACCAATTTTTGTAAATTGACTATTTGAGCTATTATATTGCATCCAAATTTAAAATACAAAGAATGGACCCCCTCTAGAATTTAAATAGATTTCCGAAAATATAAAAATTTCTGAAAAATATGCTGATTTGTGTCAGATATTAATTTTTTCTAGAATTTTAAGAAAAAATTATTAAAAATTAAAAACATCTCAAAAAATTCAAAATTTTTTACTCTAGCTTCTCTGATATATGTCAAACCTACAAAAAAAATTTCAAAGAAAAAATCCAAGCCGTTTGAGAGATAAAATTAAATCTTTAAAACTTTAGGGTTTTAGCTCCCCCAAAAAATCAAAACTAGTATGTAAAGGTGAGTTGCCCCACGGTGGGTGCTAGAAATGTGTGTGTGAATTTTGTACCTGATCTGTAGACACAACACTTCAGTAAAACATTAGAGGTTAGCAAAAATCAAAATCGTGCAAAATTGAAATCTACTCTAACCAAGCGATTTACTGCCTTCTAGTAGGTGCGAGATTAATGTTCTCAGATTGTTATCGAGATCAGTGACCTAGACGACACCTAAATGAAAGATTTGAATGCAAAACTGATATGAAATATGAATGCAATTAATCTATTTTTTTGATATTTTCTATGCAATGATATGAAAAAAACTTGATATGAATCTATGCTAATATGAAAATTGATATGCAATGCTAATCTAGAAATGATATGATATGAGAATAAAAATTCTAACAATAATATGAAAGGTATGAATTTGAAATTGATCTCACAAAGCTTCGAATCCTCAAATTTATCTTTCAAGCTCCAATTGTGCAAATTCTCCAAATCTGATGTGCTATGATTCCTGTAGAGTAAGTTTGCAATTTTCAAGATATGAAATTGAAGAGCCGAGCCTTGGTTTTATAAAAATCCAGGGCTTTGGAGGTGAATGAGAAAAATCACTCAAATAACTCAAGTTGATTTTTGAGTTATTTTTAAATAACAGATAATTAAGTCACAAAAATCATGCAAAAGCACAGTTCAACTCGAATTAGAATTTTAGATCAACTTTAAAACTCAAAAAGATGTTGAGTTTCAAAAAGCTAACAACTTGCATTGATTTTCCAATTTGAGTTTAACTGGTCCTTGAATGTGCACATGGATAATTATGATTTAATAAATAAATAAAGTGATTTATTCTCAACTTAACTGATTTTTGAAATAAAATAATTAATTTATGGGTTAATTAACTATTTTATCAAACTTTTATTAAAAACTATATTATTAAATAATGACAACTTGCTTTAATCAATTAAATAAGAATTTAATCAATTATTCATAGGATATTAGATTTATTGTCAAAATTAAATAATACAATTAATAAGAGATAGAATTAAATTTAATTAAACAATTAAGTGGCAAGATATTAAATCTAATTAATTAAATATGAAAATATTCAATTAATCAAACTTAGGATAAATGTGATTTATTGCCAAATAATCATTAAATTAAAGATAATTAAGATAATTAGGAATATTGCTAGGAATATTCCCCGATGCAGAATATAAGATAATCAATTATGATTTGATGATGTTTAGATGTGCCTTAGATTAAGACTTCGATGTTGATTTCATTTGATTTGTTGATATAGGAGATTAATGAACTTATAGCCCATTTTTGGGGTATTACAACTTTGACTTAACCCGGGCCCATCTGGAGATCACACGACTAAAGAAAAATCAGAGTCGCTGGATATTTGTCTTAACTATGGTCCCATTCTGAGAACAAGCACCAGCCATCGATCCTGATCTGCATCAACGGTCCATGTTTTATCTCTAAGTGCTAGCATACTTGACCGCTTGATTTGGAGATTCATTGACTGAAGGAAACCTAAACCACTCGCTAGGTCACTGAATGTTAGGACATTAACCACCAAGATCAGGAGATCACATGAACACATCATTCATGAGATCCTTGGATAAAAACAACTTACTGCCCGGGCTTAAGAGATCACGCGAACAAAGGAAAACAAAAAGGCACACGCATAAAAAGAACTTAAGTGGCCCAAAAAAGGTAATGAAGTAAAAGATTAATGGTAGGGTTTTGGACTTAGACAAATTTGATGAAACCCTTGGACATGGATAAACCCTATTTCTCAGACCTTGAAAAAGCCATATCTCTCTAGTTTTTGCATTTAAGCACATGTGATCTGAAATGGAGCTTACACACACCTTGAACTATCCCTGGCTTAGCTCCCAAGCCATAAAACATCATACATCTTCTTCGCTGATCAAAACAAGTTGCAGTAGGACATGACAACTTTCTTATGGTTTTGCAAGGATGAAGACCATTTTCTTAGGATTTTGCATTTTATAGGAAAATGGGCTAACAGTGGCTTTGACTGGAGATGATGGGTAAATCGTGCCCACGCAAGAACTTAGAATCATTGGAGGAAGCCGACCAACCACTGGACAAAAACTTACTAAAAAAACTAGTAGAACTAAAACAAGAAAGGAGGAAAGAAAAAAACAACTGAAAGGGAAAACTAACCTACTGTTCATGGATAAAGAGAGTACCTTATGAAAAGTACAACTTCAGAAATTGTCCATGAATTAGAAATTCAAAAACATTTCCAACCAAATCCTTCAATATATAGGAATCAGATCCCCATTTTGCATCAATGAGATAGGGTCCCAACCATATTGGGTCAAATTTACTATGCTTACCCATGTCTTCTAACCTGACATTCCACATTAGAACTAGATCATTAATACAAAAACTTCTGACTGTAGTCCTTTTGTCATATAGGCTCTTATATTGCAACTACAAGTTGATATTCTTGTCATGAGCCTCTCTTCTTGATTCATCCAACTGTATTAGATCTTCCAATCTGATCCTCATCTCATTATCCAAATCATCATCATATATTTGGATAAACTTATATATCTATAGTAGATTATTTTGTGGTAGCCTGGCATGAATTCCATATACTAAATAAAAAGGAGCACAACCAATTTCCTTTTTCACTATCACTCTATCAGCCCATAGAGCCAGCTGCAACTTGGAATCCCATGATTTCTTGTTCTTATCAAGGACTCTTTTCAAAAAAATTATGAAGCTCTTGTTACTTGATTCAGCCTGACCATTACCTTGGGGGTGATAATGTAAGGAAACTCAGGTGCGGAAACAACTTCCTACACTAATCTCTAAAGGAAAGTATTGTGCAAATTCTTTTAAATCTTTACAATTTCAGATTCGTTAACTACTTTAACAATGATATTGCAGCTATTAGCATGTGAAATTTTTTTTTTATGGCTCTAGCCCTTGTCCCCTGGCCTCTGCAGTTATTTTTAGGTCTCTGCCTTTAACCCTTGCAAAATATTCAAAAACTAGCCATTACCCTTTGTCTTTACCCTAGCCTTGTTATATTTTCATGTTACTTTTTGCGGGTCACTTAAGGGTCCTAATTCACATGTGTTTTATATTTTATCACTTTGCGGGGTCGGCTATTAATTTTTCCTAAGTTTCTTGCCCTGGTGGCATTTAATATTTTCCTATGGTCCCCTGTGCCTAATATTTTTCCTGAAAGCCTAAGTCTCAGCGTTTAATTTTTCCTATGTTTTGGCTTTAGTATTTTCCTGGGCCTAGTCTTCTGACAACATTTTCATTTGACAGTCAACATAATTTCTCATAGGTTTTGCCAGAAGCTTGAGATCTTATGTTGATCGTTGATCTTTCCTGATGACGTAGCTTTTCTTTTCGAGCAGGTCCACTACTAGGTAAGCTTACTTGGCGGTATCTCATTGGTCAAAAAAAGTATGAAGTGGAGTGTTGTTAATGGGACCGGTCTTCTCAGTGTTTGGGCGGATTAAAGTTCATTTTAATCTTGTGGCTATCATTAAACCATTGATATAACATGCTCAATTTTTAATGCAGCGGTATAGCAACAACTGTTGATTCTCATAAGGAAGGCAGGTGGGTCCGTTGACACGTATGCGTAGTTGGTGGCTTCTGGTTGGTCCATGTAGTAGCACCATGGAATGCTGTCAGTGGGACCTAGTTTTCAGATGTGTCAGAGGGTCCTGATCTTGTCAGTGAATCAATAGATGGTGTAGGATCTCATCGAGTGTGTCAGAGGTTTAAGATCTTGTGACGGTCATTGATTTTGTTTTGTGTCAGAGGGTTGTCAGGGCAGGGGGAAGATTCTCAATCTAACGGTGGGCATGAAATCTGATAGAATCTCGGATGGGTATGCAAACTTCAGACAACCGTCGATCTTCTTGATGCAGGCCCGATCAAAGTTTCTCAGTCTTTTAGTGGTTCTAATAAATGTTTTGGTAGTCTGAAAAATTTCTAAGGGCTTCACTTGTTCACGTGAAATAGCGGTGGTTCTCTAAATGTTTTAGCAGTTCAGCGAACAAGCGTTCGCAGAATCGCTAAACTTTTTGGTGGATAGATAAAGTGTTTCACGAACTGGCGGTGACCTTTGGTCACTAGTTCACTAAATGTGGGACCGAGGTTAGAATTTTCTTTGGGTCACCAAGTCGCGGAGTTAAGTGATGGGTTAAGTTTTCTTTTCGCAAATTGGAAATGCATTGTCGCATGTTCGCTGGAAGTAAACCCAGGTTGGCAATTGAGTTAAGATCATAAAGGACCGCGAAAGGGAGAGATCTAATAGTTGTGACTTAAAGTTGATCTAATTTTAAATGTTGACCGTTGATTTGCTGTTAAAGCCATAAAATGATCGTTGAAGTTCAAATTCAAATTTGCAAAGGGTTTCAAGTTACAGAAGGTACCAAAATTTATGGTTTTAATGGCAGATTTTGATTGATTTGGTGATGCTGGTTGTTGCAGACTAGTCCGAGGGTCCCTATGGTAGGTGGCATGATGTTTTTGTACCAGGAGAAGTATGGTTTTGTGCTTGAGGTATGTTTGCAGGTGGCCAATTTGATTGGTTTTCATGACAATTCCTTGTTGTTTTGTATTGTTCTCACGGATTTTGATGATTGCAGATCCATTTGAGATTCATTTTCTCTAGGTTGCTTATGTTTCTTCCCCTACAATAAATTCTGATGTAGTTTTTGGTTGGTTGAGTTGTTGAAACCCTAACCCTAGTCACCCGAAGCTTGATGCATCCTTTTTGAGGATTCCAAGGTGACTAGGGGTATAAGAAGTAAAATGTTTTATTTTGAAAGGGTTATGATCTTGATTAGTTCCAGGGAGTTGTAGCAGGCGGTATCATATTGTATTAGATTGAATAGAATTTCCTTGTAGTCTTTTGCAGGTTATTGAAGTGGTTTTCTCTCTTCTCTGCTTTGAACACGTACATGATTCATTATACTTAATACAATTATTTCAAGCTTTCAAGTCTCTCCTTGGTGTCAATCTTGTGAATTCTGGATTTTCTGATCCATTTCATAGGGTTACCTTTGTATATGTTCTAGTCTTCAGTTCTTGATCTAGGATCAAGTGAAATATACTTTGGATAGGACATAGACTCACTTTGATTTGTCTACAAAAGGATATTATAAGTAGTAGATGGGCTGAAATACTTGTGTTTGTGGCTATGAGTCTTTGACAATAGTTGGTTCATGTTTCAATGTCTGTATTTGAGATTTACCCAATGGATAATGACACTGATCAGAGATTAGTATATTCAGTCGAGTTCAATGCTAGATTGGTCCTTTCTTAATTCTTTCCATCTCTAGATATCAACACTTTTCAAGTTTTAATTATATTTGGTTGATAGTAGTAATACCCTATAGTAATGGAGAGTCAATGAATGTGAGGTTAGCATTTAGCACTTTCTTACTATTCAATCTATTGTTTAGACCCAGTCTTTGGTGTGTGAAGTATAGTTTTCACTAGGTTAGGTGCACCCACCTTGGTTTTGCAGAGCCAGAAGTGAAGAGGGTAGTCTTGTCCCTATAGTTGGTCCAGTTACCCTAAGATCCTTATACATTTTGGAACTAACCAATCCTAAAATCAACTTGAGGGTATATTGGTAGCCTAAGAGCATAAGAGTCTATTTTGAACACCAACAACATCCATATACCATGCATACAGAAAATAGAGAATGACACAATGATTTACGCTGGGGAAACCTTTCGGTAAAAACCCCAGCACTCCAAAACCTGCACAATGTATTACTCAAAACTATTACAGTTTACAATACACTTGCAATGCAAATTCTTTAAGAAGATTTCCAACTCTTGAAGACAAATCGTGGTAGCATAAAAAGTTTCAACAATACACTTGCTTCTCCTATCTTCGCAACCCTAAAAATGCTTATATCATGCACTTCCTTTTTAGGGAAACTTCCAAAGATAGCTGTATTAGGGTTTTACCATTCTCTGAGAAAATAGGAACCCAAAATTTTTTGTATGGGCCTAGATCAAGTGTATTGTTGAAATGTTTTATGCTTGGGCTATCTCTTGAAGATAAGCCATGTTTTATGCTGCCATGATTTGTATTCAAACCATGTACTCAACTTTTGTAGTGGAAAAAGCAACCACAGGTTGTCACTTACTCATCCAACTGATAGCACCACCAAACATAGTGAACACATAAGCACTGGTGGATCTTCTGCTGTCAATATCACCTGCCCAATCTGAATCCACAAACCCACAAATACAAACTGCATGCAGAGACCTCCAATAGTTACCATGGTAACATATGGAGTAATCTGATGTACCCCTCAAATATCTGAATAATCACTTAATTGCATCCCAATTTACCCGTCCAAGGTTAGCCATAAACTGACTCAGGACTCCCACTACTTGGGCAATGTCTGGTCTAGTACAAACCATAGCATACATAAGACTACCAACTGCACTAGCATAAGGTACTCTACTCATGTCCTCCACCTCACTAGGAGATTTTGGACAATCATCTACAAATAACTTTGTTCCCACAGAAATAGGAACACATAGTGGTCAACAATCTACCATGCTAAACCTGTCCAACATAGACTTCACATAATTACTCTGACTCAACAAAAGTTTTCTGTTAGACCTATCTCTACGAATTTCCATACCCAAGATGTACCTTGCTACCCCAAGATCTTTCATCTCAAACTATGCTGACAACTGAGATTTAAAATCAGAAATCATACCCTTACCCTTCCCAAATAGCAACATATCATCAACATATAATGCAACAATAAGAAGGTGATCATTTTCAACTTTGAAATAAACACAATGATCTGATTTCAATCTTACAAATCCAATTGACAACACAAAGGCATCAAACTTAAGGTACCACATCCTAGGAGATTGCTTCAAACCATATAGAGATTTCTTTAATCTACAAACTAAGGATTCTTTACCTTTAACAATGTAGTGCTCAGGCTGTGACATATAAATCTCTCCTCCAAATCACCATGAAGGAAAGTTGTCTTCACATCCATTTGTTCTACCTCTAAATCATATGATGCAACAAGAGATAACAAAAATCTAATGGATGTCAACTTTGCAATAGGAGAGAATATTTCACCATAATCTATTCCCTCTACCTGTGAATACCCCTTTGCAACCAATCTAGCTTTGTACCTTTCAACATTGCCATCTGCATAGAATTTCTTCTTGAACACCCATTTATAGCCAACAGATTTTCTCCCTTTAGGAAAAGGTGTTGGAAACTACAATTGAAATAATTGTTGTATTGTCATTGATGTCAAACCTTAACTAGTAAGACTGTTGCTACTTAGGAAAGTACTATATCTATGGTGAGAAGGGAAAGAAAGGTTGGTAACAATAGCACCTAAGGAAAGGTTGAGTTATCTTGATACTACAAAGTGTACTTGATTATGTTGTACAATGATAAGACAATGTATTGTTTATCTTAGTAAGATTGAAGACTAAACTGGTAGGCTTGACCGAGCAAAAATGAAGAAATCATGTTTAAGCTGAGTTATGATAGAGTCGACCAAGTTAGTGGATGCTGAGCAAAAATCTAATGTTGATCAAGTATCAGTAAATTTTCGAGGAAGATAGTATTTGCCAAGGAAATAGTTTTAGTAGTGACCGAGCGTTTTACATGGAGACTGAGTGGATGATCACAGTATTGACTGAGCATCAACAATTTTATATTTGGAGAGAATTCAGGTTTGGAGCTGACATTGTTGAATTCTTGGATTATGTAAAATGTGTTGACTTTATTTATTGATTGTATGGAAGCTTTTAATGCTTTGTAAAAATGTTTTATTGTAAATCTTTATGAGATTTGAGATGATTCTAGAAGAGGAGACGAAGAACATGAAGTGGGTAGATTCAATGTATTTGACCTAACCCTAAGATCTATGAAGGAGATTAAGCGACAAAAGAAAAGTTAACCTAAAAGAGGAAAGTATTAAGGGAATCGAAGCATTAGGTATGTGTATGCATGGGTGAAGTAGATGCTAGAAGAACAGTAAAGTTTTATTGACTATATAAGCAAAAAGGCTGAAGGAAAAGTGTGGTGATTTCTTGAAGGAAAGTTCCGAGCAGATCAGAAGTGGAGATGACAAAGTTTCAAAGTCAGTAAACCAACATTTGTGTATGGAATTGGATCTGACATTTGCAAAGTGAGTTGTATGTTTTCAGATCAATACTACTGCTACTTTCTAACCATTGTAACAGTCAAAATCCTTTTAACAGAGGTTGACTTAACAGTCATATGTTAAATCCTTTGAACAAGGTTGCATTCTAATGGAGTGTATGTAAGTCCTTTGACCATGCTCACTTTTAACAGGGTGATTGAAATCCTTTAATCGGGTCACACTTGACAGTGCGTATTGTAACCTTTGATAGGGTTGGCTCTTAACCGAGCTCACTTCAGAAGAGTGAAAATAATAGTAGCATGTTACAAAGTGGTTTTTCCCATATTGGGTTTCCACTATAAATCCTGGTGTCAATACTTGTGTGAATGTTTTGGTTTGAACGTTTCTATGTTTTAAAAGTTAGATACAGTTGGGTAGTGGACTGCTGAGTTATATGTTTCTATTATTGAATCAGTGATGATCGAGTTTGTTTTGGTTGCTTGATCTGATTTAAAGAAAAGTTATTTTATACATCAGGACCTGAGAACAATTGATTCAACCCCCCTCTTTGCTATTCTAAATCATATTAACAATTGGTATCAGAGCTATGTTGCTTATTGGTGTTTATAGAAAGCAAGTTTAAAGGGACTTGAAGCAAATGATCAAGATCTGTAAGGAGGTACCAAAGCTGAATAAGGAAAACTTCCCTGCATGGCAAAGCTTGATGAAGTTGCATCTGGCCGATATTGGTGATTTTGAAAAGTAGTACATTGGGCATGACTATGTCACACCTATTGCACCTTTGACTGCTGAGGAAATGAGAGCTAAACAAGAACATAGTCAGGCAATGCTGAAAATTGCATCTTCCCTAAGCTATCCAGAATTTGAGGACATTAAAGACTGCACAACTACTAAAGATATGTGGGACACTCTTGCAAAGATCTATGGTGGTGATCTATATGTACTGAAAGCTAAAGCCGAGAGTCTCAAAGGTAAGTTTGATGAAATGAGAATGAATGAAGATGAAAACATTGCACAATATTGTGGTAGAATAAAAGAGGTTGTCAATGCTATTAGAGGAGCAAATGGGACTATTGATGATGAGACCATAATTGGAAAAGTGTTAAGAACTTTGCATCCTATATATGCTATTAAGATCTTAGCTATTCAGGAATCTAGATGTAACTCTGCAAATGTGCTTACTTTGGAAGGTTTGATTGGCAAGTTGACTGCTTTTGAACTGTCTAATTATGATAATTCACTATTGGTAGTATTGGAAATGTTGAATCTATTTTTAAGTCACAGTTAGTTCTGAATAAGCCGAAGAAAGAAAAAGAAAGATGTATTAGTGAAAGAGAAAGTGAAAGTGAAGATGATAGTGACACTTCTAATGAAGATCTTGAAGATATAGAAGCTCTTATGGCTAGAAGACTGAGAAGAGGAAAAGGAAAATACAAAGGTAAACTCCCTATTATATGTTTTGCATGTAACAAGGTCGGTCATATAGCTACTAGATGTCCCGACAGGAAGGATAAAGATGAAGAAAGAAATAGCAAACACAAAGATAGAAGAGATGACAAAGGCTACCGAAGGTACAAAGACTACAAAGGAAAAGGTAAGAAATCCTATTACATTGCTGAAGAAGAGACTGACACTGATAGTGATGATTTTGAAATCGAGGTAGTCTATGTTGCAATGAAAGATGAATTTGATGAGGATGAGAAAACTGCATTGATTTCCTATGTGAACAAGAATGATAAATGGATTATTGACAGTGGTTGTTCACATCACATGACTGGTGACAAAATTAAGTTTGAGACCCTACATCATTATAAAGGTAAAAGTGTAACATTTGGTAATGATGCACCATGTCCTGTTAGAGGAAAAGGATTGATTAAACTGACTGATAAGATCTCTTTTGAAAATGCTTATTGGGTTGAAGGATTGAATTATAATTTGTTAAGTGTTGCTCAGCTCAATAGAACTGGTTACCGAGTGGAATTTCATCACAAGAAAGCTAAGATATTTGATGCTACTGGTGAACTGATTGGAAGTGGTGAGTAGACTAGATGTAATTTGTTCTATCTTGACCTATCTGAAGAAATATGTATGTTTACACAACTTGATGACATTTGGTTATGGCATAAGAGGCTATGTCATGTTAACTTTGACAATCTGGTAGAGATAAGTAAGAAGAAGAAATTAAGAGGCCTACCTAGATTGAAGAAACCTGAGAATGTGATGTGCAAAGAATGTTAGTTAGGAAAAATGACTAAGTCAAGTTTCAAGAGCAAATCCTTTACTTTTGAACACATTTTAGATTTGGTTCATACTGACCTTTGTGGACCTATGGGTGTACAAAGTTACTGTGGTGCTAGATACTTTATCTTGTTTGTTGATGATCATACCAGGATGATGCATGTAATGTTTGTAAAGGAAAAATCTGATGCTTTTCAATTTTTCAAGTGGTATTTGGCTAAGGTTGAGAAGGAGACAAGTAGGAACCTGAGATGTCTTAGATTTGACCGTGGTGGAGAATTTACATCAAATGAATTTAATCTATTTTGCAATGATAGAGGAATCAAAAGACAGATGTCTGCACCTAGGACACTTCCACAGAATGGCATAGCAGAAAGAAGAAACAGATCTATTCTGGACTGTGCTAGGACACTATTGATTGAAAAGAATGTGGCACATAAATACTAGAAATAAGCTATAAGTATAGCTGTTTACACTCTTAACCGAGTACAGATCAAGAAAGGTACAAATCTGACACCCTATGAATTATGGTATGGGCATGCACCGAGTGTTAAATACTTTAGAATCTTTGGAAGCAAGTGTTACATATTGAAAGACAATAGGAATGGAAAGTTTGATGATAAAAGTGATGAAGGCATATTCCTAGGCTACTCCACAAAAAGTAAAGCTTATAAGTGTTTGAACTCTAACACTAACAAAATTATGGAAAGTGTGAATGTAAAAATTGATGAGTATGTAGAAAGAAATGAGGCTGATAGCAAAATAGAACTAGAAGATTACAGATCTTTTGTGTACATTGAGGAAATAGAAGAGGTAGGTAATAGACCTACACCTAATGCCGATTCTCAGGCAAGCAATGCCGAGCGACAGATAGATGATGCCGAGCGTCAGGAAAATAGTGCTGAGAGAGAGCAAGAACATGACGAGCTACAAGATAATGCTGCAGAGGATCAGGAAGAGGTTGCCGAGCATTCAAAAGCTAAATCTAACAATCTTGTTGGGGAACTTGATGAAATAGAAGAGAAAAATGATGAACCTATTTTGGCAAAATATGTAAGAAGACATCACAAGCCTGAACATATAATTGGAGATAGAGACATTGGAATTTAGACTAGAAGCAAGATAAAAGATCCAACATGCTTACTATGTGAATTTGAACCAAAGACAACCAAAGAGGCATTAGAAAATGAAGATTGGATACAAGCAATGAATGAAGAGATTGACCAGATTGAGAAAAATGAAACCTGGACTTTGGTGCCAAGACCTGCAGATAAGAATGTTATAGGAACAAAGTGGGTGTTTCAAAACAAGTTGAATGAAAAAGGTGAAATCACTAGGAACAAAGCTAGACTAGTATGCAAAGGCTACACAAGAAGAAGGCATTGATTATGGGGAGACATTTACCCTTGTAGCTAGATTGGAAGGAGCCAGAACTCTACTTGCATATGCTTCTTATAAAGATTTCAAGGTATACCAAATGGATGTCAAGTTTGCATTTTTAAATGGTATACTGGAAGAAGAAGTTTACATAGAATAGCTAGAAGGTTTTATTGATCCAAACAGAAGATACATGGTATGAAAACTGAACAAAGCTTTATATGGATTGAAACAAGTCCCAAAGCATGGTATGAGTGGTTGCATAATTATCTGATACAGATTGGATTTTCTAGGACAAATGACACAAGCAATCTGTATATGAAAGATGAAGAAGGTAGAGGTATTTTGTTGGCCAAAATTTTTGTTGATGACATTATTTTTAGTGGACAAGATGCATTGTGTAAAATTTTTTCACATGAAATGCAAACTAAATTTGAGATGAGTATGTTTGGTGAGATCAAATTCTTTGTTGGTTTACAAGTAAATCAGATGAAGAAAGGTATTTTCATTACATAGTCTAAGTATGTTAATGAAATATTGAATTTTTTTGGAATGGAAGATGCTAGACCAGTGGGAACTCCTATGGTTACTGGACAAAAGTTATCTAAGAATGATGATGCTACAGAAGTTAACCAGACTTTGTACAGATCCATGATTGGAAAATTGCAGTATGTTGTACATAGTAGACCTGATATTGCATTAGCTATTGGGATTGTGGCAAGATTCTCTGCCAATCCTAAGAAAACACATATGATGGCGGTGAAAAGAATCATGAGATACTTAAAAGGAACTGCTGACTATGGGTTATACTACAAGAAGAATGACAAATTTGAACTTAGAGTATATACTGATGCTGATTGGGTAGGAAATGTAGATGATAGAAAGAGCACTAGTGGTGGAGCTTTCTTTCTTGGATAGAGATTAGTCTCTTGGACAAGCAAGAAACAAAATTGCATTTCCCAATCTACTGTTGCAGCTGAGTATGTTGCTGCTGTAGTAAACTGTTCAAATTTGATATGGATAAAATAGTTGTTGATAGGCATGAAAGAAGAAATCACTGAACCTGTTGTTATTTTCTGTGACAACACAAGTGCTATCAATATCTCTAAGAATCTAGTGTTGCACACTAAGACCAAGCACATAGCAATCAAGTATCACTATTTGAGGGAATTGGTACAAGACAAGGAAGTCCAAATGGAATATGTGAATACAAAAGAATAATTGGTAGACATATTCACTAAAGCTTTACCTAAAGAAGCTCATGAGTACATGAGAAGTCAATTAGGGGTCCTTCCCCTAACTGAGGCTGCCTAGCCAAGCTAGGAGCACTGCATCAAATATACTACAACAAAACATTTGACACATTGATGCAGAAGATTGTCATACTTTAGGACTATCCTAGAGCTGTGAAGAAGAAACAAAGATAACAAATTAGTCATAAGCAAGATGACAGAGGGAGAAACACTGTGTTGAACAGATATATCTACATCTGTTGGATGTATGTTTGAGTTGCTGCTTTGGCATTTTTTGTTAAAGAGGGAGATTTAACTAAAATAATACTATAACACATGACACTGAAAGTAAGGGAGATTGAACTGAAATGAAAGATCAGGATAGAGGGAGATCCAGATACTTCTGATGGTCACAGAAGTGAGATTTATTGATTCTAAATCAGAATGAAGCTAAGGATATTATAAATTTTCTCTGATGGACAGATAAGTTTTTAGATTGGTTGGTAATCCACGTGTTATTCAGGTGATATCATATGGTGTTACCATCAATGCCAAAGAGGGAGATTGTTGGAAACTGCAATTGAAATAATTGTTGTATTATCATTGATGTCAAACCTTAACTGGTAAGACTATTGCTACTTAGGAAAGTACTATATCTATGGTGAGAAGGGAAAGAAAGGTTGGTAACAATAGCACCTAAGGAAAGGTTGAGTTATCTTGATACTACAAAGTGTACTTGATTATGTTGTACAATGAAGAGACAATGTATTATTTATCTTAGTAAGATTGAAGACTAAACTAGTAGGCTTGATCGAGCAAAAATGAAGAAATCATTTTTAAGCTGAGTTATGACAGAGTTGACTGAGTTAGTGGATGCCGAGCAAAAATCTAGTCGACTGAGTATTAGTAAATTGCCGAGGAAGACAGTATTTTTTGAGGAAACAATTTTAGTAGTGACCAAGCATTTTACATGGAGACCGAGTGGATGATCACAATATTGACTAAGCATTAGCAATTTTATATTTGAAGAGAATTCAGATTTGGAGCTGACATTGTTGAATTCTTGGATTATGTAAAATGTGTTGACTTTATTTATTGATTGTATGGAAGCTTTTAATGCTTTGTAAAAATGTTTTATTGTAAATCTTTATGAGATTTGAGATGATTCTAGAAGAGGAGACAAAGAACATGAAGCGGGTAGATTCAATGTATTTGACCTAACCCTAAGATCTACGAAGGAGATTAAGTGGCAAAAGAAAAGTTAACCTAACAGAGGAAAGTATTAAGGGAACTGAAGCATTAGGTATGTGTATGCATGGGTGAAGTAGATGCTGGAAGAACAGTAAAGTTTTATTGACTGTATAAGTGAAAAGGCTAAAGGAAAAGTGTGGTGATTGCTTGAAGGAAAGTTTCGAGCAGATCAAAAGTGGAGATGGAAAAGTTTCAAAGTTAGTAAACCAACATTTTTGTATAGAATTGGATCTGACATTTGCAAAGTGAGTTGTATGTTTTCAGATCAATACTACTGCTACTTTCTAACCATTGTAATAGTCAAAATCCTTTTAATAGAGGTTGACCTAACAGTCATATGTTAAATCCTTTGAACAAGGTTGCATTCTAATGGAGTGTATGTAAGTCCTTTGACCAGGCTCACTTTTAACAGGGTGATTGAAATCCTTTAATCGGGTCACACTTGACAATGTGTATTGTAACCTTTGATAGGGTTGGCTCTTAACCGAGCTCACTTTAGAAGAGTGAAAATAATAGTAGCATGTTACAAAGTGGTTTTTTCCATATTGGGTTTCCACTATAAATCCTAGTGTCAATACTTGTGTGAATGTTTTGGTTTGAATGTTTCTGTGTTTTACAAGTTAGATATAGCTGGGTAGTGGACTGCTAAGTTTTATGTTTCTATTATTGAATCAATGATGACTGAGTTTGTTTTGGTTGCTTGATCTGATTTAAAGAAAAGTTATTTTATACATCAGGACCTGAGAACAACTGATTCACCCCCCCCTCTTTGTTGTTCTAAATCATATTAACAAAAGGTACAAGGTCCCCAGTTTTGTTTTTCTCCAATGAAGCCATCTCATCATCCATAGCCTCAATCCAAGAACCTGCATCTTCCATACCCAAAGCCTCTTTCACAGATCTAGGCTCATCAGTGTTAGTAATCAAAGAAAAAGCACAACTGGAATCTAACATCGAATAACCAAACCTTTTTGGTTGCTTTATTTCTCTCGTGGATTTCCTTAAGGGCTGAGGTTGAGGTTGTTCTTCCTCTTCATCTGAACTATCAGAGCTGCTAGAGCTCTCCTCATCATTAGGCCCAACATGGTCTCTCTATTCAGTCTTCTCAGGGGTAGGAGGCAACTGAACAACATCTTTTTCCTTTTCTTTTTCATCTGGTTGTAGCACAATAGGAGAAGATGTTAGCTCTCTGAAAATAACATTTCTACTATACAACACCTTACTAGTCACAGGATCCCAAAGCTTGTATCCTTTCACACCAACACTGTATTCAATGAAAATACATTTGACAACTTTGTTTTCTAACTTAGATCTTTTCTCCTTTGGAATATGTGCATAAGCTTCACAACCAAAAACATGAAGATGTCTAATTGAAGGCTTCTTACTAGACCACAACTCCATGGGTGTCTTACTAACAAGAGCTGATGTAGGAGATCTGTTAACCAGATAGCAAGCAGTGGCCACAACTTCAACCCAAAACCTTTGTTCTAAACGAGCTCCACTGAGCATACTCCTAGCCTTCTCCATCAGTGTCCTATTTATTCTCTCTACAACTCCATTTTTCTATGGGGTATAAGGAGTTGTCTTATGCCTCTCGATACCTTGTTCTTTATAGAACTGTTCAAACTCTGCTAAGCAAAACTCACCACCATTGTCAGTTCTCACACACTTAATCTTCTTACTAGTCTAATTCTCTACAAGAGCTTTAAATTCTTTGAACTGACTAAAGACTTGTGTCTTACTTTTAAAGAAATAAATCCAAGTCCTTCTATTGTAATCATTTATGAAAGATACAAAAAATACAGACTTGGAGATTGAAGGAACTTTTACAAGACCAAATACATCATAATGAATAAGATCCAAAATATCAGAAGATTTGTGAGAACTAGAGTAAAACTGAACATGATTTTGTTTACCATAGACACAATGTTCACAGAAGTCAAACTCGAGATTGCAATCATTTAACCCCTCAATGAGGTTTTTTTTTTTCAGGGTTCTAAGGCCCTTTTCACCAATGTGGCCAAATCTCATATGCCACAACATTGTCTTTTCTGCAGGAAGCTTAACTTCCAAAGTGTTTGCACTGCCATCAGAACCAATAACCACAGACTTCTTCACTGCTCATTCAGATGGTGAGGATGAAGAACTATTACATAGAGGAATACATGCATCTAGTTGAAATAAGGTACCTCTCCTAGTACCCCTCACAAGCACTATAGATCCTCTCATCATCTTGCATCCTTCTTTCGAAAAAACAACCTGCACACCTACATCATTCAACATACTTACAGCTAATAGGTTTCATTAGGAAATTTGATAGTGACCCTTCCACATCCAACTATCTTTAGGTGAGAATCATCACCCAAGTACACCTTTCCACCATCGAACTCTTCATATTTTGAGAACCAGTTTCGATGAGAGGTCATGTGAAAAGAAGCACCTGAGTCTACCAACCACACATCATCAGATGCATGGGCTGCCAAAGCTACAATAAAAGCATCTCCATCTTCTTGAGATTTTTTGGAAGCTGAATCTGAGCCTTTCTTCTTCTTCTTCGGCTCTTTGTAGTCCCTCCGGAAGTGCCTAGTTTTATCACAGTTCCAACATTTTGCCTTGGACTTTCTAGGAGTCTTAGAACTCCCATGGGATTTGGATCTACCCTTCTTTGACTTGTTGTCATTCCGCTTTCCTCTATCATTGGATCTCCTGTGAACAGCAAGGGCTTCCTTAGATGAATCCAAAGTCTTTCTTCGCATCTCCTCAAATAGCAGCAAAGACACCACATCATCCATACGAAATGTGACTATAGTACTTTTGAGAGCCATCACAAGATTGTCCCACGAATCTGGCAAGGAACAAAGTAGGGTCATACAATGATCCTCCTCCTCGATCTTGGCACCAGATGATGCCAACTATGCAATCAATAAATTGAATGCATTGAGATGATCAGTTACAGATCCACCTTCCTCCATTCTTAAGGAATAAAAATTCTTTCTCAGGAACAACTTATTCACCAGAGATTTGGCCTGATACATAGACCCAAGCCGTTTCCACAAAGAATTTGTAGTAGTCTCATCAAGAACATTCAGAAGAATGACATCTGCTAGATAGAGTCTGATGAGACCCTTAGACTTCTGATCCTTGATCTCCCAATCCGCTTGAGATATCACTGCAGGTTTCACATCAAGTGAAGTAGCCTCCCATAGATCGTGATCTTCAAGCATGTCTTCCATCTTGAGTTTCCACAACTTGAAATTAGTGCCATTAAATTTTTCCACCTCCATTCTACTGTATGAGGAACTCACCATCTCAATCTGCAAATAATATTCAGAATGCTTTACACAAAACTCCCACTAAACTTGAGATTAGCTCAAAAAACCCTACCCAACAACTAGGATCAAAAGTTGATCAGGCTTTGATACCACTTGTAAGGAAACTCAAGTGCAGAAATAGCTTCCTACACTAATCTCTAAAGGAAAGTATTGTGCAAATTCTTTTAAATCCTTAGAATTTCAGATTCTTTAACTACTTTAACAATGATATTGCAGCCATATAGCATGCATACAGAAAGTAGAGAATGACACAATGATTTACCCTGGGGAAACCTTTCGGTAAAAACCCTAGCACTCCAAAACCTGCACAATGTATTACTCAAAACTATTACAGTTTACAATACACTTGCAATGCAAGTTCTTTCAGAAGATTTCCAACTCTTGAAGACAAATTGTGGTAGCATAAAACATTTCAACAATACACTTGCTTCTCCTATCTTTGCAACCTAAAAATGCTTATATCATGCGCTTCATTTTTAGGGAAACTTCCAAAGATAGTCATATTAGGGTCTTACCATTCTCCGAGAAAATAGGGTTTTACACTACTCAACTTTATCAGTTGCCACATGTCTTCACCCATCATTGAATCTCCTAGACATAGCTCTTACATGTCATAGGAATCTATCATAACCATTTCAGCCATGATCTCCTTACACATAATTCAAGATGCTGACACATCAACATGCCAACTAGACATGTACACACACTTAATTACATTATTTGCAAGAAATACATTTTACAAAACAAATAATAAGAATAGGAATTATCCAAGGTTGAGACACCTTATTCCTAACAGATAAGGGGATGAATATGAGACTTGAATCCCATATTGCTGATAGAAATCATCGAACTCTTTAGACCTAAAACACATTGCATTATCAACTACTATTATCTCAGGATATCCAAACCTGGTCAAGATATTCTACATCATAAAATCAGTTACCACCTTACTAGTGGCCCTTCTAGTGGGAATTTCTTCCACCCATTTAGTGAAATAATCTATGGCCACTAGAATCCATGAATGAATCCCACTTGATTTGTTTGGGATTTCTCCAATAAAGTCCATACCCCACTTCTGAAAAGGGGCCATAATTGTAACAGGTTTTAAAGGAAAATTACCACTAAATTTTAATTTTCCTGTGAACCTCTGGCAAGCATCACATTTCTTGACAAAAAAATGTGCATCTTTGAAAATTACGGGCCACCAAAAACCAGACCTCAATATCTAATGCACAATTGTCTTAGCCATGTAATGGCCACCACACACACCTTCATGCATTTCTTGTAATAAGTGTTCAACCCTTTTATGATCAACACATTTGAGGAAAACACCCTCGTTGCTTCTCCACCATAATTCAACCTTGAAAATTGCATACCTTATAGCATGTAGTTTCACAGTCCTCTTTTTATTGTCATCCATTTTAGGAGGAAGAAACATTTTTTGCAAGTATCCAAAAATATCTTTGTACCAATCACAACAATATAAATCACATATATATGGCCTATGTTCTTCTTTAAGAACATTGATATGATTTGCATCTAGATTACTTTGGGCCATGAGTTTAGCTAATCCTAGTCCTCTGACTAGTTTTGTGATTTGAATGTCAATGTTGAATTCTTGGATCTTGTTGATCCATCTACACCTTCTCCCTGAAAATTCCTATTGTACTAAGATGTCCTTCACAATAGCACTAGGCACATATGCAACTACAGTTTCTCCAACTAAGTAGCATCTAAAATTTTTAATAGCTTTAACCAGTGCATAGGCTTGTTTTTCATTTATATCATATTTTAACTCTTTTGCTTGAACAGATTTACTAAAAAAGGATATGGGTTGATCAAAACCTTCTGAGTTCTTTTGCAATAATACTACAACAATAGTATGAAACGAAGCAAAAGAGAATATTTGGAGGGGCTTACTATAATTTGGTGTCCACAACACAGGTGCATCCTTAATTATTTTCTTGTTTTCAGAGAAAGCCCTTCTAGATTCTTTAGTCCAATCCATCTTTGCATCCTTTTTCAACATTTTGGAGATAGGGACACTAGTTTCAACAAAATTTGGGATAAATCTTCTAACAAAGTTTATCTGTCCAAAGAAAGACTGAATTCCTTTGACATTTCTTGGCAATGGTACTTTGTCAATTGCAATTACCCTCTCTAGGTCAATTCTAACTCCATCCTTAGACACAATGTGACCCAAAAGTTTACCTTATGTTACCCCAAAAGCACATTTCTTTGGGTTCAAAGATACTCCATACTCTAGAGCTCTTAAAATTTTTTTTCTTAAGGTGGCCAGAATGTTGATCTTCCTTTGTTGAGTATGCTATGAGGTCATCCTGATATATGACAAGGAACTTGTTGATGAAATCTACAAATGCCACATCCATGACTCTTTGAAAAGTAGCCCCAACATTTGTCAAACCAAAAGAAATTCTGACATACACATATGTACCCCATGGAGTAGTAAATGTAGTTTTGAACTATTCAGTATCCTTTACAATAACTTGGTTATACCTTGAAAACCCATCCATCATAGACATCAGCTCTGACCCAATAACTCTCTATAGCATGGCTTCCATATTTGGCAACCCATAGTTATCTTTTAATGAGTTCATATTTAAATTTGTGAAGTCAACACAAAGCCTAATGTCTCCATTCTTCTTCCTTACTGGGACCAAGTTAGAAATCCATGTTGAATGCCTAATAGGTTGAATGATTCTTGCATCACTCATTCTCTATAATTCTTCTTGCATTTTTGGTGCCAAATTAGGGTTCATAGGTCTTAACTTTTGTCTAAAAGGCTTTTTTCCTTCTTTCAAAGGAATCTCATGTTGAAACAAATCCTGTCTATAGGCTTTCAAGTCATCATAAGACCATGCGAAGACATGCCTATATTTCCTAAGAAGATCAATCAAGGGCTTTCTTATTTTGGGAGATAACTTTCCCCTAATATATATATATATATATATATATATATATATTTTGGGGCTTCAACTGTCCTTAAATTTATTTCTTCTAGATTCTCTGGCTTATCCACAATTTTTTCAGAAAAGAACCTATCATTATTATCAAATGCTCTCTCAAGACCAACCAAACCTTTTGGGACTTTGTTTGTTTTTAAGTGCAAGACTTCCCTACCTAGAATAGTATGCTTACCATTTGAAGTTTCCACATACCCACTGAAATTCAGTTCTCTATCCTCAAGATCAGCCTCAAAATATAAAAACCTTAAGATGTCCAAATCATCTTCAAAAACTTGTCAATTTTCAATGTTGTCTGGTATAGAAGGTCTATACTGAATCTCAATTTTGGAAATTCTAGCAAATGCAATATCCTTTGGTTTTAAAGCAATATTTTCAAGAAGGTTAGCTATTTTGTTTTGACTTCTATCCATCCACTCAATACCAAAAGCATCAAAACCCTCTATCTCATCCCAAATTGCATTTCTGTATTGTTTTAGTATGTCATTCTTTGATGCATATTTGGATCTTACTTGAGATATCACAAGTTCTAAATCTATAATCACTCTAATGTTTTTGATCTTGTGTTTTGAAACCAACCTTAGCGCTATTAATAGAGCCTCATACTCTGCAGTGTTGTTTGTACAAGGGAACATTAAAGTAAATGAATACTTAAATGTGCTTCTAGTAGGAGCAATTAACAACACACCTGCACCAGCTCCCTCCTTAGAGCTTGCACCATCAAAGCACATGGTCCATAAACCATCCCGATCTGTCAAATTCTCCTTATCATCAGACAAAATTAAAGGCTCATCATTTCCTTCAACCTTCAGGCTTTGTACTTGAAAAGAATTAACATCAGTGTCAAGGAAACAATTCATGTTTTCATTTTCTGTCTCTTCCTCAATCATATGGGAAGTTATGTTTTCCCTGGATATGTTAACATTTTGACCAGCAATTTTGAAGGTTGAAAAAGATAAGTCACATTGTATACTACCTCCCATTGATGCACTCTATTTTCTTGACAATAACATTCCATATTGAGGAGGTATGTCAACAACTAGTACACTCATAGTTAGTTGTCTGTCAGGATAAGCTGCAAGTTCGTAAGGAAAGGCCTTAATCATACCAATGATAGGTACATCTCTAGAATCTATGGCCTGACATCTCCCATGAGGAGTATCCACCTGAGGTCCCATTGTTCTCATGACCTCAACAAGCATAAATGTATTAGATGCTCCAGAGTCTATCATGTAGTTTTTTAACATTTTTCCATTTATGACTAGAGTTAAGAAAAAAAGATCAACAACTCCCAAAGAAGTACTGACAACATTTGTATCTAGATAAATCTAAGGTATTTTTGAAACAATTTCTTCCATATCCTTCCCCTTTTGTTCAGATTTATCTCTTGTCCCTCATGTTGTCTCAGTGTTTTTTGCCTTTTGAACATTTGTTGAAAGAACACCATTTATCCATGTAAGGGCCTTCTTTTTGTGCTCACCTATTCTCACTCATTTCCATTAATGGAACCTTAAATGTTATCTGAGATAACAACTGACTCATATCAATAGGTGTGTATTTGACATTAGATAAATCTTGCCTTCCTTGAAACATACTTTCATCCTTAACCTATGATGCAAGATGTAACTTGTCTTCCTTTTGCTGCTTACTCTCATTTAGGAGAACATGGATACTTGTCACTGGTGTCTTTACTTTTACTCTATATATATTATTTGAATGATTTGAATTTTCTCCCACTTTTATCTTCATATTTTTGACACTATCAACATCTTTACTCTTATCTTGTGCTTGCTTAATGCCTTCATGAATTTTCTTAATAAATACACTTGTTGGTCTACCATCTGCATTACCAACTATTCTATTTCTCATAACATAATTACCCCTAGCCTGGGTAACCATATCAATAGTGATTTGAGCTATTTCTTTATTAGAAGGTCTTCTTAATACAATAGGCTCATCACCCTCTTCTGTATTGAAAATTATATTTTCAATATCTTCTTCTTCATCAGAAAAGACCTGTTGATGATATATCTCGTTTCTGCTTTGTGAATATGATGCATCTTAGTTTTCATCTTCTTCTGCAGAATCAACCTCCTCCCACACCTATGAAGTTGTCATAGCATAATATCGGTCATCATAAGATACATCTTCCTCCCCTTCCTACTCATTTGCAGATATATTTTGAGAAATTGCACAATAGTCAGTATGATGTGGGGAATAGTAGATTATGCACCATGGGACATCATCTATCATGTTAAAAGAATGCATTTGCAAAGGATTAGTGGTTTTATCATTTGGGTTGTCCTTTCTAGGATTGCAGGCCTTCCATCCTTCCATTGGGTATGGTAGGGAAAATTCTGCAACCTAGGTTGCCTATCAAAGTTGTTGAAAGGAGGTTTACCATTACCTTGAGACCTATTTCTGTTTTCACCAGGTTTCAAATCCTTCAATACATTTAGGATTTGTTTCAAATTGTCCTTCTCCCTTGGCTTTATATTAGAGGCTTTATCCAATTCTTTCTTTCCAAACCTAGGAGGTTTAGGCTCCTCTCTTCTACCTAGCTTACCTGATACCCTTTTGTTACTTTCAATATTTACAACATATCTCTGGGCCTCCCTAATGGTTCTAGGATTTTTGTCTTTGAGTAGGTAACCCATTTTTGCATCATAAGCATTCAGATATGTAGCCAAGAAAACTTTTTCATCTAATCTCATAACTTGGAAGAGTTTATGCATTGCCTTTTGAAACCTGACATTAAACTCAAGGAATTACTCATTTTGGTTTCTCTTAATGTTGTTGAATTCATTCATCATAAAACCCTCATTTATCTTATCACCATATTTGTCCTTGAAGCAATTTATAAAATCTTCCCAAGAGCCAATACAGTCATAAGGGAGTCCTCTAAACCAGTCTAAGGCATCTTTAGTTAATGATTGAACAAATAATTTCATAATGACATCTTCATGTTCAATTTCATAGTCATCTATTATATCAATGGACTTCTTTAAATGTTTCTCACATGTAACAACATTATTGCCAGTGAACTTTGGAAGTTCTTCTCTAATTTTTTTAGGAATCAAATTTGGATAACCAAAAATGCCATTAAAAAGAAGTCGTCTATACCTTTCCATATGAACTGGCCTTCTTTGCAATGATCCATCATTTTGAGAAGTAGATGCTTTATTTGATGTATTAACGACATTTGTAACAACCACTAGTGTGACAGTAGCATTCTGGTTGTCAGAGTTCCCAGAGTTAGCACCAGACATAGCATTTGTAGGCCTTGAGGATTTCCTAAGAAAGTCAATCTTCTTTTTCATTTCCAGAGTATTAGCCTCAAGTTCTCCTTTCTCAAGTTCCTTAGCCAATATCTCCTCCTCTCTCTTGGCTTTTTCAAGTTTAGCATCCAACTTTAACTCTTGATCTAGGGGGTCTCTATTATCAGTAGGTTCGTTGATTGTGATTCCAAAAATGATTTGCTTACCTTTATCCCTAGACTTTCTTACCTCACATACTTCTTGGATAACATGCTGTTATTTTGTTTTTTTAGGTACTGTCCAACATAATTTATTTCTTCCAAATCTAACAACCGCCTCTTTAACTATTCAGATCTTATCATGGCTTGTCTTATTTTATCTTCTTTTTCTTTTTCTCTTTGTTGTCTAATGGTAGCTTGTTCCTGGATTCTTCTCTCCAACTCATAAACTTCTTCAAAGATTTCTTCAGATTCTGGGAGAGTTGTTTCAAAGTCTGAATCTTCATAATGAACTTCATCTTGTTTTTCTTCTGAGATATCAAGGCCTTGGGGTATTGAAGTACCAAGGGCAAAGGGAGGATAAAAATATTGTCTACTCCTACTTTTTATTCTTGATCTTCTATCATTTTTAAGAGTTTTATTTGAGATCATTCCTTTATTGTATTGTGATCTTCCTTCCCCTCTTTCTAAAGGAAAATCATAGTCCTCATACTGACCTACTCCCAAATCCATAGCCTCTTCATATTCTGATGTACAACCATCTTGACTAGGGTGGAATTGATTATCTTCATTTGTATTTTTTTGTCTCCATGCCTAAGGCATGTTTTCAGCATTCCTATCAACTCTTGGTTGACAGCCCTAGAAGTACTTGGGAGTTCACCCTCTAACCTATCCTCAGGATGATCCTTACTTCTAGCCCTGGTAATTCTTTGATTCAAATTTTGATATTTTAATTATCTTAGCATTGCTGCAGAGATTTCTCAGAGTCGCCATTCACACTTAGTGAAAAGATGTTAAACTTTTAGATTTTGACTCTACTCTTTCAATGGTAACTACTGGATAAGATAAATAAGCCAAAAAGGAGTCTAGCTCTACTTGTACCTGCTTTATTTTAGCACAAATTTGCAATACCAAAGATCTTCAATCTAGATTTATCATGACTATATCAGCTCTACTCCCTAGCAGAGTCGCCATTTTGTTAGATCTTGGTTTAGGAATATTTTAACAACCTTGGAAATGCAGAGATGCACCTATGGGGTAGCTTACTTCCCATAATCAGTACATTCATACAAGAACAAGGACCAATCAACAAAGCACAAAATATTTCTACACTTTGAACTCTGTAGAATTTAGGCAAGTGTACCTAGGATTAGGATCACTTAATTTTCCCCTTTTCACTAATCCTCACAAAGCAGATATGTGCCCAAAATACTTCTTGTTATCTATGAAATAAAGGGATAGGGTGTGAACCTAAACACACTACCAAGCTACTCACAAACAAAGCAGGGGCTTTAGCTATTAAGTCCACAACTATTGTCTTAAAGATTTAGAATTTGATTTGTTTTTTGTTTAGGGGTAGAATTGTTAGACAAGAAAGAACATCTGTTTTAACAAAATGTCTATTATCAATCCCTTATCCATTGGGCATATTCAAAACAACTCCTCACTGTGTTTTTTATTCTTATCATTCACCTTGAAAATGAAAATCAAATTGAGAACCTCACTACTTACAAATATCCTCCTTAATACTCGACAATTCTGTTAGGTTATATTAAGCATTTACTTAACTCTTCAAGTTAACAAGAAAACATATCAAAACATACAAAACTATGTCTGCAACTATTGATCTTGAGGTCATCAACTCACAAGACAATAGGAAATTACAAACCATTAAACATGAGACAAGATTCAAAGAAATTCTTGAAATCCTTGTATAAGATGCCACAAACTGATACATGAGTGATTCATTGAGCATAGACTATTCCACAAAATAAATAAGAAAACTATTGATTCATTAAGATCTTTGTAAAACAGATAGGTTACAGACCTCTTCTACCAATCCTTGAACGCAAGCCTATAGAACTGAGTCTATCTTTGGTCTCTTGCAAACAATCCTTTCTTCAAAACCCCAGGAAAGAATTTTTTCTAAATGACCTTGGGAATCCTTTTATATAAACAAGGATTGCTACAAGCTTAGGGTCATTTAGGGAAACATTGTCACTTCAAAATCATGAAATCAAGAAACAATTTATTATAGAAGTGACAAGGAAGAAATCCTAAATTAATTAGATAATATCATAGAAAAATCTGATACCTTTTACATTGTGGAAACCCTATCAGTCAAACTACAAATTAGGGCATGATTCTTTAATACCTTCGACAAGCATCTTAAAAAAAATATCTCATCAACCATAGTAAGCCAAGGACATAAAAGTTTTGACAATTTGGCCCAAATATAACTATTGCATCTAGAAGCAACCACCTTCAAATAATAAATTTAGGGTGGCAAGAAAAACTGATTTGATCACAATCGGCCCAACCACTACTGAGCTCATTCAATTTCTCAACTACAAATTATCATTTATGGCCCAAGAAGAAATCATATTTGATCGTTTGTCCCTCCGACGTACTGTCATTCCTATTTTCTACAAACCCTAGCTTAGAAAATTCAAATATGTGGCCGACAAAAGATAATTTATCAAATTTAAAACATGACCATCGATCTTGATATCTTCCAGACATATCAAATGGTTCTCATAAATTGACAAGAGTCAATTGATCTTTTGAAATTAATCAGACACATCATCTCTTAGCAACCAATCGGGAGTGAGCACATCATCACACTTGGCACTATCTTTATCTTAACCCTAAGTCATCTGGCGAACTGGCAACTGAAGACTTCGCTTGATCTTCACACATTCTACTTAACTTGGGTATGGTCTGGAGATTAGGAGACAAAGGCATTCTCATGATCATTGAATCATTTCTTTTGACTGTGGTTTCATTGGGAGATTTGGCGGCCACCGTCTGATCTTATCTGAATCTATGATTATTTTTGAATCGCCCAATGTTTCATACTTAACTACTGAGATTGGGAGATTAGGAAAATACCTTCTTCACGTGATCACTGAATGTTAAGAGAATTAACCATTTTATTACGAGAATACACGAACACATAGTCACCAATTCGCTGAATGATACAACTAACCGCCGATCAGAAGACCTCATATTAACTTTGATTTAACCCAAGCCTAACCAGAGTTCAACCACATGCTTTGATTGCTGAATCACTGGATTCTTTGCTTAGCCCTGGTTCCCTTTCGAGAAAAATCGCCAACCGTTGATCAAGATCAACATCGACGATCCTCGTCAATTTGCCAAATGTTTAGAAACTTAGTTGTTTCATTATGAGATCCAGTGACAACACACTTCTTAACCATTCACTAGATCACTTGATGTTAAGCACTTAACCACCAAGATCAAGAGAACATGAGATCACTTAGTTTCCAAGTCACTGAATACAAGACTTAATTGCCAGAACCTAACCTTATGCTAACTTTGACTTAACCCGAGCCCATTTGGAGATCAAATGACTAAAGAAAACTTGGAATCGTTGGATATTCTCTTAACTATGGTCCCATTCTGAGAACAAGTGCTAGCTATCAATCCTGATCTTCATCAACGGTCCATGTTTTATCTCTGAGTGCCAGCATACTTGACTGCTTGATTTGGAGATTCGGTGACTGAAAGAAACCTAAACTGCTCACCAGGTCGCTGAATGTTAGAACATTAACCGCCAAGATCAAGAGATCACATGAACACATCATTCGCGAGATCACTGGATAAAAACAACTAACTGCCCTGGTTTAAGAGATCATATGAACAAAGGAAAACAAAAAGGCACATGCAGAAAAAGAACTTAAGTGGCCCGAAAAAGGTAATGAAGAAATAGATTAAGGGTAGGGTTTTGGACTTAGACAAATTTTATGAAACCCTTGGACATGGATAAATCCTATTTCTCAGACCTTGAAAAAGCCATATCTCTCTGGTTTTTGCATTTATGCATATGCGATCTGAACTGGAGCTTACACACACCTTGAATTATCCCTGGCTCAACTCACAAGCCATAAAACATCATACATCTTCTTTGCTGATCAAAACAAGTTGCAGCAAGACATGGCAACTTTCTTATGGTTTTGCAAGGATGAATACCATTTTCTTAGGATTTTGAATTTTACAAGAAAATGGGCTAACAAAATACTGAAACCAAACTCCTTCAAGATATGATGAAGCCAAATAGCCTTTGTAGCTGCAGTAGCAACCCCTCAATACTTAGCCTTAGTCGAAGAGAGAGCATTAGAATGCTGCTTCTTACTCTACCAACAAATGGGTCCTAAACTAAGATGAAACATGTAACCTGAAGTAGACTTGCGACCATCAAGATTGCCTGCCCAATCTGAGTCTATATATCCAACCAACTGAAGTCTTGTACATCTTTCATAGTGAATCCCATGTGTATGTGTACCCTATATATAGTGCAATATGCATTTGGATGCCTTCCAATGAAGCTCATGTGGCTCTTGCATGAAGTGAGAAACCATGCCAACTAAAAAGGATATGTCAGGGAATGCATGTGTCAAGTAGATGAGACTTCCAACAAGCTATCCATACAATGTAGCATCAACAAGTGGTGTGGAACACTTAGCCTCTAACTTGACACCTAAAAGAAAGGGAGTAGGTGCAACCTTGCAATCACTCATGTGAAATTGATCAAGTAAATCAAGAGCATACTTCAGCTGAGAAAGTGTGATCCCTACTAAGGACTACGTGATCTCAATACCAAGAAAATAGTGAAGTAAACCCAAGTCTATCATAGCAAATCTATCCTACAAAGAAGACTTGACACTGCCAATGATGTATGAAGTACTCCTTGTAATAATCAAGTCATCAACATAAAGCACATGTATCAAGTGTGAGTCATCTTACTGAAGAATGTAGACATTCAAATTTGAATGACACCTGGTGAACCCTGCTGAGAGAAGGAAGGAATCCATCTTCACATACCAAGCCCTAGGAGCCTATTTGAGGCCATAGATAGACTTCCTTAACCTACAAACCATAGTAGTATCCTAGATGAATCCTTGTGGTTGCTCCATATAAATCTCCTCATGAAGATCCCCATGTAGAAATGCACTCTTGACATCTATCTGATGTACAACCCAACCATGAGCTGCAACAATAGCAAGTGTCAAATGAATGGAGTTCATCTTGGCAACAGGTGCAAAGGTCTCGGTGTAGTCAATACGAAGAACCTAAGAGAAACCTTTTGCAATAAGTCTTGCCTTATACTTATCCACACTTCCATCTGCTACAAACTTGGTCCGATAGATCCACTTACATTGAACCAACTTTCTTCCCTTAGGAAGAGGAACTAAGTTGCAAGTGTTGTTCCTCATCAAAGATTTATACTCATTCTCGATAGCTTTGTCCCACTCAGGAATCCCTGAAGCTTCCTTAAATGTTTATGGATCTGAAGCAACTGCAATATAAGTATGTGGAAATGAGTTGTGTTGTGACCTTGTTCTCCTAGTGTTTGAAGGATTCCCCACAAGTGAACCTGTTGAATCAAGTATTTATTGTGCCCAATGAGGTCTAGTGGAAGAAGAAGGAATTTCCTCAACTATGTCTTGACCCTGCAAAGGAGGAAGCCTGCGTGTCGAGGTTGAAGGAATTTCATCTTCCAAGTCACTGTCATCACTATCATTATCCAAAATGGAGGAAGCAGGAGTTGAAGAATCCAAACTAGGACAATTCTCTTCAAAGTGAACACTCCTCTCAAAGAAGATCTCACGTGTCTTAGGATCCATAAGCTTGTATGCCTTAAGAGTCTCAGGATAATCAACAAATATGCAAGGCTTACTTTGTGGTTCCAATGCCTTGCATTTCTGTGGAGGTATGTGTGCCCAAGCTAGACAACTAAAGACTCTAAAGTGTTTCACAACTAGTTTTCTTCCACACCAAGCCTCAAAAGGAGTAACTCAATCCAAGGCTTTATGAGAATTTTTATTTTCAATGTGAGTGGCATGACATATAGCTTCAACCCAAAAAGCTTGATCAAGAGACTTAGCATGAATCATACAAGTGGTCATCTCCTTAAGGGTTCTATTCTTCCTTTCTACAACACCATTCTATTGTGGAGTGTAGGCAACTAAATGTTGTAGATCAATACCCTAAAGTGTGCAAAAACCTATAAGCCTTGAGTTCACATATTCCCTTCCATTGTCTATTTGAAGAATCTTGATGGCTTTCATTGATTTCTTCTCAACATGAGCCTTGAAGGTGAGAAATTTATCAAACACTTCACTCTTGTGACCAAGAAAGTAGACCCAAGTGTAGCGTGAAAAGTCATCAATGAAGGTGAGTACATAAAAAGCCTTGCTAAATGATGGCATTGGAAATGGGCCCATTACATCACTATGAACCAACTCAAGAAAAAATGTTTCTCTCCAAGACTTCCCTTTGTTAAACTTCTCTTTGGGATTCTTTCCCATTTCATAACCTAAATATACACCCTCTGAATACTTGACTTGAGGTAGACATTTGACCATATCCTTGTTGCTAAGCTGTTGAAGATACCGATAGTTGAGATGTCCAAATCTTTCATGCCAAAGTTTACTTTGTGAATTTGAGTGTGTCAACAAGGCATGAGAAGGATTCTTAGGTATAAAATGAGAAAATTAATAAAGCCTTGTGTCATGATTTTCTTTTCCTATTGCCACCATAGAATCATCCTTAAGAGTTATTACTACAACTTAATCAAGTAGGAACTCAACTTTCTTTCCACCTCCATAGTGATTGATTTGGTAAATTAAAAGGAGGTTTGTGCTAATGTTTGTAACATAGAGAACATCTTTGAAAGCTCCATTTTCCATTTCAACTTCCCCTTTCCCTTCAACTTCCACTTGAGTATCATCTCCTACATAGATGTGAGGTACCATAGATGGTTTCAAGGAAGAGAATTGTTCCTTTGTAGCACCCATATGATGTGTGGCACCTGAATCAAAGATCCATTCCTTTGAATTAGTTGTACTTTCCACCAATGCTTTCCCTTTACCCTTTGAAGTGGAAGGTGATAAATCCTTTCCCTTGTAGGCACTTGGAAAATCAATATGATGCTTCATGATTATGTTTGTCAACTCATCAATGTGTTTCTTTTGGCATTGATGCTCATCATGATTTGGCTTCTTGCAATATGCACAAATTTTCTTCTCCTCTTTAGAATTGTCCCCGTAGTTGTTGTTGTTGGGAGAAGAATTTCCTTGTTGTGAGGAGGAAGATTCTTGTGTGTCTGATTGTGATTTGGCCTTCCACTAATTTTTCTTCTTATTGGAACCTTTACCACCTCGATTATTTTGATTCTCATTATTAGCCACCAATGCCTTAGACTTTGAAGACTTGAGAATCCCCATACTCATCAATTTTTCTTGTTCTAAAACCAACATTTCTGAAAATGACTCAAATGAAGGTTTAGTGAAGGAACTACCCATGGTCAACATGTGAGTATTCTAACTTGAAACAAAAGTTGCATATTCAGGAGGAAGATGTTTCAACAAGTGACTAACCAACTTCACATCCTTCATGGGAATACCACAATCCTCAAGTTGTGCTCTATAATCATTGACTTATTTGAGATAATTTTGGATTGTGTCAAAATTCTTGGGCTCTAATTTGAGGAGATCGGTCTCAATTGTGAATCCTATTTCTTCATCCACTTTACCAAACAATTTTGCAAGTTTATCCCAAGCGTCTTTAACATCGTTTATGGTTTTGATGTGATACATGACAACTTTAGAAATATTCTCTCTCAAGACTCGGCCTAAAGCCTTAAAAAATTTTCACGGCCAATTAGCTACTACAACAACATCATTATCAAAAGGTTTTTTAATTGTTCCATCCATATTAGGATTTAAACCTTTTACCATTAACTTGCTCCATACATTATCTTTCCATGTAGCATAGTTATGTGGAGTTAATTTTGCAATAGAACCCATGGTGCAAAATGAAAAGAGCACAAGAAAGAGAGACACCAACACACAAGACACAACCCAATTCACTCAATCAAAGACCCCCCAAAATGATGATTTTGGCACTTTATAGCTAGTGCGTGTACAATTTCCACTTGCCAATTTGGGACAAAGTGGACTTCTGATTTTGAAGTTTACAACTACCTTTATGAGGCCAAATCAGACTCAAATCAATATTGCTCAGAATCAAAGAAAATCCTAAGCATTACAATGAACATATAGGGAAAAAAAAGACCTATTTATGAAAGTGATATTTATGCCCAAATAAGGCTATAATATGATAACAAATCTGGAAAGTACTCAAAAAATTGTGTCCGTATGAGCCTGAACAAAGCCTTTGAAGTTGCAAAATTAAGGATCAAGCAGGTGCAATCACCAAAAATTGCAATTTCTACAAATTACATGATCCAAAACCAAAAAATAATACCACCACTGAAAAGTTCAAAAAATTCTAGTCAAAATAAAAAAAAATTGCACTCAATTTGGAGCCCGGATGACCAAGTTATGGCCTCCCAAAGTCGGACTGCAAAATTGAGACTACAAATGGTGAGGGCTTCAAAAATTTCAAATCTCGCTAACATCAGCAATGCACGAGGTTAAATTTGATGTCCAAACGACCATCACAATAGTGCAATTTTACTCATAAATGACTATCAAAATTAATGACACAAAAAGGTGACAATATCACGGGATAAAATTTGACGTTATTAAGTTTAAGATCACTGCAAATGTAATAGCACTACCATAAAATTATGTATGGTATGTGTTTTCCAAATGCAACAATCTCTCTTTCATTTATATTGGGAATGAGGCTTAGGAGAGACATGTCCCTTCATGGGACATTTCTATTCATTATTATTTTATAATGTTTCATTAATCAATCATATATTAGAATAATATAAGTTTGTATAATATATATATATATATATATATATATATATATATATATATATATATATATATATATATATATATATATATATATACATACATACAAATATAATATATTATTATTAATCAATATCTAAGTATTATATGTATTCTAAATGATCATACAACTGAAGCTACAAACATTAACACTCCCTCTTAGCTAGGGAGGATGATCAAACATAATGTGTAGTGGTCTCCCTTGTCAATACTTATGACCCTCACCATAGCTACAAAACATCAACACTCCCTCTTAGCTAGAGAAGATAAAATCCATCTAGGTGCAAGTCACAATAAATCCATTAATTTCGAAAGAAGGAGATATCACCTCAATGTGATATTAGAAGATGTGGTATATGAAGAATATCAAGTCACATGATATTCACCATAACTCATAAATATCCATGGTATGTGCAATGACATTACATTTCATGATGTCTTCCATATGGATACAAGTTTACGTAGAGATATGTCACTACATGAAATGTCTCATATGGTCCAATCAATATGTAATAATAAGTTCAGAAAGATCCTAATATGATCCATATGGATACTAATAAATCACATAAATCATGATATGAAGTATCACCTAACTCATGATATAGAGTACCACATATCACATAACTAATGATATGAAGTATCGTGATATAGAGTATCACATATCGCATAACTCATGATATGAAGTATCACTTAACATGTGATACCAAGTTTTACATATCACCTAACACGTGATGCCAAGTTTTACATATCACCTAACACGTGATATGAGGAATCACCTAACACATGATATCAAGTTTTACCTAACACATGATACTAAGTTTTACATATCACCTAACATATGATATGAGGAATCACCTAACATGTGATACTGAGTTTTACATATCACCTAACATGTGATATGAGGAATCACCTAACATGTGATACCCAGATTTACATATCACCTAACATATGATATGAGGAATCACCTAACATGTGATAACCAATTTTACATATCACCTAACATGTGATATGAGGAATCACCTAACACGTGATACCCAATTTTACATATCACCTAACATGTGATATGAGTAATCACCTAACATGTGATACCTAGTTTTCATATCACCTTAGATCGTTATACGAGGAATCACCTTAGATTGTGATACCTAGTTTTCACATTACCTTAGTTCGTGATATGAGGAATCACTTTAGATCGTGATACCTAGTTTTCACATCACCTTAGATCTTGATATGAGGAATCACCTTAGATTGTGATACCTAGTTTTCACATCACCTTAGATCATGATACGAGGAATCACCTTAGATCGTGATACCTAGTTTTCACATCACCTTAGATCATGATATGAGGAATCACCTTAGATCATGATACCTATTTTTCACATCATCTTAGATCATGATATGAGGAATCACCTTAGATCGTGATACCTAATTTTCATATCACCTCAGATCGTGATACAAGGATATAGTAATTTGAGAACATTACATTCCCCTTACATATAACCCTATTATGGTATGTGCACTGACATATCAAAAGTCTACTATAAAGAATCTCTATTACAAGATTGTCACCTTGTAACATCAAATACAAGTATTCATTGTCTAAGAAGTCACCACCTTTTAGAAATGTACACAGGATCGGTGGGCCCATAAAGTCACATATTTGACAAAAGAAGTTTACACATTAAACATCTTTATTATATTAGTATAACTCAAAATTTTATATTTCAACCATACCAATATTTTTCTTGAAGTGATCAAATTTCATCTTGACAAGTGGTTTGGTAAGAATATTTGTTGTTTGATCGCTCGTATTAATATGCTCCAACTGGATCACATTCCTTCCTACCATGTCTCTTACATAGTGATAAGTAATCTCTATAAGATACAAAAATAATGGATCACTGATGCTGAAAATCCATCCTATGAATCACAGTCCTTTGACTGTTGATCACTAAGGAACCCATCTTGACATGGTCTGCTCCCTCTAAATCAAGATCCTCAGAAGTTCACAGATGCAGATCCTGTAGTTGTTCCCTCTGAAGATCAAGTTCATACATCAATCTCCTAACCTCTTTTCCAAGGTTGTCTATAATGGATTTTCAGACTCCCTCTGATTCTGATATCAACTCTCAACTCAGTTCCATAACTTCAAGCATTAAGTTCTTTCTCCCTTGAATGCAATCTCATATACTTCTAGATTTTTCCTCAATGCACTTCAAAGAGAGATTACAATTAGTTCATAAAACTAAACTATCCCGAAGGAAAATATCAATTATAGAAGTATAAAATATTTACTATCCCGATCTTATTGCATGAATTAATGACTTAAAATTTATAAACATTATTCAAGGATAGAAATACTTATCTCTTATTGTCAAATATTACTACCCTCTAGCAATTTATTCCACCAACTTGAATTATTATTGTGATCCTCCCGAAGCTAAATCCAACACTCCCTCTAAGCTAGGGAGGAATCCTTCTTGATAACTTTTGGTTTGTCCTCCTGATGCTAAAATCAAAACCCTCTCTTAGCTAAGGAGGGTTTTCTCAGATATATGAGTTATAGAGTAATGTCCACCATGGATACTCCCAGAGGGTGGCTCCATCATGGATACTCCCATGAATGGAAATGAAAACAAGCACAAGTGTTTATCAAGAAATCAATTATGTGATATCATCATATTATGATGATGGTCACCATAGATACTCCTAGAGGGTGACTCAATATAGGTGTTTAGTCATGGACTCACTCACATGACCTCCACCATGGCTATATTCAGTAGTGAGTGATGTCATGTATATATATTCACATAGACAGGTAATGCTCCACTCATATATGCACACCTATCATTTTTAGCTATTATGTTTTTGTCTTTGCTTCTCCTATTTTATAGATTTGAAGATATGAATAATTTTAAGTGTTTGCAAATATCAGTTGCCCAAGTCTCAGACTGAATAACTAGATCAAACAATTTCTCCTTTAACCCAAATCCAACTATTTCCACTATGAAGTATTGTAGATACAATGAGAAAGTCAACATCCAATACCTTCATCAAAGGGGATTTTTGTGGAGTGTTTCGACATATCACTCCAAACCACGGAGTTCATAACTATATGTGAGCCTTCTAAAATATTCCTATCTTGCTATAGTACTATCGAGCCAGTATATTATAAGATAGCTGAGCCTTTCACAGTCAATGCTTATTTCTATATGATACTGATGTCAAAGTGTAAAAGGGAATTAAGTTGTGTTCGATGATCTATAACTTGTATCACTTAATCGATAATGGTCATCTTTCATATCCTCAATGTATGGATCCAATACATGTGTATTCTAAGTGCCTGACCATGAGACTGTTGATGATCCATCAATTCAAATTTAATATAATTTCAATTTGTGACCACAATCTATTAGAAGAGATACAAGGCTATCTCACATTTCCGTCTTATTAGAAATTGCTTCCCAATTTACATTATCAAAATGCCATCTATGTGCAGTGATAGCTTAAGTTGCAAAGTATAATCCTCCAAATTTGATAACCTTTTATATTTGTCTTGATACAAAGACCCTCGCTTCATGACCAAACATAGAAAGAAGTCGATCATTGAGAAATTTGGAGGAAGTTGCGTCGTATTACTTGGAGACACCTCTATTATCAAAAGTTAGTCCTATTGGAGGCTTAAGAACTAGCTTAAAAGATCATAAGCATGACCAATCATCTTCTACAATTAAATAGAGACTTGGTGACTTCGATCGAGGTCTTAAATGTTTGTCAGCCTTGTTCCATATTCTGCAATAATTACACCTCTGTGATGCTGCATTCTGTGGGAAATTTGGTTGAATAGAAAATCATATTTCAATTTAAGATTTCTACAAAATTTCAAGTACTTGACAAGACATTGGAATCCTAAATTGCTTGATCTTTAGAAGAAAACAATCCTTTGGGGTCATGATAGCCACCATCAAATTCAAACCAAATGCCTTATACATCATCGGAGATAGACAATCCACAACTCCAGTGCATTCTATTTTTCACACAACATAAATTCCATGGTTGTCGATCATTGAGAGTGGAAGAAATATGATAGTGATACATCAATACATTTGTTGTCACCAAAAATATAATAATGGGTGTCCATTCACACCCTTAGGATTTACCAATGAACAAGTTGGGTGATCGGGGATATGTAAAGCTTCAAAATGTCATTGGTTTTTAGGTGAGTTTTGAAAGCAAACAAACTTTTGATTACATATTGTGAAATACAGAACTTCAAGAAGTTTAGAACCAACTGACTATGCTTGGGAGTTTTTTGAAACCCAATTACCCGATATAGAATAGACTTCAACTTATTTCACAACTGTATTATAAACTATCAGATTTGAGAGGCTTGGAATGTTCTTTTGAATTGAGTCTAACAATTTGGTAGCTCTTGAACCTACCGTAGACCCAATAACAAAGACTTTTAACTCTTTCACTAGAAGAAATCCCTTTCATCTGATGTAGGATGTGGTTGCTTCAGGTTTAGTATGAATCTTGAATTCATTTCAACTGTTGCAACAATGTGCAATACAATAAACTTTTACAACTACAAATAAGTCTTGGGTATCTGGAATCTCCGATGGATGCAGATTCTGAACGCATGTTGTTGGAATCAAATAATGTGAGTTAATCTCAGAACCAACATATTGCTTGATAATGAATGCATTCATCTTCATTTTTATATTCTCTAAATAAATTTCTTTCTCACATTTGCAGTCTGGCTCTGATACCATATTAAGTTTAAGATCGCTACAAATGTAATAGCACCGTCGTAAATGTATGTATGGTATGTGTTTTCCAAATGCAACAATCTCTCTTTCATTTATATTGGGAATGAGGTTTAGGAGAGACATGTCCCTTCACGAGACATGTCTATTCATTATTATTTTATAATGTTTCATTAATTAATCATATATTAGAATAATATAAGTTTGTATAATATATATAATATACCATATATATATATATATATATATATATATATATATATACACACACACACACACACACACACACACACACACACACAAATACAATATATTATTATTAATCAATATCTAAGTATTATGTATAATCTAAATGATCATACGAATGAAGCTACAGACATTAATAGATGTCTTCTAGACCGTCAATTGCTTTAAAAAAATGACCCAGTGACGACTAAATGCTTGTCAAATTTAGCACAATAAACACTGCGAAAAATGCAATTTTTTTGTGAAAAATTATCAATTTTACCATGCCACATGTCAATGTTGGGTTGGTAGCCGCCTGTTGTCGTGGCATCCACGTGTCTGTCATGGATTGGGTGCTGCTGGGTGTACTGGAGGAGTGCAGGCGGTGAGGGCGGTGGTTGGCAGAGCTCCCCGATGGTGCTGAGGCGAGAATGTGGGAGGTTAATCCCACATTCATTGTGTTGAGGTGATGTGGGGTTTTTATAACCCTTAGCACTCGAGAATAAAATAAAATGAACTCAGGCTCATTGGTGGACCACCTAGCTTAGATCCGGGTTGCGCTTGGGTAGTTGACTTGAGGTCCATCTCAGGTTAGGACCTGCTCTAGTCATCGATTTGATTTTCTTCCTATGCGGGTCACCAATCTGAGTTACCATTGGTTTAACCCGTATGCTCTGTCCAACACACAGGCCTAATAGGCCAAATTTTTTGTCGAAAAAAATTGATTCAAAAATTGACAATATTACAGATTAAAAAAAGTAAATGATGGAAATATAAATAAATTCAGATCTGAAATTAAAATTGCCAAAAAATATTATCCAATTGCATATCAAGCCTTAGAGGTCCGATTTGCAAAAAAAAATTGCCTCAAATTTAACTTTTGCCCAAAATAGGCAAATTTATAGTCAAAATTTATGGAAACAGCCACCCGGATGCAATGGTGAGGTCTGATCTTGCTCAAAATGCTCCCACAAAATTTTAATCCTTGATTTGGTTCGTGGCCCTCCAAAAGTTGAAGCAACAATGACTCTCCAACAACTATGCAATGAAGAGTCCTATGGCTCTGATACCCATGTAAGAATTTCCCCAAGGCAATGAATGTAATGCCAAGATCTTGAAGCTCAAGAGATAGCACAAAAAAGAGAGACAAGATAATATGATCAAATTAATAATTCAATAATGATCAAATGATAATGGATAATAGATGTATACAATGTAGATGTGCCTGAATATATAGGCAATGCATGGTAACTAGAAGATATGCAAGTGATAAGCTATCAACTAGACATGGTGGAATCACATGTCCACGAAAGGTGGATCATCCTCCATTGTACATCAAAGTATGTGAAACATGTGCAATAATGAGAGGATGATAATGTGATAAGAGTACTAAAGGTGGATCTCACACACAAAGAGGTATGAGAAGACAACTATCACCACCTAAAGTGGAAATTCTCCTAACCATGTGCTAAAATGAAATGCAAACTCCTAGGTGTCTCAAAGACAACTAATATGCAAATGCATTATCCTAAGTAAACTTAAGTAAAGTGTAATCAGTAATACTTAATTACACCAACAATATCAACATACAAATATAACAAATTATTAATAGTGGTACTATAAACATAGTGCCTTACCATTTCCTTCACCTATTATGTTTCTCCACACCATGTGATCTTAGTGGCTTACCTTATTGGGGGCTCTTTGTTTTGCATGGTGCTATGCTTTCATATTCAAATATTTCCTTGTGAGAAACATAATAGGTTGATTTCCTTTCCTTCACACTTGGGGGACAAGGGTTTTTTCTCCAAATCCTTATATTTTATTTTAATGATCCATTTTACTTTTATTGATTGGTATTTTTTTACAATATGATGCCATTTCCTACATGGACTTATTTTTTTTGTATTCTCTTTTCTAAGAAATTTGTATCCTTGTGTATAACCCCTTATTTTCTTGGAAGACTATATCTATTTTAAAAGATCTCTCACTTAAGGTACATCATGTATCCTTCATCATGTATACCTATACCTACCAATAGGAAATGTGTGCATTCTTGATTCTCCTTTAATAACATATTAATGAAAGCACGATAAATGTAGATCATTTTCCTTTCTTTCATACTTGGAGGGAAAGGCTTCATCCCTCAAACTTTTTTCTCTTTTCTAAGGATCCACTTTCCTTGGTAGAATGATGTTTTTTTATTATGTGATGTCTTTTCTTACATGGAATTGTTTGTTTTGATTAGGAATTCTCTTATGTAAGAGGTGTGTATCCCTGATCACAACATCTTACTTATTTTCAATTGTATGTCCATAATAACTAAATCCATTACTTTGGGGCTTAAATTATGTCATCCTTAAAAAATAATCCCTTTTACCTAGCAACAGGGGGAAAAGGTGACTTATTGTTCCCCTTATTCTCTATTTTTTGATGCTTTTTGTGTTCAATATCTCCTCTTGGAGGTAGATGTTTTGGAGAAAATATCTCTCCCTGCTATCCCTCAATATATCCTTTTACACTTGTTGAAATATATATTTTTCACAACTATTTTACCCTTGACTTAAATAGAGTTATGCCTCTTTGGAAAATGTTTGGATGTATATTGTTGACTAAAGGATATCTCCTTGGTGTTGAAGGTGGGTATCCTTGTTCTTACTTTCATTAAGATGTCATCATAGCCTTATGTCTCCATCTTAAGGAGGGATCATATATGTGGCCTCCTTGTGTATTATATAATAGATGTCCTTGGATACAATGCTTTCAAACATATTTACAACGGTTGGTCTTGGATATAATGCTTTCCATGGCTATCTTTTTGCAACATTTATTACAAATGTTCTTGGATACAACACTTTCCTTATATATTCCTTTTTTAAACATCTATATAGAAAATATCCTTGGATAATCCTTTTCCAAATATTTTTGTAGCATGCAATGCTTTTCTTGATTAATTCTTGGGATTGGTTGACTAGCATAACACATTTTTCTAGACTATTGACTCCATATTTTTATCAAACACTCTCTTGGGATGAGTGGAAGTAGCATAACAAAATTTTATAACATAATTTCTACTTGTCCTCCTCTTTTGTCTTATAGATCACATTACATAACATAATTTGTTGTCTAGTGGAATCTATAATTTTTCATGGATCACCTAGCATAAAACAATTTGCTAGCTTGTGATACTCTCTCTCTCTCTCTCTCTCTCTCTCTCTCTCTCTCTCCTTTGTGATCCTATAAGCATAATACAATTTTCTAGTTGATTGGATAACAAAGCCTTGTCTCATCTTTGATGTGTGCTCTCTCTTTTTCCATGTGACCACTTGTTCTTTTGCAATAGAATTTCTAGCATGATACTAGTGGTTAAGATATTTTTTTATCAAGATCTCTTCAACTAGTTGATTTGGAGTCTTTGTTTTTAATACTACCCCCTTTGTTGTGTCTTTGGTTTTTGTTTTTGTTTGCCTTTGCCTTTATCTTTTGTTTTTATTTTGTGTACTTTTGCACATGGTTGTATAAGTTAAGATCTTGAGTGTGGGGGATTGTTCCATCAAACTTAGTGATGTCTTACCTCTTTGTAGTCTTGCCCATGATTCTTTGTCTCTATCTCTATCTCTCCCCCATGAGTATGTGTGTAGGACTCATAATCCTACTAAAGTGGGGGCTAAATGTAGCATCATAAATTGCATCCCTACACAAGATCTCTCTTACCAAGGCCCCATTTTATCTTGTATGGCCTCCCGTATTAATTTCTGGAAACCCAACTCAATTCTATGTGTCATTCCACCACTTTCTCTCTAAATAGGATCTATAGTCTTGATTATGGACCACATTGGAGGAATAGGGTGACCAAGTCACCCCATTCCTTGATGTTTGGTCCCAAATTGAAATCACACAATGTGAACTCAATTCTAGTATGGATTCCAAGCCCATGTTAGCCTTCTTCAAGTTTTGCATCCCAAAATGATGCGAGAGGTATATAAACAAGACATTCTCCTTTATTTTGGAAATCAATCAATTTATCATCTCCCTAAAAGCATTCATGATCTCAAACATTTAAGAAGCATTCAAAATATTTCATCCCACCATATCCTCCATTGTGGAAAGCTTCATCAACCTTCATGTGATTATGTATTTTATGATTTCGTTTTAGATTTTTGTAGTCATATTATTGCATCAACACTTGTGATCACATTCAAAGAGCATTGCATAACCAAGGTATAACATATATTATTTATTAGAGCTAGCATCTGCTTTCCTTTCAAACATAATTCATTTATATTTAAAGATTGATTCCAAAATTGGGGTTTGACTTAGGGAAACCCCTCACTACATAACATTTTTTTTTATGTGTGTAGTGTAATGCCCCGCTAGGGAACCTAGGAGAGATTAACCTAAAACTGATACTAAGTTTACAAGAATATTTTTTGTCTTAAGAGTTTACAAACAATATTGAATAACAAAGTGAAAGTAAAACATAAAGTCCATATATACTCATATACACAATCTCAAGGGTTCCTTGACGTAGAATTACGTAAATACAATTAAATCTATTAAGTACAATAATCATATAAATCTTCTACATAGTACATCACTGGTGCAAGAGCACCTACTCTAGATTCAACAAACAATACTCTTAAGAGTCCTAAGCACATCTAGTTTAGCTTAGATATATTAGTCAGGAACCTAGACCAAGTTGTAAGGCCTAGTTCCAAGATTGGCACAACTATAAGCCCCTGGCTAACTATGGTCAAAAGTGGTCAATGGGCCTAGAATCATAGGATTTTAGTCATTTTCATGTTTTTAATGTTTTAGATCCATTTTGGATCACTAGGTTAGGCTTAGACCAAGTTTGGTCTCCTACTTTGCAAAAGTTGCAAAAATGTTGTAAAAGTTGCTTAGCAACTTTAACAACTTCTTGCCAAAACTTGTAATCAAGCCCCCAATGGTCAGATGGTTTAAAATTTTGTTGTAACTGATGGGGGAAGCCTTCAATAAGCCCTTTCAGGTTGGTGGAAGGTAAGATGTGTAATTTTGGCATTTGAATCAATAAAAACAAACTATTTCTCTGCAATTCTCAGGAACAGTACACTAGTACAGACGGGTACAGACCAGTGTGCATGAATCTTTGAGAAAAAAAGTTTGTTTATCCAATTTACTTCCATCTTCAATTGGATTCATGTTCTAATTCATCCTAGTTTAGGAGATATTAGGGTTTCTTGTGTGCTTGCCTGGATTGAGGGTCTCCAACAGGATTCTGATAGGGTTTGATCTTTTGACCCAATTCCACCATGGGAATCTGATGCCCCTTGGTGGAATTCGACCTTTGTTTATGAACTTTCAAAATATGTAGGTTAGGGGTGGATTTTTGCAAGGAGTTGGTTTTTCCACAAAGCCCTAGGTGTACATCTCTATGTGTTCACCAGTTTGTGACTTAGGACAGTCACCATAACCTTTGGTTGGGGATTCATCAAGACTCTAAAACTTAGATTCTAAGTTCTTTTGTATATCCACACATGCCCCCATACTTAGTTTGTTCATTGGATTAGGAGAAAGAGCACTTGTAGTGCATTTGGAGACCTAATTAGGCCTATTAGCCCGGTCTAACATTGTAACATCAGTGAATTCTATTTGTCTCCACTCCTTGGTGCTTGGATATGTTTTATAAACCCCAAAAGGGTATCAAAATACCTAACCAATTCAATATCTCATTTGGAAGCATTTTGACTTATGTTCAAATTTCCTTCTAGGAAGGGCTACAAGCCAAATCCTTGGATTATGAAGCAACCTAGTGTTATGGGTGGCTTGTAAGTGAAAGAACCATTGGAACTAAAGGAATAGGACCTAAATAGGCTAGATCAATGATTGTAGGCCACCCCTGGTCTTATAAGTCATTTCATGGGGTTTGGTTGTCTATTGAGTTAAGGAGACCTCTTAGTAACTTCTCAATTGTTGGTGTTTGGGACTTAGCATAGCCTAGTGATTAGGTTTTCTTGGGTGTTTGGGTTGTGATAACCATTTCCCCTAGTCCCTACCATACTTCTGATAAGTATTGGACACTTGGTTCCCCATTTGAGTAGTTGAGACCTTGAAACTCACCCATTGTTCACTGTTTGAAGGCTTCCGCTTGCCACTTTGCATCAAGTGGTATCAGAGCTATGTCTGCTCCTGAGGATGAAGAGATCCCTGTAAGGGTCACAAATAGTGAGTTAGCAAAGATGGTGAGAGAGAAAAGGGCTGCAAACATAGCCTTAACTAAGAGGTTTCAAGAACTTGAGAAGAAGCTTGACAAGAACAAAGAAGATGGGTTTGAAAATGAAGAGGGGAGTGAAGAAGAGGAGGATGATCCTAACCAACACATCCCTGTAGACCAAAGGCCTTTCATAGATGCCTTGAAATCCATGGGGAGGAGAACCATGGAGGAGAAGATAGATTCACCGGTCTTCAATGATAAGATGAATGCAAATTTAGCCTTGGATTGGATAGAGGCTTTGACAACGTTCTTTGAATGTGAGGACATCCTTGAAAAGTAGAGGGTAAAGGTGGTAAGATCCAAGTTAAAGGGAGCAGACCTAACTTGGTGGAACTTTAGCCAAACAAAGAGGGTGAAGAGTGGAAAGAGCATGATCAATTCATGGAACAAGGTGATAGCATTGATAAGGGAGACATATGTGCCTGAGGACTATGGGGTACAACTCCATAGGAGGAAGAAAAGTTTGAAATAAAAAGACATGGATGTAGGCTCATACACCGAGGAGTTCCTAAAATTATGTATGAAGACCAATATGGCAGAAGATGAGGAACAAAAACTAGCAAGATACATGAATGGCTTGAAGGTATCCATTCAAGAGGAGCTAGGCCTACACTGCCCTACCACAGTCAATAAGTGCTACCAAATGGCACTCAAGGTAGAGGAAAAATGAAAAAGAAAACAAGATTTTGGCAAAGGGAAGAGTATTGATAATGGGAAGAACTTTAGAGGCAAAGGAAACTCTTGGAACAAGGGACAGAATAGTGGTAGCAGTAGTAGGACCCCTGACCAAGGAGACAAAGAAAATAGTGACTCTAATTCAAGAGGAAACTATAGAGGAAGGAGGCCCTTCAATAGGGGAAGGACAAACTCAAGAAGAGGTAATGGACCATTGAAATGTTTGTATTGCAATCAAATGGGACATCATGCAGGAAGATGCCTTGAGAAGAGGAACAACAATAACCAAGGTGAGAGGAGAGCACAACTTGTCCAAGAAGATAAACAAGAAGACAATGTTGATGCTAGAGACTTGGAACTAGAGGAAGGAGTATGTTTGATGATGAGGCAGGTCTTCCTTCAAGTGCCACAAACCCAAGAACCTCCACAAAGGAAGAATCACTTCAGGACAAAGATCAAATGTCATGGAAAGGTATGCAATCTACTAATAGATTCTGATTCAACTGAAAATCTTGTATCTTGTGAAATTGTTCAGAAGTTAAAACTCCCTAAGAAGCCACACCCTTGACCCTATCATGTTTCATGGTTAACAAAAGGCCAACAAACTCTAGTAACATAACAAGCATGGATAGAGTTCTCAATTGCAGATTTTAAGGACAAAGTTCTTTGTGATGTGGTTGAGATGGATGCCTCACACATCCTTCTAGGAAGGCCCTATAAATTTGATGTAGATGCCATACACCATTGTAGGAAGAACACCTATTCCATCACTAAAGATGGGAAAACCTTTACTATAAAGCCCCTTTCGGATAAAAATCTGAAAAAGAACCCACTATGATTATCATGGGAGAGAAAGAGATGTTGAAAACCTTGAAGGAACTTGATATTGAAGCCTTTGTCCTAATCTCAAAGCCCAAGGATAACACCAAGTCTGATAAAAAAGAGCCTATGCCAAAGGAAGCCATGGAACTGCTGCAAAAGTATAGAGATGTCACTACTAGCGACCTGCCCACTAGCCTCCCTCCCATTAGGGATATCAGTCATCAAATTGACCTCATACCAGGCTCATCCCTGCCAATAAGGCACCATACAAAATGACACCCCTGTAGCATGCAAAGATTGCAAAACATGTCACTAAATTGTTGGAAATAGGACTCATTCAAAAGAGTCTCAGTCCATGTGCAGTACCGTCAGTCTTGGCACCTAAAAAGGATGGAAAATGGAGGTTATGTACTGACATCATGGCCCTAAACAAAATCACCATAAGGTATAGATTCCCCATGCCAAGGATTGAGGACCTATTGGATCAACTAGGAGGTGCTTGCTACTTCACCAAGATAGACTTAAAGTCTAGATACCATCAAATCAGAATCAAACCAGGAGATGAATGGAAAACAACATTCAAGACTACTAAAGGTTTGTTTGAATGGTTAGTAATGCCCTTTGGCTTAAGCAATGCCCCTAGCACTTTTATGAGGCTTATGAATGAGATATTCATTGATTTTATTGGCAGATTTGTTGTTGTTTACCTTGATGACATACTAATATTTATTCATAGCAAGGAAGACCATCTTGATCATGTGGAATAGGTACTAAGAAGACTCCATCAACACAAGTTGGTAATCAACTTGGAAAAGTGCATGTTTATGAGGAAGGAACTTGTGTTCCTAGGATTTGTGATCTCACAAGGTACCCTCAAGATGGATCCTGAGAAGGTAGAAGCAATCATTAATTGGCCTCCACCAAAGAACCAAGGTGATGTAGGAAGCTTCCACGGACTTGCAACTTTCTATAGAAAGTTTATCAAAAATTTCAATCATGTGTGTGCACCAATGCTTGAAACTATTAAAGGAGGAAAGAAGACTAAATTTGGGTGGACAAAGGAAGCCAATGATGCATTCCAATACTTGAATAATAGAGTCTCCCAATACCCTATCTTGGTCCTCCCTAATTTTAATGAAGTCTTCACTGTGGAGACAGATGTAAGCAATTTGGCTATAGGTGCAGTCCTAAGCCAAGAAGGCAAGGCAGTTGCTTTCTTCTCAGAGACATTGAATGAAGCTAAAAGAAAGTACTTTACATATGACCTAGAGCTCTATGCCATGGTCCAAACCCTCAAGAAATGGAGGCACTATTTGATACCAAAAGAGTTTGTAGTATACACCGACAACCATGCATTAAGTTTCTTAAATTCTCAAGAGAAACTTTCTGTCAGACATCTGAAATGGGTAGAGCAGTTGTAGGCCTATACCTTCAACATCAAGCATAAAAAGGGTGTAGCAAACAAAGTTGCTAATGCCCTTAGCAGGAGGATTAGTCTGATTGAAGAAGTTTAATTACAAAGTGTGGGAATTGAGTCCCTCAAACACTTGTACCAGATGACCTTGACTTTGCAGAGATATATCAAATTTACACAAAGATGGTTGGCAGATAGCATACTGACTTTTTTGAATATCTGATTCAGAATGGACTTCTATTCAAAGAGCCCAACTCTGTATACCAAAGTTCTCAATGAGGACAAACATAATAAGAGAGAAGCACTATGGTGGCCTAGGAGGTCACTTTGGCATTGATAAGACAACAAACATGGTGAAGAGGAGCTATTTTTGGCCTAAGTTGAACAATGATGTCAAGAAGTTTATAGAGACTTGCACAATCTGCCAACAAGCTAAAGGAATGATGACAAATCAAGGGCTCTACCAACCCTTACCAATCCCTTCAAGACCTTGGGAGTCCATCTCAATGGATTTTGTAATGGGACTGCCTAAGACCAAGCAAGGGTTTGATAGTGTTTTTTTCATAGTGGACAGGTTTAGCAAAATGGTCCATTTTGGCCATGCAAAAGCACAAATGATGCATCTCACATAGTTAATCTCTTCTTCAAAGAAGTAGTCAGAATTCATGGCTTACCTCAAACAATTTTCTCTGACAGAGATGTAAAGTTCCAAGGACATTTTTGGAGGACACTCTTCAAGAAGTTAGGAACAAACCTCACCTATAGCTCTGCCTATCACCCACAAATAGATGGGAAAATTGAGGTAGTAAACAAATCCCTAGGCAATCTCCTAAGATGCCTAACCAATAAATATTCTCAAAGTTGGGATACACTCCTGCCCCAAGTAGAGTTTGCATTCAATGACTCTATAAACAGGTCAACTGGTAAGACCCCATTCCAAGCAGTATATGGCCTTCATCCCAAAGGACCATTAGACCTGATTGAACTGCCATCTGACTTCAAAGTCAGTGCTCAAGGCCAAGAACTGGCAAAGCTCATCACAAAGGTGCAACATGAGGTAAAAGAAGCATTACAAAGGTCAAGTTTGAAGTACAAGGAAAGTGCTGATAAAAGAAGAAGAGAGGTCCACTTCAAAGTGGGAGACAAGGTTTGGGCATTCCTAAGGAAAGAGAGACTACCTACGGGTAGATACTCCAAACTACAAATGAAGAAAGTAGGTCCATGCAACATACTTAATAAAATAGGTGAGAATGCCTATGAAATCTCTGTTCCTCCAACCTTGCAAATCTCTCCAATATTCAATGTGGCAAACCTCACACCATACAAAGCTACAACAGGTTCAATGAATGAGCAAGGTGAGGAAACAAACATCAAAGATGAAGACTATGTCACAAATCTTCCCCAAAGAAAACCAGTGGAGTTGGAAGAAATTTTGGACACAAAGTTATTAAGGCAGACCAGAACTAAGAAGTACATGCAGTACTTAGTCAAATGGAAGGACTCCCCAACATAGATGCTACTTGGCTGATCGAAGACCAAATCAAACAACATGGGACTTCGGTGGACTATTTATCCTCAAGTAGGGACTCAAGTTTTAAAACTCAAGGGGAGTATGGTGTAGGAGCACCTACTCTAGACTCAACAAACAATACTCTTAAGAGTCCTAAGCACATCTAGTTTAGCTTAGATATATTAGTCAGGCACCTAGACCAAGTTGTAAGGCCTAGTTCCAGGATTGGCACAACTATAAGCCCCTGGCTAACTATGGTCAAAAGTGGTCAATGGGCCTAGAATCATAAGATTTTAGTCATTTTCATGTTTTTAATGTTTTAGATCCATGTTGGATCACTAGGTTAGGCTTAGACCGAGTTTGGTCTCCTACTTTGCAAAAGTTGCAAAAATGTTGTAAAAGTTGCTTAGCAACTTTAACAACTTCTTGCCAAAACTTGTAATCAAGCCCCCAACAGTCAGATGGTTTAAAATTCAATTGTAACTGATGGGGGAAGCCTTCAATAAGCCCTTTTAGGTGGGTGGAAGGTAAGATGTGTAATTTTTGGCATTTGAATCAATAAAAATAAACCATTTCTCTGCAATTCTCGGGAATAGTGCCCTAGTACGGATGGGTACAGACCAGTGTGCATGAATCTTTGAGAATTTTTTTTTTTTCATCCAATCTACTTTCATCTGCAATTAGATTCATGTTCTAATTCATCCTAGTTTAGGAGATATCAGGGTTTCTTGTGTGCTTGCCTGGATTGAGGGTCTCCAGCAGGATTCCGATAGGGTTTGATCTTTTGACCCAATTCCACCATGGGAATCTAATGCCCTTTGGTGGAATTTGACCTTTGTTTATGCACTTTCAAAATATGCAGGTTAGGGGTGGATTTTTGTAGGGAGTTGATTTTGCCACAAAGCCCTAGGTGTACATCTCTATGTGTGCACCAGTTTGTGACTTAGGACAGTCACCATAACCTTTGGTTGGGGATTCATCAAGACTCTAAAACTTGGATTCTAAGTTCTTTTTTATATCCACACATGCCCCCATACTTAGTTTGTGCATTGGCTTAGGAGAAAGAGCACTTGTAGTGCATTTGGAGACCTAATTAGGCCTATTAGCCCGGTCTAACATTGTAACATCAATGACTTCTATTTGTCTCCACTCCTTGGTGCTTGGATATGTTTTATAAACCCCAAAAGGGTATCAGAATCCCTAACCAATTCAATATCTCATTTGGAAGCATTTTGACTTATGTTCAAATTTCCTTCTAGGAAGGGCTACAAGCCAAATCCTTGGTTTATGAAGCAACCTAGTGTTATGGGTGGCTTGTAAGTGAAAGAACCATTGGAACTAAAGGAATAGGACCTAAATAGGCTAGATCAGTGATTGTAGGCCACCCCTAGTCTTATAAGTCATTTCATGGGGTTTGGTTGTCTATTGAGTTAAGGAGACCTCTTAGTAACTTCTCAATTGTTGGTGTTTGGGACTTAGCATAGCCTAGTGATTAGGTTGTCTTGGGTGTTTGGGTTGTGATAACCATTTCCCCTAGTCCCTACCATACTTTTGATAAGTATTGGACACTTGGTTCCCCATTTGGGTAGTTGAGACCTTGAAACTCACCCATTGTTCACTGTTTGAAGGCTTCCGCTTGCCACTTTGCATCAATCACCTCAAAAAAGTAAATAAATATGTCTGGGCCATAAGGTATACATGATAACCCACATCCATTGTACAAGTCGTATGGTATGTAAATACAATTGAGTACAAAATATAAATAAAGAAAGAATAGGAACAAATCTCCAAGGATGAAAGAATAAGAAGTAACTGCAACAAGGATCATCCAACACTGGTACAAGAATGTTAGAGTCTCAAATGGTAAGAGAATCACTACCTCCCAACCTCATGGAAACCTGTGGTTCTACTCTTACTGTGCTAAGGAGATAACATCAGACCCCACTCATATCAGAATACCAAATTCACTCATCGGATAATACTAAGCAAGGGATCTTATAAGTCCCTATCTCAAGGGTACAACTCAACAACTCAAAGGTACACGTACTAATCCAGATACAACCAACACACATAGGAAACCTAAGATGAAATCAAGGAAGTGTCATCACATATGTCAACCTCTTGGAACGATCTAATTGGACTCCATCTCCCAAGTGGAAACATATGCGGAACTTGAAACCCTCTCATGTAGACAAGGATAACCGATCATGCCAAAACTCACCGTCACTAATAGACGGGCAAGCATCTTCTCCCACTCCCATCCTTAGCCTATACCAACACTCAAGACATGGGCGATAAATCCATTATCTTATTCATTCATTTTAAAATCTCATTAATGTATTATATTATCACTTATTTAAGTAACTTACTAAGGATACCCAGGTAGCCACTTCTGGGTTCCGACGCCTCCAAAGCAAGCCACTTCCCTTTTAACACTTAGATAACCTACCCTAAGCTCATAAATCTCAAAAACATCTCATAGATAATTGTGACTTATAAAAGTCAAGATCTGGTTCCAAATGTCATAGGAACACATATGACCATTTTTCATCACATATACATCATAACACAAACAAGAACTTCCATAAGGTTGGGTTATTACAAACTCAAATGTCATATACGTATGCAAGGTGAACAAACATAAAATAATTCTCTAACCCTGTCTTTGGTAACAATCTTAAAAAAATAACGTAAAAGATTCCTCTTAAGCCATAACTATAAAATGAACACAATCATAACAATTTATTAATAATAAAATAATTTGTAAAACACCATTACACAAATCAATTTATTAAAAATAATCACTAACTAAACTATAATTACATTCTTAAATTAAACTCCAATAATAAGGAAATCAATTTATAATGTTAATAAATTGATTCCAAGATTTAGAATTACAAAAATAATATAATTTCATAATAAAATTCACAAATTAGAAAATCATTTCTTTAAAGATTAATCAATAAAATTTATTAATTAATAATTAACTTTATCCTCCATAATAGTTAATTTACGAAAATATCAACTAATATAATTCCTTAATTAAATAAGATTAAAAACCAAATAATCCTATTTGCAAAATAAATTATTCAATTCCATAAAAATAAAGAAAGCGATATATATATATATATATATATATATATATATATATATATATATATATATATATATATATATATATATATGTTTATATTTATATATTTTTTAATTAAAAAAAACATCTTAAAAAATTATCAATCACAAAAGGGAGGGGATGGGCTAGGCCCACCTCCCATGTTGTCGTCGGCAGCATGGCTGTCGCGACAACTATTGGCTATCAGGGGTGCGGGTTGGGAAACCCCTCGCCTCCATTAACTATCACATTTTTATTTATTTATTTATAGTTATTATTATTATTATTATTATTATTATTTATTAGAGAATTCCTCTGATCCAAAAACAACAAACACATTTTTATATTATTATTTTTTAATAAAAAAAAATGAATAGAACATTAATACACACACACACACACACACACACATTTTTCTATAAAATTTATTAGCGAAAAAACTAATAACTAGTTACTACTAGGAAGCAAAATTATTTTAATAATTTGATTTGATACAAACCCTAAGGTTTTCTACCACAAAATTGATCAAACCCTAACTGATTTAAAATGAGATTTAATTATGGTATTTCCTAACATACCGAGTATTAATAAAACAAGATCTCAAAAGCTTAATAACTAGACATTTAAACACGATAAGAAAACTAAAAATATATCAACTAGATCTAATAGGCACGAAGAAAATAAACTTTCTTAAATAAAAGAATTTAATCTATGAGGGTTTTCAAATCCTACCTCAAACCACCAATTGATAGAAATGACGAAGAAGACCATAAACCCTGAAAAATCTCAAACCTTTCATAAAAATCCTTCAATTCAATCCTTCCAGCCAAAACCTGCAAATCTGTGTCTAGAATAATGATCAAAACCTCCTCATAAAGAAAAAGAGCCTAGAACTCGAACTCAACCATGTAAAACCCAAAACTCAACTCAACTCCACAAACTTCGTTAACATCAATCTCTTTTGCATGATTTAATCAATTTTCTAATTAATAACTCAATGCACTTTTTGTGTATTTCTTGTTTATATCAATTCACTTAATTTACTTTATTCTTTTATTTATTTTAATTGATTGTCCAACTTAATTGCATATCAATTTTAACTAAAAGAATACTATTTTAATCATTTTATTATTTATCCAATTTATCTTTAATTTGAATTTAATACTTATTTAAATCTTTCATTTTCACAAATAGACTTATAATTAAGTCTTATAATTAATAAATGTATTTAATTAATTTCTATTAATTAAATACCCTCACATTTAATTTTTTATATTCAAGAATATTTAATTATTTAAATCACATATTTAATCTCAGTAAACATTTAACCATTTCATGACAATCACACCAAGCAGCCAAAAATTAGAAAAACTAACTGAACCTAAATAAAATGATAATCATGCTCAAGGGAAAGGCTTATGAATTCATGTCACCTAGATGAATTCATAAAGGTAATAATCAGAAACTTGTCCACTATTTCAGGACAATAAAATGACATAGGTTGGGATTTAGACCAAAATATTATCTCCCCTCTCTTACCATTGAGACATTGCGATAGGGTATGCACATCCTGACAATTTAGGGAAGTCGATACCCGATACTTGCAAACCTACATAAAAGATAAGCATGTATATATATATATATATATATATATATATATATATATATATATATATATATATATATATATATATATATATATATATATATGTGGTGGGGATCGAGACTTTGTGTGGATCCCGCAAATAGGTAACTACAACTCCGTCTATATATATATATATATATATATATATATATATATATATATATATATATATATATATATATATATATATATATATATATGTGGTGGGGATCGAGACTTTGTGTGGATCCCGCAAATAGGTAACTACAACTCCGTCTCTCAACCACTTCAAACACGTCAAACAAAAAGATAAAACATACATGATAATCATACACATGCAAGTGTGGGGTAAGTAAAATCATGAACATAAATAACATTTTAAACATACAAATAATCATCATCAAAGTAACTAACATCATCTAACTGCAAACATATGACATCTCATAACTATCCTGCATCAAATCACCATGTAATGTCATACATCCAAAACCACATAATAAAGCTGAAATAATCAACACACACATGGAAGTGGCCTAAAAGAGTTTGGCAATGAAAAACTAGAAAAAACAAACTATGGGTGGACACTACATGCAGGAACAAGTGGTGCAGAAATAAAGTGAGATTAGGGAAGATCGGAAAATTAGCTACAATCTGCAAATAAGTTCATTAGAAAGTGAAAAGAATAGGGTGAGTGAATCGCCCCATTCATGAGAATAGAGCGAGTGAAGCACCACATTCCTAGGAATAGGGTGACCAGGTCATCACATTAGCCCCAGTTTAACTTGCAAATTAAATTACAAATGTGTTACAATCTCTCCTTTATGTTTCTGGTCCCGGAATTGGTCTGCTAATTCCCGATTGTTCTATGCACACATAAATCCATCTTTTCCCCCCATCTAGCCCTAGATCTTGCATTTATATTTCTAAATCACATTTTCACACACACACATTTCCATATAGAAAAGGATTATTGCATCCACTCAGTATTTGAGCCTAGTTGATTATCTTCCTTCCATTGTAACAAAAGAGATAGGCCTAAGCTTCCTAGTTTGTTTAAAGATCCTAGTGAACACAATTTCTTTCACTACAATTTTTATTTAAAATTAGCCCATTTTTTAACACATTTATTTGAGATTTAACCAAAGCTATGTATTGACTAAATATGCATGTTAGTAATTTTTTGTCACAAGATCATATTTTGATTTAAAGATATTAAGTTTTTGTTTTTGAAAATTTCAAAATCAAAATTGAAAGCCTAAGACATTTTTTGGACCCAAAAACAGTTGTAATTGATATGGTAGGTTATAGCTTGATAGAGTGCTTCACAAGCTTTATACTAGTTAAAACAATTTGTCCATCAGACTCCCCAACACATGTTAAGACACATAAATGAATTGTAAGAAGGTCGTTACATGTGTTGGTGTGTGTTTTAACACATCGTAAGACATCTTTGGTTGGAGAAAGATTGAATGCCACTTTTCCATAGTTTTAGATCATAATTTTATGAAATCGTTCAACAAATTCATGTATTGTATTTTTTATATATTAGGTAGGTTGAGATAGAGGTTGTATATAAGAGTCTTATAGATATTGAGTTACCTCTAGACTTTTGGTCAGTGACGTTTTTGTGAGAGGCTTGGTTTGCAATAATATTGTAATCTTGTGATTTCTAAATAATGTATTGAACTACTTTTGAAGTGGGGGGTTTATTTCTTGAAAAAAAAACCTGTGTAAATCAATGTTTTGCATGGTACACATAATATTTATATTTATTTTTGTAACTATTGTAAAATATTAATTTTGTTGACATAACTCTCTTCTTACAATTGATATAAGAAGTTATTATGCTACTTTAATTTCTTTCAAGGTAGATATATTTGTCCCTATCACTTGTCACAAGTGGAAGTGTATATTCTTACTCTTACCTTATGTTTTTGATAAATTACTAAAGGTGGTCATCAAGTATAGTTAGCCCACAAAATCCTTATTAAGTAAAGGATGTAATATGGGAGTGTTACAAACAATATTACACTAGTCATAAATCTCGTGTGCGGAGTTTCTTCATATGGTTGTGATGCTTTGACATGTGTATGAAGTTGTAAGATATTGGTTGTTGTGTGTTTGTGTAAATAGTTGTGTGTGTGTGTGCGTACACACACACACACATTACAAAATTGAATATGGAGATGTATTATGCCAAACCTGCTCATGGTTTATCTCTATTGAATTCTAAACTAAAAGGAGATTTATAGGTGTGTTTTAGGGGTAGTAAGTGTGTTAAAAAAGAGTATCATGGAGGTTTTATTTGGATTTATTCTTATATTCTTATGGTTTATAAGAAATTCCCTTTTTTTAATACATGTACATAATATGTTTGATTATCAATATTTTAGTTTTTTTTTAATAATAATAGAAAATAAGAGAATTGTGTTTCGAAGGCAATGCAAGTGGGGTGTGGTGGTGTCACCTGTGTTTTCTTTTTTTTTTCCATGCCCTAGTTGCAGGCTGTTGTGGTGGAGTTTCTCCTTGTTTTCTGTGTCATCTTTGTGGTTAACCCGTGGTTGTAGGGTGGTGTCGTGGCATGTTTTTCATTTTTGTTGAGTGTCTCTTTTTATTGTTGTTTGTTAACCTTTGTTTCTCCTCTTTGGTCGGGCCTAGGATTTTTTTTGCTTGCTTGGGATCGCATGTGTATGCTTTGATTAGTTGCAGATTATTGTCTTTTCGGTCATGGCTCGCTCAGGTCGTGGGTTTAGTTGATTGATGAACGTATCAGGCAACCATAATGAGGAGGGGCTGGGAGATGACATTTATTCAAATGATGAAGTTAGTGTTAATAAAAGCAAGGAATCAGTTAAGTCATCCTACAATGTTGTTGTTGCAGAACCTTGTTCGCTTGCTTTGCCATAAATTGGTAGTTTTAATGGAACAATTCTTGGGAGGGAGTTGGGAGCCAATGGAGGAGGACCTGAGTCTGATGGAGATCAATGAGGAGGCGGTGACAATGAAGAATGAGGAGAACAAGGGGGAGGCTAAGAAGGTAAGGTCCTGTTGCCTGCTGTGGAGACTTTGATTCTTTCATCGAAAGAAGACATGGTAAAGACTATAAAATCCGAATAAACTAGATTAAAGAGCATTGCAATCTCTTTTGTTTGCATGGATATTAAATTTTTGCTTGGTAGGAAATACTTGGATGATTGGTTCAATAATGTTTGGGGCAAGAAATTGGGGATTGTGGTTAATTTTAGTAGAATGATACATAAGGGATTGATTGATTGTTATTTTCTTAAGAACCATGCTATGCAGGAAAAAGGTGCTAAAAAAAGGCCTTTGGAATGTTGGCCAAACCCTGTTTAGGGATTTCTTTTGGTCTCCTAATAGAAAATCTGAACAATTCATTGCCTATTCCTCCCCATTCTAGGCCAAAGTGAGAGGCGTTCAACTGGAGTTCTGGTCTTTTTTCCCTCATATGTTGAAACACCTAGGATCAGTCCTTCATGTTGAGGATTCCAAAATTACCCTAACCCATCTTAATGCACACATCCTTATTGCTCTTAACCCTGATGTTGTATTTCCAGAAGAAGTTTCAATCAAAATTGATGAGGACAACTACTGTTGGAAAGTTTGTAAACTTGGGGATATTTGGGCATGTTTTCATTGTAAATTGAATGGGGACAATAAAAAAGATTGTCCTTTTTTGTAGAGTATCCAAAAGGATTTCACTATTCCATCTACTAATGCCCCCCTTCGTAGAATGATGAAATTAATAATGCCAAAAATGTTAATAAACCTAATGGAGGAAAAAATGGGAATGTTAATAGTAACCCTAAGGTGAATATTAATAAGTCTACTAAAGGGACCTAGGATGGGCCCAAGAATAAATTTGTGACTCGTAGTAATCCCCTCTTTGAGGCGGAATTTGAAGTTCAACTTGCTAAACAATGCAACATCTAGGAGGTCCCCAACCCATTTGGTTCTCGACCACAATATATCCTTGTTTCAAGAGAAAAAGTTGATGAAGATAATGACGTAAAACAAAATGCTCAACAAGTTGCCTTAAAAAAAATTAATGGTAATACTGAGAAGGGTTCAGACCTAGTCCAATGCTCCTTAGGAAAAAATAATGATTTTATTGACTCCACACCTGAAAAAGCCAAGGATCCAGTGAAGAGAAATGAAGTTCATAATATCACTAATGAGCAAGAACATGTAGAAGCGGGGTTCACTGAAGTGATTAACAAGAAAAAGAAAAGGAAAACTAATGAGAGGAGTATCAATACTAAGAATAGTGAAAGAAGTAGCAAAATTAAGAACATTGAAATCCCATATTGTTTTAATAGATTGCGTAGAAATTCAAACCCCCCAACATGTTAATTATGAATCTTCACATCCATAGGTGGAATATTAGAGGCCTTGAGATGCCCGATAGAAAATACACTATCAGAAACTGGTGTAATAAGTTGTAGGATAAGGACATTATTTGTCTTCAAGAAATCAAAGTTACATGATACCATGCATTCAATATTCTTAAGTTTTTATGGGACAAGGCTATGGGTTTATATTCAGGCCATGAAAGGGGAAAAGGTGGTGTGGCAATTTTGATTGGTCCAAGATGGATTATAGATTGATAGCTCATAACATTTCCCCTTGTCACAAAGCCATTTGGGCAACATTTAACTATAATGTCAAGACCTTGGGTATTTGTGACATTTATGCTTCAAATGACTACATAGAAAGAGCTAGTTTATGGGATTGGCTGACAATTAATTTACCTGAGGCTAATTGAATCTTCATTGGAGATTTTAATATGATTGAGAATACCCAAGATAAGGTGGGGGGATCAAGGCATGAATAGAAAGGCAATAAGCTCAAGTTTTCTTGTCTAAATTCAAAAGAAGATATAATGTTAAGGATCCTCTAGACAAGAATAAAAAAGATTTTGATGGCATATGGTATACATGGTGTAATAATCAGAGCAACAAGAACATAATTTATTGCAGACTTGACATGATCTACCTTAGCCTATTCACCTTTGATCTTTCTCATCAACCAAGCAAATCTCCCATTATGGTCTTTCCAGCCAGCATTTCAGATCATTCCCCTATCTTTGCTTATATTAATTAGATTAAGTCTACCTGTAACAAGAAAATCATTAGGAAGAGCCTTTTTAAACTTAATGTCTCCCTGCTGCAAGATGATGACTCTTTGGAAGCCATTAAAATTGTCTCTTTTCTTTCCAAGTTCTACAGTGATAATCTTTCTATTAGATATAAATGAGACTGTATGGTCGAGACTTGGAAAAGCATATTTCAAATTATTGGGACCAAGGAAGCTAAGGATAGGAGATGGAAAGAAAAAAAAATTCAAAAAAAATTGAATGATGTGGAAAATACTCTTCAAGATAAAGGTAATGATATAGAGTTGGAGCAAGAGTTGATTGACACTAAAATGCAGTTGAGAAGAATATAAAACTACAAAATTCAAGGTCAAAAAATCAGAGCTAAAGCTAATTGGCTCAAGGATGGAGATAGAGGGACCACATATTTCTTTAATCTGATCAGAGCCAAACATAATAGAGAAGATATTAGTAGCATTCAAACTGATAATGGGTACACCACCGATAGTAAGGAGATTCTTGATGCCTTTACCAACTTCTATAAACAACCCTTCACCTTAGAACAAGGGCCAAAGAATAATGAAGTGATGAAGAAATGTATCAAACTTGTTCCTTAAAAGGTATTTAGAGAGAAAGCCAAGGCTCTTAGCCAAACTATTGACATAAAGGAGATTAAGGACACCATTGGAGCTTTAGCAAATGGGAAATCGCATGGAATGGATGGGCTTCCTACAAAATTCTATAAAAAAAATAAGGATTGGATTTCATGGGAACTGTTGCAGTTATATGAGGAGGCCTTTGAATGTGGGTCCTTAGGGGAAAACATTAATAGAGGTATTATTAAATTGTTGCCTAAAGGTGGAGATAAGTCCTTGGTGAAGAACTCGAGACCTATTACTTTATTAAACTTATCCTACAAGATCATTGCTAAGCTCTTGGCCAGAAGAATAACATGTATGCTTAATGACATTGTTTCAGTCACTTAGACTGGATTTATTAAAGGAAGGTTTATCTTGGAAAATTTAATCACCAGCTGGGAAGCTATGCATTGGGTTAAGGAAGATGGGCAAAGTGTTGGCATCGTTCTACTTGACTTTGAAAAAGCATACGACATAATAGAGTGGTAGTTTGTTATTGGGATATTGAAAGCACTGGGGTTTCCTCCTTCCTTTTGCAAATGGGTGAACATTTTGTTTAAAGACTCCTCTACTATAATTGATGTCGATGGCAAGTTTTCAGAGCCTATCGCCCTTGGTAGATCTATTTGGTAGGGTTGCTCCCTTTCCCCTGCACTGCTTGTACTAGCCTCTGATGCTCTGTTTTATACTCTCAAGGCCACTGAGTCGGGTCCTCCTGTCAAAGGTATTGCTCTACCTAATAAAGATGAACTCATTTTGGAACAATTTGCAGATGATACCTCATTGTTTGTTGAACTCTCTGTACCCAATTTTGATAATGTTTTAAACATACTTCAATTTTTTTGCTCTACTTAAGGAGCAAAAATTGCCCCTAATAAATCCACTATTATTGGCTGGTTTGAATCCCCCTCTATGTGGATTATAGACATGAATTGGAAATGGGCTGGCCCCCATAATATTGTGAGGTATCTAGGGATACCATTTTCAATTGATCCCTCAATGAAGAAAATTTGGACCTAGATCTACAATAAAATTGAGAATAAACACTTGAAATGACAAACTCATATGTCATCCATTGTTGATAGAGCCCAAGTAGTCCAAAAAGTATTATGCTCTCATGCAATCTACTATGCTTTTGCTTGGATGTTTGCCAACTATCAGAGTAAAAAATTGGAGAAAATCCTAAGAGAGTTTTTATGGTCTGATGGCATTGGCAATAAAAGAAGACATTGTGTTAAATGGGATTGGTGCTACTTTCCAAAAGAAATGGGTGGTCTTGGAATGAGAGACATTAAAAAATAGGGCATTGCTTTGGCTTCTAAATGGATTATCAAAGCTCTAAATGGTAATGAGCGTTGGAAAGTTTTTGTTAAAAACAATTTGGTGAGGTCCACTATTAAAAAAGGAAAACAGTGGAATGATGTACCTTTAACTGACATTATTTTTGGGGACTTTGAGGTTAAGGTATTTGGTTCCAAGATTTTCCTGACCTTGCGAAAGGCGTGGTGTCAAGTCAAACCCTTGCTCTTCTCGAGGAATGTTGTGGGTAGGAATCCCTCTTATATTGTTCTGGACAGATCTATTTAGTGGGGGGTTTACCTCAATGATAAACCTTTGACATTAACTTAATGTTGTTTTGCTAAAATTTGGCAAAAAAAGGGCATTTCTCTTGCAGGATATTGTGATGGATAATCAAATAGGTTCTTGGGATGAGATAAAAAATAAATATAATATTCCTAATTCCCAAAAGAAAACCTACACCCTGATTTTGAAAGCGGTGGGGAGATTCTTTCCTGGCAAAGTTATTAATTCAACTCAATTTTTGGATCAGGTGAAGTGGACTGATGGTAAGATGTTTTTTGAATTCTCTAGCAAACAAATATATAAAATGCTTAAAGATGACACAGGAATCATTAATAGAATCAATCAAGCTTGGGGCTTTAGTTGGCCGTGTACTAGATGACAATTTATCTTTGACTTATTCTGGCATTCACATGTTGAGCCCAAGAAAGTGTGCTTTAGATGGATTTTGTTGTTAAAAAAACTTGTTTGGTCTTTTTTTATCTTCTGATGGTAAACAACCTATCATGTGTTTTGTTGGTCATTGTTTTGAACCCTTTGAGTATCTTTTTTTAATGCAGTTTTGCTTGCAAAATTTGGTCTTTATTCTTTGGTCAACCTATTAGATGGAATTGCAAGCCAGGTCTGTCATGGCATGAAGTAATAGCAGGTTTTGTTGAGACTTTTGATTTAAAGTTGAATAAATTCTAGTTTTCTCTTACTAATGAAATTTTTTGGTACATCTGGAAGCAAAGGAATGCAAAGGTTTTCCAGAATGGAGAATGAGACCTTACATGGTTTAATATGAAACTCACCCACTCTCACATCATGTCATAGGTCATTGCTATCATTGAAGTTCCCAAGGAAAGATTCTTGAATCTTCTCAAAGAAGGTGCCATGATTATTTACCAAAATGATATCCAAATTTTCAACTTTGTGGAAGAGAACCAAGAGGAACAAAGACCGAAAGACAATGAACATAGTACCAAGCCAGATCAGGAGATCCCTAGCCAAAATACAAAGATAGAGAACCTTGGTACAAGCAGTGAGAAAGATAATCAGGGCATTTCTGTTGAACATGACAATACTAGGAACACAAATTGGGGAAGCAATGTTGGAAATCAAGATGAAGTTGCTTTCTATAAAGATGGTTGGCACAACCCTAACTACAAAAGAAATACCAATGATGGCTGGGAGTAATCCCTTTTGTGGAGTTATTTCTTTTTGTTTATATTGTATAAAGTTGTTTAGTGAGTTGTGATGTTTTTTAAACTGGCAATAGGCTTTAGGTATATGGATTAAAGCTATTTTAGGCTGTTGGTTTTCTCAAAATCATGCTTCTATAACCAATTGATTAACTATCTCTAATAGAAAAATAATAGAAAATAAGAGTTGGACAAGAATATAGGAAGCTTCAAATCAAATGTAAATAAGATTTAAATGTGTTTACCAAATGGAAATACAATTAATTGTAACAAATAGAGAACACCATAAAAAATTGAACACATAACACTATGATTACATAAACAAACTCTAAAAGCTCCACCTAGGAAAGAGGGCAAATTTGTGTTACTCTTCAAAGAGATTGCAATACATAAGAAATACCCCGATCTTCCATTAAAAAAAAGAAGAAAAAGATACGTGTACCTATAATGCATCTTATATTGTCTCCAACTCAACCACTCAACATATAGACTCACGAGGGCTCAAAATATCACTATAAAATACAATCATGAGTCAAAACAAGTTTCCAAAATACTATATTAAAAATATATTCGACCCCTACATTCCAACCATAGTCTCTTTCATAACATTATACCTTCTTTAACAATCCTCGAAAAAAAAAGATAATCTTATAGGCATCATAGACTCAATAATTTATGTAAGATTTTTCTTAAAAATATCCACTTCATTTTTAGCCGTAACATTTGTTATAGAATCTGCCATAACATCCTTAAAATTAAGCTTTTCATGTTATACTGCTTGATAAGCATCTTTTGACAACCAATACCTTGATTTTAAAGAAACTAACTTGTGGCTAACTCTTAAGACTCATGTCCCTTATAATAGAGCATTATTATTTAATATCATAAATGCCCAATAACTATAAAAAAATGTAAAATAATAATAAATAAACACTTTGGAATTGTTAAGGCTAACACACCTTAATTCCAACAAATACTTGTTCAGAAATTCACTATCCATTTTGAGAATTATCAATTTCATGTTTGTTTCCACTTTAGATTCTGCTATCTAATGTTAAAGCATATGCACGTTTCTGTTGAAGTATTAACTTTAGATGTAATTTTACATCATGCTAAATTCATTTCTATGCTTGGAGAAAATTAATGAGAGGTTCTTTCATGTATACTCCCTTTTCAATTTGTTGGGTGATTTTGATACGGTTCCTAAAGTAGAGTACCGAGTGTCGGGATGCCCAAAATTTAGGGCAAAACACACACAACAAATTTTTTTATATATAAGACACTAACTACAATGTTACAAACTAAGGTGCACTAAGCACGGGAACAAAACATCGACCAATACATTCATCTCACAAGGGGATTCGTGGCACGCGCTGGCTTGCTGACATCCCCTAATCGTCAGATGTACTAGGCCGAAGGAACCACGAACTAGGGTTGAACATAAAAAGCTCTACGAGAGAAAAATCCCTAAATTGAATAACTTCACAATACACATGGACACCAAATTCCCTTCCCATGGCTATGCACACAATGAGTCACCTTGGACCCATAGTAGGGGTGAAGGTGGAAGCTACCCAAATAGGAGAATGCCAAAAATACTAGAATAAACCTGCCTTCAACAAGGCTTAAAACCTGCTCAAATTGCCTTCACAAGGCCAAGGATACAACCATCAACCCTTCTCATAATCTACACAATATCAACACCCTTATGACCCCCAAATAATATACACAAAGATGGCAACATGGATGCCCATACATCCATGCCTTATCCCCTTCCTCCTTGAGGAAGGACTCTACACTAGACGGGTAGTCCCAACTCTAGCCCTTCACCCATCAAGGCTATCTTCCCTCCCAAGGGTGAGTTTGGCCTTGCACACCCCAAAAAAACAAATACAACAAAAGAAAGGAAAGAAAACCACATGTATGCATAGACTAAGAAGCCATTCAAAATACATATAAAACTAGCATACATACAGCATAAGAAAGTAAATATTCACATAACAATAAGAATAAGAGTGTTCAAGATCCAACCTCAATCCAAGCTAATGGCAATGAGGGTTGAGATGAGCTTTCTCCAACTAGTCTCCTCCTTTGCTATGCAACAACCAAAATCCTCAAAACCAATCAAGACCAAAATCTCACAATCTCTCAAGTCTCCAAAACTTGGAGAGTGGGCAATTACCCTCAAATTTTCCCTCCAACTCCTTAAGATAGCAAACTCTAAACCCTTCAATCAAGAGAAGGAAATTCAAATTTCAAAATTCAAAAAGAGGAGTGGGCTTGGCAAGCATCTCCAATTTCGTCACTTTTCAAAAGAGCATCTTTTAGAAGGGCAAAAATAGCCAAAATACATCATAATGGTCAAAATATGACCCCCAACACATGGAACCACTATGGGTAGTCTATTTTTAACCTCCACTACCCCATATGGTCACTAAATGCCACTAAAAAAACCACCCAAAGATTGCATACGAAAATGAAAAAGATCCCACTCAAGGCTCGTAAAAATAGAGACCACTCACACACATAAAGCACTAAGTCATGCCAACTCACATAACATGTGTCAATTGACATCACAAACAAGTCATATTACAACACAATACACATGGCATGCCAAGTGGGCTAAAATAATAAAATAAAATAAACATAATCAATAAATACATTCATGTATCACTTTACAACAATTACACATTACAACGAGGTTAATTTCTCTCCTTGGAGATAACCTTGGCTTAACATAATTTTACAAATATCCATCTTTAATTTCCCCTAATATAACCATGGTCTTACCTGCACACTTACAAAATATCAGTAGCTCATGAAATGTCAATAACATATATATATATATATATATATATATATATATATATATATATATATATGTAAATAGAATACATCTAAAAATCACATTCCTAGCATCATAGATTTCTAATTGCATCTTGTGATAATTCTCATCATTTTCAACATTGCATTTCTAAAACATATAAAGTCAAGAATAAAATAATACATGTTAATTCCCCTAACATAATAATCATGATCATTTCTCATAAATTTTCTAAACATAAGTGCAACATTAAAGTATCATACTTAAATCAAAGATTCATCAATTACTATGCTCATGACCTAATAAATAGCATGAAAGTAAAAGTCTTATATTATTATCATATAATCATAGGTCATCACTTAGTATCAAAATATAATGTCTCTGTCCAAATAGTCTAATATGATAAAATAGAGTATCAACAAGAGTCATAAGATAGTAAATAAACTGCTATGAATGATGGCACGGGGTAAGACCTCACATCCTCCCCCCTAAGCATGAACATTTGTTATAGAATCTGTCATAACATCCTTAAAATTAAGCTTTTCATATTATACTACTTGATAAGCATCTTTTGACAACCAATACCTTGATTTTAAAGAAACTAACTTGTGGCTAACTCTTAAGACTCATGTCCCTTATAATAGAGCATTATTATTTAATATCATAAATGCCCAATAACTATAAAAAAATGTAAAATAATAATAAATAAACACTTTGGAATTGTTAAGGCTGACACACCTTAATTCCAAAAAATACTTGTTCAGAAATTCACTATCCATTTTGAGAATTATCAATTTCATGTTTGTTTCCACTTTAGATTCTGCTATCTAATGATAAAGCATATGCACGTTTCTGCTGAAGTATTAACTTCAGATGTAATTTTACATCATGCTAATTTCATTTCTATGCTTGGAGAAAATTAATGAGAGGTTCTTTCATGTATACTCCCTCTTTTCAATCTGTTGGGTGATTCTGATACGGTTCCTAAAGTAGAGTACGAGTGTCGGGAACACAGATAAACTTATTGATCAGATAAATCTGTATCAATTTCACAAGACTAACTTTATCTAAATTATCTAAGGCATAATCAAAAATCTGCTTGGCTAAAATGGCATTTGATACAAATCAAATTTGAATGGGGTCTTTAAGGTAAACCTCCTAACTTGTTTCGAACCTGACTCTTTGTGACAAGAAAAGCAGAATTTGAAGCGTGGCCACAACGTGATGACTGTCAAGTGTCGTTCTTTGGACTTCACTATCCAGGATTTATAGCATTTTCTTTTACAACCTTTTTCCTCTTTCTGACAAATTTTATAGGTCACCAGATTCAAATATCTTGTTTTAAATATAAACCGAAGATACATTGTAGATATCTTTCTAAAAACGTGTATGGAGAAAACAAAGATTCACAGAATACAACTTGCTAGAGATTACCAATATAAAAAACTTAAAAAACTGAAAAAAGAATTCAATTATATTTTCTTCTAAGACGTCATACATTTAGAATGGGAATTTCGAATCAGTGTAACTTTTACCGCCCTCCATATGCTGCTGAATATTCAGTGAAAATCATATCTTGTCTTAAGGGTAATATGAGATAAGAAAGCGGCTTGCTAATGGGCCTAATTGGGTTATGACAAGATTGAATGGTCTGCTCTGAATAGTGGTTGGATCAAAATTAATTTTGATGGAACCTCTAAAGAGAATCCGAGCCTTCCCGGGAAGGCTGTGGGGCCCACGATTCAAAAAGTAATATTCTTGTAATTGAAGTGATGGATTTGGGCTCAGGTACGGACAATGAAGCAAAGGCCAAGGCAGCATTTTTGGCTGTTCAAATGGCCAAGAAACTTTAGAAGGCGACTCTTTTGATTATTATCAATGGTCTCATCAAGGGGACGATTCCTGCATGGAAGATTAATAAAATCATCACTATTATTAGAAACTCTTTATTGGAATTGGAAGATTTATATAAAACGGGATGATAATCGGGTAGCGGACACCCTTTCTAATGTGGGGGTGAATTTAAATTCAAATCCGATGGGCAGGATTTGGGGTGATTTTATTGACATCCCGATGGAGAAAATTATTGGAGTGTATGCCGGTGCATGAGGTGGTGTGAGCAGTGGTGCATGGGTATTTATGAGCCTCGGGCTCAGTGATCTAAGCACCTTCTTCCCCCATTATATTGTGCTGTTTGACTTGCATTTGCCAGCGTTCTCTGTGCTTTTAGCTGGCAAGGTGCAGAGCTTTTTGGGTGTGGTGGCTTGTTTTTACGCTGGGAAACTCTTGACAGTATTGTCTTTGTGTAAGTTGGCGAAACTGCAAAAGTATGGAGGCCAACTTTACTTTAATCACTCGCAAACAGCACCTTGTGTTTCTTGGCCAAATCTCTGAGAGACGGATGAGGAACATTTTCAAGATTGACGATCCCCTTTTCTTTCAGATTGTGGAGATATTGTTGGGTGAGCAGTATATCAACTCACAGAACGGTTTCGAAACAACATTGACGTGGCATCAATGATTATGGTGTGGGGACTTAAATTGGGGTCAAAGGACGAGGTTGAATGGGTTATGCGTGCTTGTGTGGAATAAGATTTGTTGTACAGAATGAAGACTTTACTTGCCATCGCTTGGCCTGGGTTTGGGTTTGTGTCTGAGTCGGGGGAATGGCTCCAAGTTGGTGAGTTTACACCCCCTGAGCGTCCCTTTCTTCTATGGAGCGCAATGTCTGATAAGGAGGAGAGGAGGACAGAGACTCAATTTGGCTGGATGTCTCTCATGGACTTCCTCCGAGAATGTGAGAAGATGAGGAAGATGGATGCGGAAGCTTGAGCAAAGTTGATGGAAGAAAAAGAGGGTTCAGATCAGGAAACATCCGCAGCTTGACTCCTTGGTACAGAGGGCTGATGAGACCGAAAAATCCAAAGAAACTTAGTCTTACTAGGCTGTACAGAGCCTCTGGTTTGTTGTTTGCTGTTGCAGGGTTAGGGTTGTTAGGTGGCGAATGTTAATGTTCTATGTTTTAGTTTATTTTAGCGTGTTTTGGTGTTCACAGGGTGGAGGCTGTTTATATTCTTTCTTTCATCCCCTGGTTTGTAATGACTATATGTGGGCGGGTGCTCACTGGTTTGGGATTTGTTTTGGGTAGCATTGCCCAGCCTTTTTGTTTGATCTGTCATTCAAGGGGTTTTTTCGATGATGGGGGAAGCTGAGTTTAGTCGGCTTTTGATACTTCCAGTTCTGATGTAAAGATCTTTCTTATAGTTAATAAAATATATTATTACCGATTAACAAAAAGTGAGATAAGACAGAAGCAGTGCTACTTCACATTATCTTATTGTTTGCGAACTTGGCTTAAACTGCTGAAAATATATTGCATGTTTCCCACTTTACGTAAGCATAGATAAGGATCATCTAAAAATGCAAGTTGCTACACCCTTGTATATTCAAAGGAAACAAAAAATGGAATATGGTGCAATATGATATGGATTGTTACAAGTTGGAAGAAACTCATATGCTTCCTCTCCAGGTAAAAAAGTAGTAATCAGGGTTCACTAGCCAATTTAAAGATGAAGGGCAATATAATGCAAATGCACTTCAATTCTCAACCCTAGCAGACTGCTGTTGGACAATAATCCTAGACAATATTGCAAAACTTATAAGCCTTACTACAGTGACTTTAAAGTTCAAAAGATGTCAATAATGACCAAGAACTTGGGTAAAGCATAAGACGTTCACCTCTGCTGAGTGCACTGAGGTTGCTTCTGAGATTAAAACCCAACAGAACTTCACCACTACGTACAATTGTCATCTGTTCTCTTTATCGAATTTATGATTACATTACAAAAATCCTGGAATCTCCAGTTGCCAGCAAGAGACTAGGCCTAGTACATTTGTGGTGAAGGAAATCAAATATTTCCATGTTCATTCTCTATACATCTCTTCAAAAAAGAAATGAGCTGCAAATCATTGAAATTCAAATACGTCTCATTAACTTAATATAATTTAAACTATAGGTATTCTACTACTGAACAAGCACTTTGGAAAACGTGCCATATGAAGGATATGCCCAAGTAGTGTGCACAGCAGCAACAGAATCAGCCAACCCTCAAATGCATGATGTGACAATGAAAAACATGGGCAATGTCACAGTGCAATTTAATGTCGAAACACAATACACAGCGCCTTTGGAACATGCCTCTGAAGTAACAGGATTAAACCTGCCACTCAGAATTTAAGGGAAATTTTCTAAATTTAAGACAGAGAACCACATATACCAAAAGAATAAACCAATGATTTTGAGTCTAGTTACCATCTTATTCTCTTTGCACACGTAGGGGAATGGGTGCACTCATCGGATCAACTTCAGCATTCGAATTTCCCTTTTGATCTGCTTCTGACTGTGCATCCTCTGTTATCAATGCCAAAGATCCTGACACATGAGTTCCTCTCATTGGGGAATGTGACACATAAACATCTAATTCTTTTTGCCAAGAAGCCTCATTCTGTAAAATACTAGAGCTTCCAGCGGAATACATGGCACTTTGCATGGGTGATGCTGAACCTTGGCCACTGAAAGGTGGTTGACCAGAGCTCAAAGAATGAGGGCTTGTGAAAGGTTGTATAAATGCTGCAGATCCTGGTTCATGACTCAGAGGAACTAACACAGGTGAATCATCTCCCACGTCTGATGCTTTAGGAATATCGTTGTCATTAGACACATCGTAGAAGTCCCCTGTCCGAACCTCTTGAGAAAGAGAACAAACACTGCAGAAAAGCCACTGCATAAAATCTGTCAAGGTAGGCTGCCCAAAACACCAGCCATTCCCAGGTAAGCCAAACCTTTTCCGCATTTGCACCCTCCAAAATCCACCATAAAGAAGGCCAAAAACACAGAGAATAATCCCAGTAATACCAAGACCTTCTCGAACCTGCTCATTGTCAATATTAATTGCAGCCAAATTGAATATCCAAAAAGGGGCCATACATAACAAAATAAAGGTGACTGTGTGTACATACATGTTCCCAAATCCTAGTCTATCCATGTTCCATCCAAAAACACAAAACAGAGCAAATGTTGAAAAAAATAACAAGGGCAGATCTGTCCAGCAGTCAAATAGCCCTCCTTTCCATTCTGGCTTTGATTCCACTCTCTTACTTTCCCTACAAGCAAAAGAGTATCTTCTCTCCATCTTAGTAGTTAAACGTTTCCCATTAACAGAGTTCAGATCTGACTGACTTTGTTCTGCATTTGTGACTATTCCAGCCTCCAAATCATCGTCGGTCTCGTAATCCTTTCCAAGAGGGCTAGCAATGACATATATGCCAGCTGCAGCAGGGGCACCAATTGCAACAGCAAGGCACAGACCAACACCAATAGCAGGACGATTTGACCTCCTGTAACCCCAATTAAGACCACATAGTGCATATTGCGCAAAACAATTCAAATGCAGAAGTAACACAACAATCATAATATGTATCCACTCATGAGGTTTGTATGTTCCATTTTTACAATAGATCTTTCTCAACTTGATAATATCCCGAGGCTCCCATCTACAAAGAAGTGAAAGGTGATAAAACCGCAGTGGGTGCTGATAGAGGCACATCATAGTAAACAGAGCATTCAGAATTTGATTATTAACCTCAAACCACGCATTCCTTTGACTTTTCTTGGGAAGAGCCTTATTAAGAAACCCAACCATAACCAAAAAGAGAATTGCCCCAGACACTGCCACAGCGATGCCCCATATAAACAGTGCCAAATTCTTCGGGTTCCTTAGCCATTGCTTCAATGCACCCTTCAGAACTACCCATCTAATTTCCCCAACAAAAGGCATGCTAAAACCATCTTTCAAACCACGGAGAGGCCGTGGCGTTGGTGTGGCTCTGGATAATCCATCTCTTTGATCAGCTATCCTCTTGAATTTCGCAGAAGGGGAGACAAGAAGGGTCGGGGATCCGAGTTTCAGAAATCCTGCTCTTCTCGGAGGCCTAAGCAAGTAACTTGAAAAACTTCTCTTGGATTTTTTTGGCGTTGCTGCTTTAATCTCTTGTTTGTCTAATGGCCCACTAATTTCTAGAAGTCCTCTCTGAGAAGAACTAACGGAAAATCCATTGCCTGCTTGTTTTTTGGGATCCGGAACCACATGGGACAAGCCGTTAGGATCAGATTTGTCCTCTGTTTGTATCTCATCGTTTTTTCCATTGGAGCAAGTGTCCATAGTCAGCAACAGAAACAAAATGTAAAGCTTTTATTTACCCTGTCTAGTGGAGAGGTTGTGTTCTTCAAGATTCCGCGTCATGTACTCAGAAATCTTCAGGTCCACATTCTATCGAAAAATTGGAACCCAAAGGGCAATATTTTTCCTTTAGGCCAGGATTCTATAAAAACTTAAACACCAACCTATAAGCCGAAACAACCATCCTGTAATCTCACTTCTTTATGGCCGAATTCCATCCTTTGAAACCCACCAACCAATATTTTAATTCAACCCACCGAAATTTACGAACCCACAAAGAAATATCTTTATTCCTGCCCAAATTAGGGATCCGGGAAGCATATACATAAGAGGCCCAAATCCTTAGGCTATAAACTCAGGAACAGATATATTAATCAATCAACTAAGCAGAAATGTTTCTTGTATCAGGACCAAATTCTATCCACAAAACGGAACCCAAACGGCATTTTTTTTCTCCAATAAATTTTTTAAAACTAAATCTTGAGAATTCAAAAGGAAAAATTCTCGCTTCAAGCCCGAAAAATAATGAAACAAAAGAACCTAAAATATTTTCTCTTCTATCTGCTTCAAGCCCAAATTCATCTTTAATGCTTCACGCCCAAATTCTATTCATAATAGAACACCAAGAACCAAAATCTTGTCTCGAAGCCAAAACTCTATCCAAATTTAGTAACCCAAAAGCATAAACATGATATCCTTGAGGCCCAAATCCATTAAGCCTACAAATTATGAACAGAGATATTAATCTTTACCTCTAAAACCATGGCAGAAGCCCAAGATACATAAATGCCTAGTCTGTTGCAAAGCCAGCAGTTTCTCCCCTTGTTGAAGTTGTCTTACGAGAAATTAGCTGTGTGACCGTCGACAGTTCTTGTGCAAAGCGCATTAGATCTTCGTCAAAAAGAGGCCTTGTGCTCGGTGGATGACATAAGCAATGATATTTTTGAGTCGGTGGAGAGATAAGCTTAAGGGTATTATTTTTATAGTTCACCGGAGAAGATCGTATGGTGGAACAGTTAAAAAATAGCAAGTTGTATAAGCAGATTTTAGATTTTGAAAAAGAAAAAAATTGATTTCACGGGCAAATCAGCATTACACAATTTATCCTTAGAAAAAATAATTCTAAATTATTTTAGAAGGAGCTTCAATCTAGAAGGAAACAATTTGAAAACAGTATTGCGGATATACAATGGTTTGATTATGCAAGGCAAATCTATGACTAGAATGTAGAGATGTCCCTCCTCTTCCGGGTAACACTACGACAGGGCTTTTCATTGTGCAAGATGTAGAGATAGGTATTAAGATGTTGGGGATTTGAAATGCTAAAGATTTGATTGATCTTCAAGTAGAGTATTTAAAGCGGGGGTGGGGACGGGGGAGGGGAAGGGCGGGGGAACGCTGTGTGGGTAGGGAGATTTCTCTCACCTCCTCACATAATGAAAATGTTCAACAACATCATTCAACAAGGGTTCCCTAAGGAATGGATAACGAGTCTAGTGATACCCCATTTTAAGAGTGGCGACATCAATAATCCTTCCAACTATAGAACCATTATGATTAATTCATTGTTTGTAAAGTTATTTGGTAGCATAATAGAAAATAGAATCAACACATGGGCAAAGAAAAAGATAAGCAAGCAAAAGGGCAAGTTGGTTTTAGGCCCAAACACTTTATAATTGACTATGGCATCACTTTGAGGCATTTAATTGAAAAAGTTCGAGGAAAGAGGGGAAGAAGCCTTTTGTTGTTTTGTTGATTTCAAAAAGGCATTTGACATGATGTCTAAAGCTAAATTATGACATAGACATGAAGAACTTGGGATTCCTTTGCATCTTAGGGCTAATGTCCACAGGCTTTATAAAAAGGTCAAAGTTAAAATCAGATCTTCAACATGCATCTCAAAAAGTTTTAAGAGTGACATCAAGGTCAAGCAAGGGTGCCCCCTGTCCCCTACTCTTTTTGGCCTCTATATTAACAAGCTTGAAGAGTGGTTAATTTCTCAAAGTGGTAATGGGGTTCATTTAGAGGAGTTTGTGATTAAGCTTTTTCTATATGTCGATGATCTTATTTTGATTGCAAATACGACTCAAGGGCTATGAAAACACTTATTGGCACTTGAACATTTTTGTAGTGTAGTTAGGATGCAAGTTAATATCAGTAAGACTAAAATTATGATATTTTCTAACAAAAGAAAGAAAAGTCAACATAAGTTTCATTTTGAAGGAAATAGTCTTGAACAAGTTAAGCAGTACAAATATCTTAGGTTTGACTTCAACAAGAAATTAATTTGGGAAGGCTACAGAAAAAAAGAGAACTATGTGTGGGTGGAAAGGGTTGTTTTCTCTTCAAAATAGATGTAGAGAGGCTTAACTCTGGGATTGGAATACTATACAGGTTCATTTTGGTCTTCTAGTACTCCTAGTTGTACTTTATGGATGTGAATTGTGGGCCAACAACACTTCTATTTTATAGTGGAAACAAATTGAGAGAATGCAAAAGCGCTTGATCACAAGCAAGTTTAAGATGAAATTTTTGGTTAATTATGACATTTTATTGAGTGAAGTGGGAGTAGCCCCTATTGAAAGAATTGCTATGATGTGTCTCATAGGTTATTTGAAAAGAATTGAAAACATGGAAACAAGTAGATAGCCAAATATCATTTTCAGTGAGAGTTTGAGCAAAAGAAAGAAGACTTGGATGAAGCAAAACAATAGATGGGTGTGCAAATGAAATATATATTTTAATGTGTGCCCCTTAGGCAACAAAGAGATAAAAGCTTGTGTTCTAGGTAAAGTGCTTGGGAGAAAAAAATAAATACTATATTGAAGAGTTCAATCCCACTTGTGATCTCTCTCAAAAAGAGTACATAAAGGCTCGTATCTTGTGGAAAGCCAAAATTTGCATTGCTCAATTAAGAACTAACTCTCATCAACTTTAGTGTGAAACTAGGAGGTGGAAACAACTGAAAGAAAATTGGGAATAAAGTGTGTGTGTACTTTACAATTTTGGGGTACTTGAATCTGAAAGACACTTCATTTTGGAGTGTGATGCTTATTGTGGCATTAGGAATAATTATGGTAGAGTCCTAACAATTGGGTCATGATATGGTCTTTTTAGTGAGGGGACTGTTGAAAATTTGGGAGAGCTCATCATAGTCCTACATAGAAAAAGAACATAATTGTTTAAGTTCAAATTTGCAACGCTGATTGTCCCATATGCTACTTTTTGTTGCTTTGTGGATGTTAAAAGTTCTTCATTTATTTTTATGATTGATATGGTCTTGTATGACATATTGGCACTAAAAAATATACCAACAATTGTACCTTGGTATGCAATGGGTATGTTGAAAAAGTGTGGAAGGTGAGTTAAGGAGAAAATTGATTTATTTATTGCACACATTTGTGCAATACATGAATTTTGGTATATCTATATTAAAATAGGTATAGAAAAACTGAATTTGGGATTGGAAAATTAAGAAAATTATTTTTGGTTTGCCATTCATGTTGGGAATCCTCTATGAGTGTGAAATTTGGGGAGGCATGTGTCAAACATAGTTGGAGATGGTTAGAAAGAATCTAGAAGTATCTAATTACAAGCAATCTCAAAGTCAAAACCTCTATCCTTTATGGAATCCTTTTGGTAGAAGCATGCACTTTTTCATTGGAGGCATAAAATATAACCCACTTAGAAAGTTATTTAAAGAAGGTTGAAAACATGGATAACCAACATGAATGTCCTAATACCAACTATAATGAAATATAAATTTTGTGATGTAGAAAAAATTAGGACTACCATGTGGATTAATCACATTGGACAAAAAAAACATATTACATCAAAGAATTTAACCCAACTTGGGAATATGTTGAAAAATTATATTTAGGGGCAATTAGTAAAGGAAAAGAAAAGCTCTTAGTGGCATAATTTAGGACAAGATTACATCATCTTAGGTGTGAGACAAGTTGGTGGGTGATACCCAAGGAATTCTAAGAAGAGGAACTTGCATAGGGTGTGGTGAAGATAAAATGACACTTTATCATGGAATGTGCAACTCTGTAATGTCCCGAAGGTGATTTCATCCCAGAGGTGATTTTGGTTTGGAGATGTTTTTGGTTCCGGAGGTGATTTCTATCTGGAGGTGAATTCTGTCCCAGAGGTGATTTTTATTCGGAGGTGAATTCTGCCCCGACGGTGTTTCTGTCCCAAAGGTGATTCTGGTCCAAAGGTGTTTTTGGTTCCGGAGGTGATTTCTATCCGGAGGTGAATTCTGTCCCAGAGGTGATTTCTGTCTAGAGGTGAATTATGCCCCGGGGGTGTTTCTGTCTCGGAGGTGATTTCTATTCCGGAGGCATTTTTGGATCTAGAGGTGATTTCTATTCGAAGATGAATTCTGTCCCAGAGGTGTTTTTTGTCCCGAAGGTGATTTTAGTCAGTAACTGGAGTGGTAACAGTAGCGTACATAGGAGCAAGTGTCTGTATAGAGTTGAGAGGCTGCAAGTCGTACGATTGGAAGGTCGTACAATGGTTGTTGTCTAGTCGTACTGTAGGAAGGCCATACGGTATGATTGCGTGGGGTCGTACGACTGAGAATTCCCATATGAAGTTGTTGTCTGAGATCATATAGTTGGATAGGAGACCATACAGTATGAAGACCGTACTGCTCAGATTCATCTTCATTTGTGTAGTTTGGCAGCCTAGAATGATATTTTCTAGAGTACCAAAACTTAGTATAATCGATATTATTTATATGTTGTTGATATAATTATTAATGCCATATAACATACTAATGATATTGATATTATGCAAAGATGTAGAGTCGCACGTGCAAGAGGATCCAAGAATAATAGTGATATAGACACCAGAGCAATGAATGCCAAATATCAACGATGCCACCAATTGCATTAATGCCAAAGATGCAAATAGATTTTGTAGATGTATACAAAGATGGTATTTCAAATTTGCTAGATCCAAAAAAAAAAACACAATAGATTTGGCGCACACTAAAATATCATAGTGATATTCCCAATGACAGACTAGGGTGGCTGTGAACCACCGAAACTGCAATAAACCAAATAGGGAGGATCTTTCACCTCCTAATGGCAGCCAACAGAATCTCAACATGAATTTGCAAATACAAATAAAATATCAAATCTCAACATGAAAAATACATCCTACATGTCGGTCATAAATACCCCTTCAGAGAAACTCCCGAGGGTTTACAAAAGAACGTCGACACAACAAACACCTATGAACAATAATAATAAAAATGGGCCACCTTTTATTAATTAAAGGTCCATTTATACTATTATTTAAATTTTGGGACCAGAAATTAATTAAAAATAATTTATTAAAAAATGGGGACATTACAAGTCCTCGCCACCCAAAGATTGCTTGCCCTCAAGCAATCCATCATCAATACTCCATGATTCCAAACTAGGCGCGTACACTGATAACTGTATCCAGTGGAACTGATGCAAGAGCATCTCCGTTCCTTGGCAATCCTGTGTCACCAAAAACATGTTTGTATTTTCCTATGTTGCTCAGTTCATTCTTTGACCGAGTTGGTTTGGTGTTGCTCAGTTTCCTTTGTTTACCGGGGTTGGTCGGTTATCTCTCTAGCGCTCAGTGAATTTCCCTGGCGTTCGGTTATCCTTTCTTATCGAGTTGTTTGTTTTAGTTTCCTGTTGAGGCCGAATCTTGCAATTAATTATGGTCATGGATTTAATGTTGGAATCTATCATTGGGAAGCGTGTGGATCTAGATCTGCTCATTCCTTCCGTTGATGGTGGATCTGAAGGCCGACTTGTTCAGTAGCTTCTTATATATAATATAATCTTTATTTGTAGTTTTGGGACATCAAATTAGGACATTAGAGATAGAAGATTGTTTCAGATCCTCGCATGTTGAAGGACTTTTGTACTTGAATTGTAATATCTGGCCTAAACCAGGAAGGCCTTACAACCTGACATGTATGAATCAATTGGAATAAATATATGAAGGATATATGCATTCTCTCTCTCACTTGTGTGTTTGTTGCTTCCACGTGTGATCTTTGCAAGATGGATTTGGTTAGGGTGTGCCTTTGGCCCCTCTCCCTATCCTCCCTTGTGCCAGGTGGTATCAGAGCTGAGGTGAGATCTGGATCTAGGTTTGCGAATCTAGGTTTGTGGGTTCCTTCTTGTCAAACCCTAGTTAATTTATTGTGGGGTAGTAGATTGTGATCTGGCATGCAATTGCAAAGGGTTTTAAGATAGTTCATGGGAGGCGAGATGCGGATCCAGGATTGGTAGACATGTTGAGACAACTTGCTGCTAGATTAGAAGCTGTTGAAACAACCCAGAGAAGAGGAAGACATCTTGAAGATGTTAGTGATGACGAAATTGAGGAAGAACAAGTTGATGTAGAACCTACACAATTTATGGATCAAGGTGAGGAAATATTGTTGAAGGCTTTGACAAATCTGAAATATACACCACACTTTAATCCTCTTGAGTATAGTGGAAAATTGGTTTTTGATGAATTGGTGGACTGGATCACCAAGATGGAAAAGTACTTTGAGTATGAAAATGTTCTTGAGGAAAAGAAGGTGAAAATTGCAAGCACAAAGTTGAAGAGTCATGCATCCTTGTGGTGGGAACATCTGTAGTTGGACAGAAAGAGGAATGGCAAAGACAAAATTAAGGTATGGAATAAGATGGTGAATAAACTGAAAGGAAAGTTCTTACCTTGTGATTATCAGATTAACCTAGTTAGGCAAATGCAAAGTTTGAGGTAGAAAGATAGCTTGGTAAAAGAATATACTAAGGAATTCTATAGATTAGATATCAGATCTGGACACGATGAAGATGATGTGGATATAATTGTTAGGTACCTGAATGGATTGAGAGTTTCCATCCAAGAAGAAATTAGTTTGGTTAAATTGGAGAACATTGAAGAAGCTCATCAATTTGCATTGAAAGCTGAGGAGAAATTGAACAAGAAACATGAGAAAAGACAAAGAGGTAGAGGTGGTAGATTCCCTAGAGGAAGAGGTATATCTTATGGTGAAGATAGTAGATTTGAACCTGAAAAGACAAACCTGGATAAAACCAAGACCGAGTGGAAGGGTGAAATTTCATCTAGAGGAAGAGGCAATAACTACTGAGGTGGTTATAATAGAGGTGGTTTCTGAGGAACTTGTTACAATTGTGGAGAAGGACATAGATCATTTGAGTGTACACATGGAAGTAATAAGGTTAGTAGTAGTAGAAATGCTTTGGTGCAAGAAGAGTCACCGAATGAACCTAAGAAGAAAAATAACTTGATGGTAAGGAGAGCACTTTGGAGTGAAAGTAATAAGGAAGATATGGTAAGGAAAAGTTTGTTTAAGACTAGATGTAGATTTTTTGATGAAGTTTGGAAAGTAATCATTGACAATGGTAGCTCAAAGAACTTGGCATATGAGGAAATGGTTACAAAGTTGCAATTGAAAAGGTTGGAACATCTGAAGCCCTATCAAATTTCATGGATCAAAGATGAGCATACACTCTTGGTAAGTGAACAATGTTATGTGAATTTGAAAATTGGAAAGTACTATGATAACATGTTATGTGAAAGCATGTCTATGGATTGTTGTCATATTTTGTTGGGTAGACCTTGGCAATATGATATACATGCTATATATGATGGGAGATTGCATAAATACACTATTTGGGCTGATGGAAGAAGACAAATCTTGATACCTTTGATTGAAGAACATGTTAGTAATGTTTGCACATCTGTGAAAGTTTGCTTGATGGAAGGAAGAAATTTTGTTAAGGATTTGAAGAAGAATGATGTATGTTTTGATGTGATTCCTAACAAACTGATTAAGAAAACAGAGGATAGCATCCTTGAGGAGATTGATAAGTTACTCACCGAATAAAATGAGATCATTTTTGACAATGTACTTGATGGTTTTCCACCGAAGAGAAGCATTGATCATTACATGGATCTAATCCCTGGAGCTAGTTTGTCGAATAAGGCACCACATCAGTTGACACCTACCGAGAATCAAGAATTGAACCGATAGATTCAAGAATTGTTGCAGAAAGGTTTGATCCGAGAAAGTTTGATTCCTTGTGTAGTACATGTTGTATTGGCACCTAAGAAGAATGGAGAATGGTGAATGTGTATGGATTCCAGAGTAATCAACAAGATAACAGTGAAATATAGGTTTCCTATACTGAGAATGGATGACATAATGGATAGTTTGATTGGAGCAAAGTATTTTACCAAAATTGATTTGAAAAGTGGGTATCATCATATCAGAATCAAAGAAGGTGATGAGTGGAAGACTAATTTTAAGACAAAAGAAGGTTTGTATGAGTGGTTGGTTATGCCTTTTGGTTTAACTATTGCACCGAGTACTTTTATGAGGTTGATGAATGAAGTTTTGAAGAAATTCTTAGGTAAATTTGTGATTGTATACCTAGATGATATTTTGATATTCAGTAAGACCAGAGAAGAACATTTGTTGCATGTTAAACAAGTATTGCAGAGGTTGAAAGAAGAAAAGTTGCTGATAAATCTGAAAAAGTGTTCTTTCATGAAAGAGGAGATTGTGTATTTAGAATTTGTGATTTCAGTTGATGGTTTGAAAATGGACCCTGAAAGGTTGAAGCTATTTTGAATTGGCCTACACCTGAGAATGCTAGTGAGGTAAGATCATTTCCTTGGTTTGGAAAGTTTTTACCAAAAGTTCATTAGGAATTTCAGTTCAATTTGTAATGCTATGACTAAGACTATGAGAGGAGATAAAAGATAATTCAAGTGCACACATGGAGCTGATAAAAGTTTCGAGACTCTGAAGTAGAAGGTTGTTGAATTGCCTATTTTAGCATTGCCTGATTTCAAAAAAGGTATTTCAAGTGGAATGTGATGCAAGTGGAAGTGCAATAGGAGTTGTGTTGAGTCAAGAAGGTAAACCTCTTGCTTTATTTAGTGAAAAGTTGAATGATACAAAAAGGAAATATTTTGTGTATGATCAAGAATTCTATGCTATTGTTCAAGCCCTGAAGAAATTGAGACATTATTTGATACCGAGTGAATTTGTGTTGTATACCGATCATAAAGATTTATAGTATTTGGGTAGTTAGAATAAGTTGAATCAGAGACATATGAAATGGGTTGAGTATTTGTAGAGTTATACAGTTGTGATAAAACATAAGAGTGGAGTCACTAACTAAGTTGCAGATGCTTTGAGTAGAAGAAGATCTTTGATGACCAAGATGAAAATTGAAGTTCTTGGTTTTGATGACAAGAGAGATTCTTATGAATTTGATCTTGATTTTTCTTAGCCGTGGAGAAAGTGCAGAGCACCTATTCAAGATCAACTGAGTACTAAATGGGAATAATATTTTATTCAAGGAGGTATGTTGTTTAAAGGTATTCAGTTGTGTATACCGAGAGGATCAATGAGAACTAATTTGATAAAGGAGAAACATAGTAGTGGTTTGGCTAGACACTTTGGTGTTGACAAGACATTGAATTTTTTTTAAGGAGAAATACTTTTGGCCACAATTGTATAAAGATGTTCAAAAATTTGTGAAAAGTTGTGGAATTTGTCAAGTTGCAAAAGGACCGAGTCAAAATACTGGATTGTATACACCTATATCTTTTCTTGAGAAACCTTGGATTGATATCAGTATGGATTTTGTTCTTGGCTTACCGAAAATAGTAAGAGGTAATGATTCGATATTTGTTGTTGTGGATAGATTTTCTAAAATGACACATTTTATACCTTGTAGAAAGACATTAGATGCAGTAAATATAGCAGATCTTTTCTTTAAGGAAATTGTCAGATTACATGGATTACCGAGGAGTATCATCTCTGACCGAGACATTAAATTTCTTGGATACTTTTGGAAGACCCTTTGGAGGAAGTTTATCACCGAGTTGAAATATAGTTCTACATTTCACCCACATACCGATGGACAGACAAAAGTTGTGAATAGAAGCTTGGGTAATCTTTTGAGATGTTTAGTTGGAGACACATCAAGTAATTGGGATTCTGTGTTGGCACAAGCAGAGTTTTCATACAATAATTCAGTGAATAAGAGTATTGGAAAAACACCTTTTTAGATTGTAAATAGCATACAACCGAGAGGTATATTAGATTTGAGGGGTATTGCTGATGAAAGAAAGAGAAGTGCTGAAGGAGTGAAGTTTGTTGAGTACATGAAGACATTGCATGAAGATGTGAAACATAAGTTGGAGAAGATTAATCAGAAATACAAAGATAGAGCTGATAGATCTAGAAGACATAAGACTTTTGCAGTCGATGATGAAGTGATGGTTCATTTGAAGAAAGATAGATTTCCTGTTGGAACATATGGGAAGCTAAAAATGAAGAAGTTTTGTCCTTGCAAGATTTTGAAGAGATTTGACAGTGGAAATGCTTATGAGATTGAGTTACTTGATGACATGGACATATCACCTATTTTCAACATTGTTGATTTATATGAGTACCATGAGTTAGATGAAGAAATGACAGTACCAAATGATTATCCTAAGAAATAGATAGAAGAAGTTGAATAGATTTTGGAGCAAAGAATTGGCAGAAGTACAAGAGGAAAACAATATATGGAATATCTGGTAAAGTGGAAGAATATACTGATCAAAAATAGTTCATGGATTTCACAATCTAAGTTGGATTCAACTCAGATCATATCTACTTCATGATTCATAGAATCATTTCAAATAACCCCAGGTGTCTGATGTAGGAGCATCTCGGGTCCTTGGAAATCCTATGTCACCAGAAACATGTTTGTGTTTTCTTGTGTTGCTCGGTTCATGCTTTGACTGAGTTGGTTCAATGTTTCTCAGTTTCCTTTGTTTACTTGGGTCGATCGGTTATCTCTCTGGCGCTCGGTGAAGTTCCCCAGCCCTCGGTGATGCTTGTTTGGTGCTCAGTTATCCTTTCTTACCAAGTTGTTTATTTTAGTTTCATGTTGAGGCCGACTCTTGCAATTAATTATGGTCATGGATTTAATGCTGGAATCTATCAGTGGGAAGTGTGTGGACCTAGATCTGGTCATTCCTTCTATTGATGGTGGATCTGATGACCAACTTGTTTGGTAGCCTCTTGTATATAATGTAATCTTTGTTTGTAGTTTTGGGACATCAAATTAGGACATCAGAGATAGAAGCTAGGAGATAGAAGATTATTTCAGATCCTCACATGTTGGAGGACTTAATATCTATCCTAAACTGGGAAGGCCTTACAGCCTTGCATGTATGAATCAATTGGAATAAATATATGAAAGGATATTTGCATTCTCTCTCTCACTTGTGTGTTTTTTGCTTCCGTGTGTGATCTCTACAAGGTAGATCTAGTTAGGGCGTACCTTTGTCCCCTCTCCCTATCCTCCCTTGTGTCAAGAACCCTCAAGCCGCAACATGACCACGCACATGTACCTAGAAGTAAGTGATAAAAGTAACTCTCCATCAAGCTTTCACTGCTCCACTCTGATATAATTGTTGTCATGCCTAGAGTCACCAGGATTCCATTGAAACCAAACATCAAAGATATCGATGCTTAGATCCCAAGCCAAGTGTGGACGTTAGTAGTAATATCTTTTGAAAACTCTATGCTGATCCTGGACCACATGCACATAGTTGGATTTAGTTGGGACTAATAAACCATCATCAAACTTTCGCTATGCCACTTTGATATAAACATTTCCATACTCTTCACCAGGATCCTAACAATGCCAATCGATGAAATCTTTTATCCCATCATGTTCAACAATCTCTTGGCCATGTCCACAACCATAGACACAATGACGGCAAGGGACATGAAGAAAGACACCATGACAAAGGACAGAGCCTCAACGAAGGATAGAGCCTCGATGATGGATGAAGCCTCGATGATAGACACAACCTCGATGGTGGACAGAGTCTCAGCGGGGATGACGACAAAGAGAAAGTTGGCAATGAATAGAGTCTCAACGGTGATGGCAACAGAGAGAAACTTGTTGAAAGACGGAGCCTCTGTGATAGACAGAGTCTTGGCGGTGACAGTGACAAAGAGAACCTTGGTGATGAATGGAGTCTTGGCAACAGACACGGCCTCAATAGAAAATAGAGTCTTGGCGGTGATTGCGATGGACAGAGCCTCGATGACAAAAAAGACCTCGGTGATAGACACAGTCTTGGCGATGACACAACCTTGGTGACTGATAGGGCCTCGGTGATAGACACAGTCTTAGAAATGGACACAACCTCAGTGACAGATAGAGCCTTAGAGACAGACACAACCTCGACAGGGGATAGAGTCTCGGCGGCAACAATGATAGACAAAGCCTTGGTGATAGATAGGGCCTCAGAGACAAACACAGCCTTGACAACTGATACAACCTCAATGATGGACAAGGCCTTCGTGATAGACACATCCTCAACAATAGACATAGCCTTAACGATGGATAGAGCCTCAGTGAAAAATATAGTCTCAACAACTGACGAAGCCTTGGTGACAGACACAGTCTCGGTAGCAGACACATCCTCGATGACGGACACAGCCTCGACAATAGACAAAGCCTTAGCGGTAGACATGGCCTCAATGACGGACACAACATCGGTGACAAACATAGTCTCTGCAACAATGGACACAACCTTGATGTTGGACATAGCCTTGGTGGTAGATAGAGTCTCGGTGGCGACGACGACGAACCGAGCCTTGACGATAGATAGAGCCTCAATGATAAACACTGCTTGCTGCACATAAGGGAGGGCTCCAAAATAAACCGATTGTAAGCCTAGCTCATGAAACGAAGAAGAGCTTATGTCACCTTGATCTATCCAGGCTGTCTTGGCCAGATCCCTACAAGAAAATTCTTCATTTTTTAGGTGTTCTCCACATGTAGGTGTAGTAGAAAAGTTTAGAAAATCCTTTTGGAGCAACCTTGTAATCATGCCTTCACCCTCCTTGTGTAATGCATCACCCTTATTGTCGTCATCTACTTTCTCCCACTTGTGTAAATGAGATATTAGTTTTTCTTCACAATGCTTGAATACATTATTGACCAATCTACATGCTACCATAGAAGGGACACATTCTAGATTATGAACACCCCACAACATAGATATGATAGGTTGGGGTATTTCATCCATCTCTTCAATGCACGAAATCATAAGGCTCTCTATAGCAATTGAAACCTTAGTATCATGACACTCCTTGATTGTGACCATGAAGTGATGAAATATATCATGGATCAAGTCTTGCAACTCTAGATCTAAGAGGAGGTTAATTACTTTGACATTTTCACAATTCTCCAATATTATAGATCTCCTGCCAAAAGGGTCACCACTGAAGTCATCAAGACTCTGAAAGTTGTCAAGGATCAAATGCAATATCTCTATTATGGTGTTGTCATCATACGATTCTATAGGAGCCCAAATTCTCAAAATCTCACCAAGACATCTTGTAGCTACCAACTTCATTTCCTTGTCATGGTGTCTCAAAATCCTGGGTCCACTTAAGGCATCCTTAATCAAAGAAATTATCGTCTATATAAATCTTTAAGGTAATTGGTCCACCTTACACAAACATACTTCCAATATATCTAATGGAAGATCAACACCCTCGTTGAGCTCTTTGCCAATCTTTTGTAGTGCCTTCAACCACCACTGTCCATCACTGTTGGGCACCATGGTGTGATCTGAATCCAAAAATCTCTCAATCATCCCAACAAGTTGGAAAGATCACTAGCTCTAATACGACTGTAATGTCCCGAAGGTGATTTCGATTTGGAGGTGTTTTTGGTTCCAGAGGTGATTTCTATCTAGAGGTGAATTCTATCCCAGAGGTGATTTATGTCTGGAGGTGAATTCTACCCTAGAGGTGTTTCTGTCCCAGAGTTGATTTCTGTCCCAGAGGTGTTTTCAGTTTCGAAGGTGATTTATGTCCGGAGGTGAATTTTGTCCTGGAGGTGTTTTCCGTCCCCACTAGTACATTTGACCCACATTTCTGACCAAGCATTAAAATGGATTTGCTTGTTCAGTTTATAGAAGGAAAATTTTGATTTTTTTTAATCCATTCCCGTGTTGGTCAGAATTATGACAACCATGACATGTTGGTCGTAATTATGACCAACACAGACATATAACTTTAAAAAAAGGCGGTTTCATTTTATTTCATTTTGTTTTTTTGGCACAAAGCATAAGGAGGGAAGGAGGGAAGGAGGGAATCTCTCGACACCACCTACGCATCTCTCATGAACACCACCTGTAAGGGCATCTCTCGATTCATTCTCATATTATAATCACAACCATCATTATTTTGTATGTGAATGGTGGTGTTATCTTGGAACAAAGATTACATTATATTTCATTTTATTTCATTGTTAAACCCTATGCCACCAGGTTATATTTGTGTTATCCTGTCAAACTACCCAAAAGCCACATGGGCCGTATTATATTCACAGCCATCATAACAACAACGACTATGCAGCCATGAAAATTGTAAACCCTATGAAGGGAAACACTTAGTTTTATTTTCAAAAGTTTGTAAAAAGTTATACAAAGAAAATAATTTTCATGGTTGGATAGCCACTACCCATCATAAAAGGGGTTGTTGGGTGCATTATTGAGATCAAAGCTTGATTTTCCCTTGACTGCATTACAAATGGCTCAGCAGTAGGGGAGAAGAGGATGCATTTTATTTTGTGGCCTACACTTTGGAGGTATTAGTTCTATTTTGTTTATAAATTTTCATTGGTGTTTTAAACCCTCTTTTTCTTTGGGATGGATCACAGTAGCCATAGGGGTGGGAGAGTCACTTCATTATATGAAGACTTCAACACCAAAGCGTTGACTATGACCCCAAACTAGGAATAGTCAAGAACACCAGTTAATTTACTCTGCCTTAAATGCAATCAAAATACTAAAATGAAGATATGAACATGTAAACAAAACACAAAACAAAGTTTTTACACCTCCATCCAATCCAAACCACATTCTACACAACCATTAGAATTTGTTATTGTTCTGATTGTACCCTACAAGACAATACACAGTTTGTAGAGAATGTTTTTGTTTATTTGATGAACACCATTTGAAAATGGTTCCTTAAACACACCAACTCCACACCTCCTTCCACTCATGTGGATCCACCATAAAATAGACTCTACTCTTCAAAGAAACTAACAACAACCTCTAACTAACTATCTAATTGTCCCTAAACAGTCTAAAACTGACTGTTACAACAAAATGGGATTAACAGTGTTGTCAAGTTGACAACCAATGTTGTCAACTCGACAACATAACTCTAATATCTCTTCTAATGAATTTTAAAAGGTTTAAACATAACCTTTTCTAACTTTACAACTTCTTGGCATCTTTGCACTTTGAGTGCAATTACATGATATTAATGGCATTAATGGCCATATTATAAACCTAGACAACCATATAGGTCCTTATCCATTACATTCATTCTTGGATCAACCAAGTGACCCCAAGGTTACATCCTTAACCCCTATGCCATTCAACTCCTATTACATCAATTCAACTCTATCATGCCTTTATACATTTAGGGTATTACATCAAATACATAAAAGTGGCTTCAAGCCATATTTCATTCAAATATATTGATCTTGTAGATCATTCAATCTTCATGAGTCATCCATGTGACCCTCTCTTCATGTCTTCATCAAGGTGCCCTGCACCATACTCCCAAGGATCAAATCAATCCAAGTCCCTTGGATTGGGGAGTTTCTTTATTTTCCTCCAATCTTTAGTCACTACTTGTTGAGGACCTACAACCTAATTGTATCCTCTGTTCATTGGCATCATGTACCTACAATCAAAGACCATGTGCCAAGCACTAAATCTATCATCCATCATATCTACATTCCCATAGATGTCTGTAACATCACCATTCACATGATCAACAAGATAATATCCATGAAATCATGTCAGAACAGTGTTAGAAATAAAAATAATCAAATCTTTCTTATTCACCAAAACATATGTTTGGTACTCCACTCCTTCATCCATTAGTTTAAACACTTCATCCTCCTGCTCACACACACACACACACACACACACACACACACACTAGTTTTTCAAAGTCAGAATTAGAATTATTAGTAGTGTGATTATTAATTAAACCATTTACTATTTTAACAATTAATGTATTATATTACTTAAATATTTTGAGTATGTGAAGTAATTAAGTTTAGAGTGTAAAGTGGTAATTGATAGGTTTTATTTGGGAATCATTTTATGTGGTCCTGGCATTTTTCTATACTTAGTGTGCTAATGGTATATGATATGATGGTATTCGTGGATCTCACTCGAATGGTCAAATCAATAGAAGACTAAAAGTCATCATCCAAATCAGATGATCAAATTTACTACTAAGCTCTTCATTTTTGTATTTAGATAACTCGTGTTTAACATCATTGCATGATAAGAAAAACATCATTTTTTGGTCAAATTTATGAAAGATGACATAAGTGTTGAGATTATGGCCTTTATGACAAATATATTATGCCTTGGATAATAAATATATAGAATATATATTTATTATTATTATTTGATATACATAAATAATAATATTAAATATAAGGAAATATTTATTATTTATTATTTATCAATAAATCAATTTTATGTGCTTAATGGTCTAATTTAAATAATGATTAGACAAGGGCCCAAGTCGACCTCTTGGGCAAGTATATTTTATATATCCAAGTCGACCTCTTGAGGAGGCACTCCACTTGCATATAAAGGTAGATCGATTCTTGGAAGAGATCATATAAAAAACATAACATATAATCTTCCTCCCAAGAATCAATCATTCCAAGCAGCGATTTGGAGCAGAGATTATAAGCAACGAAATTCATTGGCATTGAATGGTGAATTACATCTTCCTTTGGATTGTGATTTTTCTCTGCACTTAGAAGCAATATTGATCACTTTTGAAGGAGTATATTATTTAAGTCTAAGGGTAGCAAATTCTGGTATTAATAGATGTGAATTAAATCAAATTTTGAGGAGCAAAATCTGACTTTGGAGGAGCGATCTAGTAGCAAATCACAAGGAAGATCTAAGGCAATTACAATCTGATCCAAGGACAAAAACAAAGTGCAGATTGGTGACACTTTGGAAGCCCTAGGTGGGATGACCTGGCACATACATATCTACACATCTTGGAGAGTTTAAAGATGTTGATTTGAAGACCATTTCAAAGCTTCAATCCAGGTACTATCTCTCTTTGTTTTCAATTATTTCCTTATATCTTGTGCTTAGTCTTGAAAGACCTCTATAGTTTGATCATTCCTTGATAAATCTGGAAAATACTAACAATAAGCACATCTTAAACCTTTATTGGTTAAACCATCAACATGCAAGATGCATTGGTCTCTATAATGCAAAGGTGGTGTGTAAGTCTTCATGAGCCCATACCCTGATTGAAATGAGTGCTCAATCCGTCAGCAAGTGATGTTAATATTTTCCATATTTATGCTAGGAATATACAAACTATAGAGATCTTACAACTAAGCACATGATATAAGAAGACAATCATAAAGAAGGAAATGAATGTACCCAAAATGTAGTAATTAGAGATTCTTGAAGTTGACTATGAAGGTCTTCAAACTAGATCTAGGTATTATCCTCTAACAATACCAATCTAGGTATATATTCAATTGAAATGTCAAACTAGATCTACCCTTATTCGATGGTCTAAATATTAGATATTTAGACCATGAATATGCAAGTGTGTTCTTAGATCTGTAGAAGCAACTCGCAACTCTTTTCTTCAATCAAATCTGCACTTGAATGTTACCAATCAAAACTTCTATTTATGTTGTATAGATCACACCAATGATTTCGCTGATCTGGGATGCATAGCAGATTATGTTCTCTTCTTAGAATATAATCATGGATCTAAGTCTTTTCTCCACATCACTTAGACAGTACTCCAAATCACTGCAACCATTTATGCTTCTATTGAACAACCTTTTGATAAAGTGTCACTTCCATATCGTTGAACCCACTATGTAGAGGTGTTGTAAATTTTTTGACTCCATCTATATGTTTTGTCTGAAATTTGCCCATGTGACCACAAAAATGGTCCATTGTTTATACTGATCTCAACATCCACAAAGGGATTCCCTATCTAACATTATTATAAGCACAATAATGAAAATATCAGGTGGAAATATATCAAACACAAGAAAACAATAGATTACACTGTAAACTAAAAACTATATGCTTACCCATACTAATATTAATCAATATCCTATACTACAATTATAGATAGTTTTTCCAACAAAAATCAAACCCCTTCAATATTTCTTATCAAAAGCATCCAAAATTGTGCATGTACCACATTACCCAACTCAAGTGAGTCATTGAATGAAAGTGTGAAAAAAAAATATTTTCTATCAAAATCATCCAAAATTGTGCATGTGTCACATTACCCAACTCAAGTAATTTATTTAACTCATTGAATGGAAGTGTAAAAATGATCTTAGAAGATAAAACATACAGAGATTCCTTTTAGATTTATAGGCTTCCTAGTTTGCTTTTTGTTGTAATCCAAAACAAGACCTGTTAGTTGAAGAACATAGTGTCCTGACAGTATTTGTATTTGCCATTAGAGCCACTTCATATGCATAGGTGATGAACATGAATATTTTCCTAAGCACTATTGGGAGCTAACCCAGCAACACATGTACTATTGTGAAAATCATCACAAGTCCATTTGTTGCGGGTTCTAGTTCCCAGTAATGCTTGGTCAAATCTGCATGATTTTCAAATCTAAATGGAACACTTTGTGCCTGACATACTTGAATGTAATACACCAAGAAGTACCAAATGATGAATGCTCAATTGTTGTAATCGAAAAGCATCAGAACCGTCCATTTCTAGAACTTGATTCATTCTATGTGGAATACTATTTTTTTCAATATTTTATTTCAGCTTGATATGTCATTCATTTTTCATATATATAGAGAAATGGATAGTTCTGAGACAGGTTTCTATGGCTATGATAAATGTCCCTCTTTGTTAACAAAATTAGAGTTGACAAAATGGTTGTTTAGTGATTGTATCTACCATTAGAGCCACTTCATATGCAGAGGTGACGAACATGCAGATTTGCCTAAGCACTACTAGGAGCTGACCCGACAACACATGTACTATTGTGAAAATCATCACAAGTCCATTTGCTGTCGGGTCTAGTTCCTAGTATTGCTTGGTCAAATCTGCATGTTTTTCACCTGTTCATATACCAAATGATTAATGCTCAATTTTTTTAATGGAAAAGCATCAGAATCATCCATTTGTAGAACTTGATTTTCTATAGTCCTAATGATTTTTCTTATTTCTTGTCTTTTGTCCCTTTTTGATTTCCTATGTCTGTGCTTAATGACAGGATTTTGAACATTATTGAAAAAGTGTGTTTCTTTTTTTGATTGTGGGGTTCTACATTGTTTGTTGCTCTTGATAAATTAGGCCTTGAATTTGAATTTTTGTTCACTATTTTATTTCAGCTTGATATTTCATTCATTTTTCATATACACAAAGACTACACATGCTAATAAAAAAATGAGCTATTTGATTTAGGTTTACTGTGCATGATTGTAAATGGTCAATATTTCTGATGGTACTCCTTAGTGTATTCCATTTAAAAATAATCATGTTTCTATGGCTATGATAAATGTCCCTTTGTGTTGAGAAAATTAGAGTTGAGAAAATGGTTGTTTAATGTCTGTATCTGCAGGTTGCAAATAAATCATCCTTCTTCCACCAACATTCTAGTCAATGTACAAGTAACGAGTCATTCCATTCAAGAAAGACCATATCTGACAATATCAACCCATAACAAAATAAGTAGTATGCAGAATTCAGTGTATGCAGAATTAGTTTTGCAAAATTGGCCATGTTGATGATGATTATGAAGAAGATTTGAAAATATTGCACCAATATGAATTGGATCAATCATCATTTTCAAATCTTCTTCATCAATCACCATTAGCCATTTTCCAAGAGAAAAAACCTTTCTCTATATGAATCTTGGTTTATATTTCCCTGTAATCTAATTGGTAATTTGAAGTCATCAATAAAAACTTACAATCCTAAATAATTAGTATACCTTTGATGGCTTCATAATTATTAAGTGAAAGGGAGTTTTCTGATCTGGAACCCCCTTTGGTGATGATCCTACGCAGTTCCACATAGACACAACATGTTCCTTAGAAGATTGGTTCTTTAATTTACTAGAGCCACAAATATTCTTTACACTGTTGGAGGTCATGTGGTTACAGTTACAAATTTACTTGGGGACATTACAACAAGTTATCACAATGGTTGTTTAGTGACTGTATCTACCATTAGAGCCACTTCATATGCATAGGTGATGAACATGTAGATTTTCCTAAGCACTACTAGGAGCTTACCCAACAACACATGTACTATTGTGAAAATCATACAAGTCCATTTGATGCTGGGTCTAGCTCCCAGTATTTCTTGGTCAAATCTACATGTTTTTCACCCGTGCACATACCTTCTCTGATAAAATCTTATATGCATAGGTGATGAACATTCAAATTTGCCTAAGCAGTACTGTGAGCTTTCCTACAACACATGTACTATTGTGAAAATCATCACAAGTCCATTTTTTGCAGGAAATCTCACAATACACATGTCTCGAGGTCTAAAGGAAACACAAGAATTTGAAGAGTCACGAGTCTTAAGATTGTACTTAATATAGCCAAACTTCATTCAATGGTACATTCAAACATGAAACAAACCATTCTTAAACCAATGATCCAGATTAAACTAGTAAACCGAAGGACAACAAATTGAATTTTATTAACTTGATGTGTTGTGAAAAGAAATGAACCAAAAATAAATGCAGTAAGTGCAACTAATATTGCTTTGGAGGAATGCAATATGATTGTTGTAATACCCCAAAAATGGGCTATAAGTTCATTAACCTCCTATATTGACACATCAAATGAAATCAACATCAAAGTCCTAACCTAAGGCACATCGGCACATCATCGAATCCTAATTGATTATTCTAAATTCTGCATCAAGAAATATTCCTATCAATATTCCTAATTTATCATAATTATTCTTAATTTAATGATTATTTGGTGATAAATCTTATTTATCCTACAGTTTGATTAATTGAATATTCTCAATATTTAATTAATTAGATTTAATACGGCCACTTAATTATTTAATTAGATTTAATTATATTTATTCCTAAATTGTATTATTCCATTTTGACAATAAATCAAATATCCTATGACTAATTGATTAAATTCCTATTTAATTAATTAAAGCCAGTTGTCAAATTTAATAATATAGCTTTTGAATAAAAGTTTGATTTAATAATTGATTAACCCATAAATCAATTGTTTTATTTTTAAAATCAGTTAAGTTGAGGATAAATCACTTTATTTATTTATTTAATTCATGATTAATTATGCACATCCAAAAAACAATTAAACTATAAATCATAAAATCAATTCAAGTTGTTTTAAAAATAAACTCAACTCTCTTTTGAGTTAAAAGCTAATCTCAACTTCTGATTTAAATCAAAAAGCTATTTTTGCATGATTTTTTGTGAGTTAATTATCTTTAATTCCTTGTTGACTCAAAAATCAACTAGAGTGATTTATGGTTTTTTCCATGCACCTCCAAAGCCCTGGATTTCTATAAAATTAAGGCTTCAGCTCTTCACAAATCATCTCACAAGTTTGCATACTTACTCTACCAAAATCAATCCAAGAATTTGCACAATCACGCTAGTGAATCGACATCTGAAGAATTGAAGCTTCTTTGCAAATCAACAACTTTTGTGAGATCAATCTTGTCATTTTAGTTTCATATTTAGCATATCATTGTTAGATTAATTGTATTGCATATCAGTTTTTCATCTAGAATAGATTCATATCAGTTTATTTCACCTTATTGCATAGAAAACCAAAAAAAGAAGAAGATTAATTTGCATTCATCTCATATCTAGATTCTACATTCAAATCCTTTGTTTAGGTGTCGTTAAGGTCATTGATCTCGGTCCAATCTGAGAATACATAATCACATCTACTAGAAGGCAGTAAATCGCCTGGTTAGATTAGTTTCCATTTCACTGCACGATTTTGATTTTAACTAACCTTTAATGTTTTACTGAAGTGTTGTGTCTACAGCTAGGTACAAAATTCACACACACATTTCTGGCGTCCACCGTGGGGCTCTGAAATGGGTTTCCATTCCATTTCTATCAATTTCTATCATCTTCTTGTCGTTTTCTATTCCAAGCTGTGATTTTTAATTTTTGTCCATACAATTTTCATACAAGTTTTGTCAGAAACTCGTACCAGGAGATACCCATTGTCATACGACAATTGATTTGATCGAGGATCGTGCCATCAAAAATACAGTGTTGTTTGGAAGCTCTTTTGTCGTATGATCCTATACCTAGTGTCGTATGAGTTTCTGGATTGTCGTCTGGGAGGTGACCCACTATCGTACAAGTTTTAGTGCTAGGTTTCAATTGTTGTTTCACCTTTTCAGGTAGTTTTCTAGATTTATTTTCCTAATTTGGACTAACAGCTAACATTAACAATTGAAATTTGTTGTTTCTGATTGATTTCTGCTGATTTTGATCGGGAAAAAGTGTGAGAATTGCTAAAAATAGGTAAGAATCTACTAAGCGCATTGCGAGGAATTCAGGTAATCTTCTCAGCTGATAACATTTTGATTTGGATTAAAAAGAACTCTTGCGTGTCAAGCTTGTGTGACCTTTATTGCTTTCATATCACATATTTCATTTTGGGCTATAAAAATGAACATAGATTTTCTTTTCAGCATCTTTGTTACACATAGTAAATAGGCCCTATGAACACTATTTGTGGTTCTTGAGAGAGTGGGTTTCCAGTGAAACTCTTCTCAACAAAGGAATCCTTGTAGGTAGGGAGGTTACTGAGAGCATCTCATGTTCTAATAGATTTGTGTGTCTTCAGCTTCTGATTGATACATTCTCTCTCCGGAGAGGTTGATAGATCATGAGTGGTTGACATCATAGATCTTTGTGAGATAATCTTGGTCTTAGCATGTCAGATTAATCTATCTGCTTTGTTTGGGTTAAAAGTGAAAAGGCTAGAGGATTATGCTCTACTCCCTTTTTGGGTAGTACCAGAAACTCAGATCCTTGAATCTGCAACCAATCTCCATGTGGTATCTTTTGTGAGTCACCTTTAGAGAGGGTTAACCGTAGTGGATATTCCCTTAATTCGGTTAACCACATTGACGGAACCTCAAGCGGTAATAGCCATTTTCATCATGGTAGCAGCAGCTACTATATAAATGTCCTTGTGGAGGAAATCTTCATAGGTGTGGTCTCTTGTTGGGCTGTCAGATCCCCTAGCAGCTCCTGATTGATTAATTTCTCAGACTGTGTCAAAACCCCGGTGCGCCTAGATTGGAGGTTGCCCTCTTGAGATCACAAAAGTTGCAGAGTCAGACCATTACTAAAAACCCTAGTGAGGCCAAATTTTCATTTTCTAGGAATATGTGCATTATTGAAAAACTTTTTGGAACATACACAAGTAGTATTTCTAGGGATTAGCATAATTCAGTCACTTGATTGTTCATGCACAGGGTTGCTTTGTCTCCTGTTCATTATTTTCAGACATGCTTGAAATCACTTGCTTGCTATTTTGCGTGCTTGTTTATCTATCTGGTTACTGAGAACGAATCAATCCGCTACAATCTTCAAATCTGGACAGACAATTTTGTGAACAATTTGAAACTAAAAATTAGAAAAATTGCAAAATTTGATGTCAAACACCTTTTTGGAGTCAAAAGTCATCTTGTAAAGTCAGAAAGTTGTACAACTTTTGGCTATTGTCATTTTAGAACTCCTAGATTGTCGTATGGTATATGGTTCATTGTCGTACGAGTTTTGCTGCCAGTTAATTCCAAAAAGTCAAAAACCCTGCTATCAATTATCATGCGAGTTTTGCAATAGTCGTACGAGCTTTGTCAATTATCATTTCATGCTATACCCACTATCGTACGAGCCTGTAGAAAGTTGTTTGAGGAATTTTGAAAAATTACCAGAAAGTTGTCAGAATTGTCAGATACCCAGCCTTTTCAGCCTATTTCCAGAATCTGTCAAACAAATCATTGTGTTAGGAACAGAGCAGCAAATACTGAGAATCCAATCATTTTCCTAAAGTGGCTTTTTGAATCTGATTTAGCCTTCTATTTTATCGATTTGAGTATTTTTCATCTTGTGTCAAAACCTTGTCATAACTATCAACCTTCAATCCATCTTCAAAAATGGCTAAGTGTTGTGAACTCATGTCCGCTATCTTTTGGGAATCTACCCATACATACAGGGCACAGTCTCCTTCATTTATGTCTAATCTAAGCTTCAATCAATCAAACCTTGACAAGGTTGCGTCATTCGATCTTCTTGAATCAGATCTTTCTTCAGTTGTCTTCATCATATTCTTTTGCTTCACCCCAGGTTAATGGTGGAAACTAGAACTTCCTCTCACAAGAAATCTAGAGAAATATCCCATACCTTACCTTTGAATACTCTCGAGGCTCCAACTCTTGAGCAACTCTACAATTCTAGTCTTTACGAAGACGACGGTCTTGGCAATTTTTGATTGAAATCTGGTTACATTTCTCCTTCATCAACTCACGGAGGTAATCAACAAAATCCTCCTCAATCTATCCCAGGGAGAACTCCTACCATGTCTCAAGCAGGGACAAACTTTGGCTCTCAAAGAGCTCAATCTCAACATGGTGTAGATCAAGAACCTACACCTTCTGAAATTGCTCAATGTCAAAATGATGATAACTTCAAAAGAATGATGAAGCATTTCTTGAAAGAAGACAGAGAGGCATACTTTTTACAATTATCTCATCAAGGAGCTAAACTTCCTCCCAACTTTAATGTTGAAGATATCATTACGCATGAGGAAGAAACTCCACTCACAGCTATGATGAAACAAATGCATGCCATGCAAGTCAAACTTAATAAACTTGAGAAAGAAAAAGAACCTAAGGAGTTATCCATGGAGGCCCTATGTCCTTTTCCATTCAATAAAGACTTGTATATGCCACCATTCCCAAAAAGAGTGGAGATGCCTAAATATGATAAGTATGATGGACACTCTGATCCTCAAGATCATGTCAGATAATTCTGTACACAATCTATGGAGTTCATGCATGAACCAACCTATCTGATGCATCTTTTTCCTCAATCTCTGGGAGGAGCAACCATTCATTGGTTCTCTATATTGCCTTCTACTATCAAAACTTTTAAGGAGTTGATCAAATTATTCTATTAGCAATATCCTACAACATTCAACATCCAGTCACCATGATTGATATCTGCAATCTCAAACAATATCCAGGAGAACCATTCCAAACATTTCTCAAGAGATGGAGGAAGAAATTCTCTCTATATGCCAGGCCTATTCCAGAAACTGAGAAACTGGAAATCTTCATCAATAATCTTGTCCCAGAGATCAACTACCCTTTACAAATGCAAGATCATACATCTTTTGATAAGATGGTAGACAATGCGATCAAAATTGAAAAGGTAATTGTGAAAAAAAGAGACATCACACTTCAAAAGGACAAGTACGAATCAGGGTCCAGTTCTAAAGACAAGAACAAAAATTGGAACAAGAATAAAGGCATCGTCACAGATGGCATTGTTGATACTATCCATGCCCCATCAAAGGCACCAGCTTTCAATCTAACTATTGGCACCCAAGCCATCAAAGCTTCAGAGAAAAAGGTGTCCGAACCATCTCAAAAGAAGCCATAATACAAATCTTGGTCCACTGATAATAAATGAAAGCTCACTCCTCTTGGAGAATCTTTAGAATCAGCTATGAGAACTCTACTAGCTAATAACATCATCTCTTTGCTTGAGATCCGACAATATGATCTTGACCCTAAACCAAAATGGTGGAGGGAGAATGAATTTTGTGATTTCCATCGGGGTAAAGGTCACGAAACTAATAACTACTTATGCTTGAAACATACTAATCAAGATCTGATTGATAAGGGAGACATCACGATTGACAATCATAAGAGAAATAATGATCATAAATCATTCACAAAACCATTTCCAAAACATGGTCAAGAAGTTTCATCTTCTCAGCCTAATATGGGGGAAAAGATCAATTATGCTTACCCTTGAAATAATGCTATTATCAATATGGTTGAACCTTATGTCTCTGAGCATTGCAATGTCATCACAATTGTGCGAAGAGATAGAGATCATACTTCAACTAATACAGTGACTCGATCACAAGCTCAGGCACATCTGAATGGACAAATCCTAGATTCATCAAATGTCCCTAAGATGACCTTCAATCTTTCTTCTGCTTCCAAATAGAAGGCTATTTCTAAATCTTCCAATCCTAAAGATACGAGGCCGACATCTTATAGCATTGTTCAACAACTCCAACACACTAATGAAAAAATCTCCATGTTTGAGTTGCTTCAGATATCTCTAGCTCATAGAGATATTCTAGATAAAGCTTTGCTCGGATCCAATGTTCCTGATGACCTTGATTTAGACAGGTTCCAGACTATGGTTGGACATCTTACATCTCCGCAATATATCTCCTTTTCAGAGGAAGATGACAACTCCTTGAGTCACCCACATAATCAGCCCCTACATTTAGAAGTCTTGATCCAGAACCGTAGAGTCAAACGTGTGTTGATAGATAGGGGTGCTGGCCTAAACATTTGTTCTTACAGCTTGGTCACACAATTGGGATTTTCAGAATTGGCTATTGATCCTAGAAAGAAAATAACTATAAAAGCCTATGATGAACAAGAAAGATCTTCTAAAGGCACCATTGCCTTACCTATCAGAGTAGGTTTGGTTATTAGAGATACTATATGTCAAGTCCTTGATCTACCTTTGGCTTACAACATTCTTCTAGGGAGACCATGGATACATGAGATGAAGGCTATTCCTTCTACATTCCACCAATGTTTGAAATTTCCTTATGAAGGAGTGGAGGTCACTATTCTAGCAAACATATCCACCACTTGCAATACATTGAAGGAGAGTGCGGATAAACTTGTGCCTAATAACAAAGAATCTTCCATTGAGCCAACAAAAGAAGCATCCACATCTAAAATGGAAGACGTTGCAAAAGAGGTCAATATCAAAGACAATAGTATGGGAGAATATACTATAGAGCCAGTCTTATCTATGACATCTCTACCTATCTCACCTAAGTCTTATGGACAATCTTTAAAACAGTCCAAACCAGACTCTAAAGAACCTCTAGAGGCATATAAAAAGAATTTTTTAGTAGAACAAGTCTCCAAGCAAGAATTTGAAGAAGATGAAGTTGTACTTACATGGCTATACAAGGATGAACCTGAATTTCAAGCTGTTCCAACTAGTGATTCTACAGTATCCAAAATCCCTTCTAAGACATATGGTCTAGGAGATAAACTGATAGCTAAGATGGGATATTCAGGTAAAGGACCTCTAGGAGTCAGAGGAGAAGGTCTTATAACACCTATTTCACATACTGGTAGGGCAAACAAAGATACTATTGGCTTAGGCTTTAAAAAGAAACCCGTCCACCTCAAAGGTAATTTTTCTCATGTCATAGAGCAGATAGCACCATGTGAACCCCTTCTTAAGAAGGAAGAAACTAAACCATCAGATAGTGATTCAGATAGCTTCAAACTTATCCCTTATGAGCGTTTACCTAAGGAAATCATAGATCTCCTTGAAATTGAAAATGATGCAATCAAAAGAATTAATGTAGTAGAAACACAAGAACCTACTATCAATCAAGAGATAGTTGCAACACAAGAACCAGCTAATCTCGAAGATAATCAAATAGACAAAGAGGAAGGTGGTAGTTATTCTGAGACAGATTCCCACGAGTATGAATTCAAATCAGGATCTGAGGGTAACCCTTCTTGGGGTATTCATCTTGACTTTACTCATGTTCTTAGATTTCCTAGAGGCATAGATGAAGAATCTAATGACTATGAATGGGGAGCCATTCCAGAAGAAAATGAGCTTATTACAGAGAAACATGTTGAGGTTATTCACCAATATGCACCTAAACTCAATGTAAGTCTAGAGTGAAATGATGAACCTATCGAGTCTGATCCATCGATGGCCGAATTGGACTACCACAATGACATTGAGCCTATTCACAAATTGAATGTCTTAAGTTGTAATATCACCTTTGAACTCGAGCATTGGGTTAGGACCAATGATGAAAAATCCCTATCCGTAAACACTATCTCCCAATCTTTCACCACTTTGACTATCCAACATCCTGAACTTCTTGATCAAACCTCCACAAATCCGAGCCATGGTATTTATACCTTCCCGAATGACTATGCCCTTGCTTGCTACCTCAATGCAGTTGAGCCTATGAGGACTTCCATTAGTGAACCGAGCATTAGCATGATGGAGTAGGACATCAAGTATCTTAGTCAGAAAAATAAGAATAAGAATAAAAAGAAAAGGAGTTTTGAGGGTGAAAACCACTTTGTGGCAATCTTAGAACCTACAAAAGTAAAAATAAAAGATGTGTCCAAAGGTGAAAACCTCTCTCAAGCGCCTAAGGATGAGATATTTGATGTCCTTCTGAGTCATTTACATGATATATCTTTAGTTCTAATTGAGCCCACTCAATCCATCAACTTGGGAACAACATAAGAACCACAGTTGATTCATGTAGCACAATCTTTATTAGAAGAAGAGAAGCAAAAATTTACAACATTCCTAATAGAGAAGAAGATCAACTTTGCATGGAAATATTCAAATATGCCAGGGTTGGATCCTAATCTTATAATGCATCATTTATCTATAGCTCCAAATGTCAAACTTGTCAAGCAAAAATTGAGAAAGATGCATCCTCATGTTGCACTCTTGGTAAAAGCTGAATTAGAGAAGCTCCTGAAAGCTGGATTCATCCGAGTTATTGACTATGTAGAGTGGATTTCTAATATTGTACCTTTTTCAAGACCAGATAAATCAATCAGAGTGTGCATAGACTTTAGAGATGTAAACAAAGCATGCCCTAAGGATGATTTTCCATTACCTAACATTGATATGATAGTGGACATGACTGTGGGCTTTGAGATGTATTCTTTAATGGATGATTTTTCTGGATATAATCAAATAAAAATTTCTCCAAAGGATCAAGAGAAAACTGCTTTTACATGTGCATGGGGCACCTTCTGTTGGAATTTCATGCCATTTGGGCTTAAAAATGCTAGTGCTACATATCAAAGAGCCATGACATCTATTTTTCATGACATGATGCATAAGACTATGGAGGATTATGTTGATGATACTTTAGCAAAATCTATGATTAGATCTGAACATCTAAATGACTTGAGCAAGATACTAGACAGAATGGAAAAATTTAGTCTTAGACTAAATCCTAAAAAGTGTGCTTTTGGTGTCACTTCTGGAAAACTCTTAGGATACATAGTCTCAAAGAAGGGCATTGAAGTTGATCCAGCTAAAGTAAAGGCTATCATGGAAATGCAACCTCCAAAGAATATTAGTCAAATGAGGACATTGCAAGGGAGTTCAATCTATCAGAAGATTTATATCACAACTAGTAGACATATCACAACCTTTTACAAAAACATTACATAAAGGTGTGACCTTTGCATGGAATGAAGAATGTGAGAATAACTTTAACCATATCAAGAAGTATCTCTCAAATCCTCCTATCTTAATGCCTCCCATTCCAGGGAAGCCTTTGATCTTATATGTCTCCGCTATAGATACATGACTGGGGGCATTGCTTGTACAACATGATGAGAATAAAAAGGAAAGAGCTATATACTATATCAGTAGAACATTGGTTGCATATGAGAAGAACTATTCAATGATTGAGAAAGCTTGTCTAGCTATGATCTTTGCATCACAGAAACTGAGACATTACATGTTAGCTCATACCACACATTTGGTAGCTAAGATTGATCCACTAAAGTACTTACTAAGCAAAGCTGCCCTCATGGGTAGATTAGCTAAATGGGTCATGCTCTTAAGTGAATTTGACATTGAATATGTTGAAAGAAAAGCTATAAAAGGACAACTTATTGCTGATCAATTAGCAAATGCACCTATGATTGATGATACACTAATGCACATGGAATTTCTAGATTCCTCTATCATGACTCTTTCTTCTAGAGAATGGCAGTTATTCTTTGATGGCTCCTATACACAGAATAGATCAGGAGCAGGCATATTATTTATAACTCCTCAAGGATACTCTATACCTAAAGCATTCAGATTAAAGTTCCCTTGTACAAATAATATTGCACAATACGAAGCCCTTTTGAATGGCATGAAACTAGCGATTGAGTGGAGAGTAACAGAGATACACATTCATGGAGACTCTTAACTTGTTATCCATCAAGTCAATGCTGTGTACCAAACTAAAGATGAAAAACTCATTCCTTACAAGAGAATGGTAGATGATCTAAAGAAGTATTTCTTATCTATCACATTTGAGCAAATACCTAGAATAGAGAATAAGGCAGCCGATGCAATGGCAATGCTATCTACTCTATTATAGTAGCCTAAACATGAGCTACGCTACGAGTTCCTAGTGGAAGTAGTATCTTATCCTGCATATGATTCCCCCAAAACTCGCATTGTCTGCACTATTGTTGGTCATGATTATCCATATACAAAAACCTATTTTCCTATCTCCAAGACCAAATCATTCCCGATACCTTCAACGGCCATGAAAAGAGATACCTTATCCGTAATGCCTCCTAATATGTCATCATTAGTCATGATCTATACAAACAAGGTCTAGATGGTACACTACTTAGATGTTTAGAACAGGAAGAGTCTCAACGTGTGTTAGAGGAATTCCATGATGGTATTTGTGGGTCACACTCAAACGGTTTAACACTAGCTCGAAAACTTATTAGGGCTGGGTACTATTGGCCTGAAATGGAGAAAGAGTCTATCAAGTTTGCTAAGAATTGTCAAAAGTGCCAAGTGCATGGCAACTTAATTCATGCTCCAGGGAGAGATCTAATTCCCTTTACTACATAATGGCCTTTTCACCAATGGGCATTTGATCTTATAAGAGCTATACATCCTCAGTCTTCTAATGGACATACCCATATAATCACAGCTATAGATTATTTTACAAAATGGGTAGAAGCAGTCCCTTTGACACAAGCAACTGGAAAGCAAATATCTATGTTCATATTGAACTATATCATATGCAGATATGGGATACCTCATTCCATAATCACAGATAACAGTGGACAATTCAAGAACAAAGATCTAGATGATTTATGTGCTAAATTTAAGATTACACAACATTGGTCATCTATCTACTATCCTCAAGGGAATGGACAAGCAGAGGCTTCTAACAAGAATCTATTGAAAATCTTGCACCGTACACTTAATAAAACAGGAAGAGACTGGCATCTCATGATCAATCCAGCTCTCTGGGCCTATAGAACAAGTATGAGAATGCCCACTAGGGCTACACCTTTCACTTTATTTTATGGGTCTAAAGCGGTACTACCTATTGAGGTTGAAATCCCATCACTAAGAATCAGAATGCATGGTCTAGTAATTGATGATGACTACAGAGTGTCTAGGTTGCAAGAACTTGAACTACTAGATGAGTGTAGACAAGCAGCGTATGATCATCTCAGAGTATATCAGAAGAGAATGTCTAGAGGTTACAACAAGAAAGTCAAACACAGAGAATTTCAGGTTGGTGATCTAGTCTTGAGAGAGAATGCTAAAAATCAATCACATCGAGAACACAAGGGAAAGTTTGAACCCAATTGGCTGGGTCCCTTTCTAATCATTACTACTTTTGGCTCTGGTGCCTATCAGCTCTCAATGACTAAAGGAGAACAACTCCAAGAACCAATCAATGTTCTCCATCTAAAGAAATTCTATGCCTAAGGCATTCAGTGTATGGTAAAATGTCCTGAAAAAATCTTAAAAATCTGAAAAAGTCCTGAAAAAATGAACATCTTGGTGAAAACCTAGCAATAGGCACCTTGATGATTCACAAAAAAAGTAAAACATATCCAAAGTACAAAAAAAAAAATTGAAAAAATGAAAAATACAAAAAAATGAGAAAAAAAGAAAAAGTGTCTTGGTGAAAACCTGGAAACAGGTGCCTTGGTAGCAAAAATAGAATCTCTGCCAAGATGGTGAAAACTTGGCAAACGGGCACCACTTGTTTCAAAATGCTCCATCTATCAGCGCAATCTTGGTCTTTCCCAGCTTTTAGTCTTGCTTTAGTTTGTACATATCTCCCGGTTTGTTTCTACTTTCAATAAGTCGGTCTGTACACTAATCAGCTCAAGCATCTGTATCCTATCAATGTTCACACTTGGGGGCAATCAATGTCATATCCTATGGTCTCCAGTACATCTTAGATGAATTATATCCAGTCAGAGTCCTTTGAAGCTTCATTTGGGTCCATCAGTCAGTCTCGTCTCTAGAAAGGATTTTACATCTACAACAATGCAATCAAACATCAAACACAAACTGAAAACAATATATGCTTTTTACATGCTTTTATCTCCTTGTATGCTTGCTGATTCGCATTGAGGTTTTTTCATATTATGTTCTTTCGAGCTCTTCGATGATGTCCTTTACAGGATTTAGAGAGTGATGACTGCGGGCATAATCTTTTCTTTGTCTTCTGCTTGTATGTGAAAATCTAACAACTTTGGAAATTCTGGATTGAAATGGTGTCTGATTGTAAGAGCCTCTATCTCGAATTGGATGACCATGCGTACCTCGACCATTGATACCTAGAAAATCCAAGGAAGTTTGATCTAACTATTGTCTTTTTGAGTGAGTTCTTTTTCCTACTGTGAAACAGGATTTTACCTAAGGAGGTGAATGATGAAGGGTCATTACGGGTAATTCACATTGGATTTAGAATGATCTCTTGACTATTTGATGTGTTTGAAATGCAAGGTGTATTCTGGTCATCATGATGTTTATGTTTTGATGCTTATACAAATTGCTATATCAAAATGGACATGATATTCAAGTCATCCTGGTGCTTATGCCTTGGTGCTTATATCTAATCCGACATTCTGAAAACAAAATCAATATTCATATATCCATGGTTTCCTAATCAGTGGGTGTTATATTGATTCCTGCGCATACAAATCAATATTCATATGTCTATGGTTTCCTAACTAGTGAGCATTGTATTGATTTATCCGGTTACCTATAAATTCAATGATGAGAATGACCGACCCATGATCAGTGACTAGGTCCTAGGTCCTAGGTTTGCATTTCATTCTGCATTTCATTTTGCACTTTGCATGACCTCACAAATTGCTTGAACACTTAAATGATTCTTCAAAAAAAAAATGCTAAACATGACTACAAGAGCTGAATCTTACACGAAGGTCCATCCAATGAAATAGCAAGTAGAATCCTTTTTCGAGATCAAAATCAAAATCTGAGATCATTTATATTGTCAACTGCTTGCACAATCAGCCTTCAATCATCACAGAAATCTAGAATTCAACTTAATTGATTATCTTACATCAAACTATCAAAATTTCAACTTGGTCAACTATGGTCAACTCATGGTCAAACCTAGTCAAACTTGGTCTTTTTGACCTCCAAACGATGTAGAATGCATTTTCGAACGTGTTTAACCACTTTTCAAATCAATTAACATGCTTCTGAACCATATAACGCTGACTTTTCATGTCAGATTTTAATTTTCATCCTGAAGGGGGCGTGGTATTGCATATCATTCAAAGTCTGTAATCTAAATTTGTAATCAATCTTTCATCAGTAATCAAGACAACAACCACGTCTAGTTGTTGATTCATCAAAAAGACCTCATCGCTTGGGGCAAATCAATCATTGCTCGGGGCATATCAGATTCATCGAGATCCATATCAATTTGGTATTCTCTTAATCTTGTAAATTGTATCAATCTTTTGTAACCATTAGTTCATTAGTGTTATTTCCTTGGTTCTTCGTAACTGAAGGGTTCAGATGTGATACCAATGTGATTCTTATCGACAATCGGGTCTGGAATCGGTCACTCACTTCTTCGCAATCATAAGGTTTAGAATAAGGCATTTTGACACTTCTTCACAATCATTGATTCATTGCTGTTATAGTTAACATTATCTTTGGTCATTCAGGACCTATTATCTTCATATCAATTTCAATCAGTTTCTGTCTCATATCAATATCAATTTCAAACATCAGTTTCAACATCATACATAGACTGTCTTTGAACCATTGTGCTTCGCACAACAATTCAAAGAGGGGCAAAATGTAATACCCCAAAAATGGGCTATAAGTTCATTAACCTCCTATATCGACACATTGAATGAAATCGACATCAAAGTCCTAACCTAAGGCACATCAACACATCATTGAATCCTAATTGATTATTCTAAATTCTGCATCAGGGAATATTCCTAGCAATATTCCTTATTTATCATAATTATTCTTAATTTAATGATTATTTGGCAATAAATCTTATTTATCCTAAAGTTTGATTAATTGAATATTCTCAATATTTAATTAATTAGATTTAATACGACCACTTAATTATTTAATTGGATTTAATTATATTTATTCCTAAATTGTATTATTCCATTTTGACAATAAATCAAATATCCTATGACTAATTGATTAAATTCCTATTTAATTAATTAAAGCCAATTGTCAAATTTAATAATATAGTTTTTGAATAAAAGTTTGATTTAATAATTGATTAACCCATAAATCAATTGTTTTATTTTTAAAATCAGTTGAGTTGAGGATAAATCACTTTATTTATTTATTTAATTCATGATTAATTATGCACATCCAAAAAATAGTTAAACTATAAATCAGAAAATCAATTCAAGTTGTTTTAAAAATAAACTCAACTCTCTTTTGAGTTAAAAGCTGATCTCAACTTCTGATTTAAATCAAAAAGCTATTTTTGCATGATGTTTTGTGAGTTAACTATCTTTAATTCCTTGTTGACTCAAAAATCAACTAGAGTGATTTATGGCTTTTTCCATGCACCTCCAAAGCCCTGGATTTCTATAAAATTAAGGCTTCAGCTCTTCACAAATCATCTCACAAGTTTGCATACTTACCCTGCCAAAATCAATCCAAGAATTTGCACAATCACGCTGGTGAATCGACATTTGAAGAATTAAAGGTTCTTTGCAAATCAACAACTTTTGTGAGATCAATCTTGTCATTTTAGTTTTATATTTAGCATATCATTGTTAGATTAATTGTATTACATATCAATTTTTCATCTAGAATAGATTCATATCAGTTTATTTCACCTTATTGCACAGAAAACCAAAAAAAGAAGAAGATTAATTTGCATTCATCTAATATCTAGATTCTGCATTCAAATCCTTTGTTTAGGTGTCATCAAGGTCACTGATCTCGGTCCAATATGAGAATATATAGTCGCATCTACTAGAAGACAGTAAATTTCCTGGTTAGATTAGTTTCCATTTCACTGCACGATTTTGATTTTAACTAACATCTAATGTTTTACTAAAGTGTTGTGTCTATAGCTAGGTACAAAATTCACACACACAATTGTTTGACATAGTAAGCCAAACTATTAATATGCAATAATATGCATTGTGCAACTTTGGTGATGATCCTACATAGTTCCACATAGACACGACATGTTCCTTAAAAGAGTTTTAATCTCACAATAGTTGAGAAACATAAATGTAGGCATCATGGTCATAATTCTTCAGAGATACAACATAATTTAGTGGTATACCCAAATGATGCAACACAAACAGTAATCCTTTGGTTCTAAGTTGACATTGTAGGATCCAAAACCATAGATAACGATGGATTTTGGTCCCTATCTTTATTGGTTTTTGGACCCTACAGTGTCAACTTAGAACTGGAGGAGTAGTGGTTGTGTTGCATTGTTAGGGTATACACTCAATTATGTTGTATCTCCAAATAATTGTGACCATGCGTGATGCCTACATTTATGTTTCTCAGCTGTTGTGTCCCAGGACCCCTTATGACCCCTCATGACCCTTTACAATCCCTAAGAATACATCTTAGAGGTCTTAAAGTGTTGTAAGGGGTCATAAGAGTCTCTTAGGAGGGGCCAAATGAGATTCCACCTTCACGTGGTTGGCCCTGTTAAGTAGAGAATGTTAAAATATTCTCAAAACAAAGAGAAGCTCAATATTTCAAGGTCCCATGGACAAAAAAAAATTTGTTCATAGTCTTTAGTTTATGAAACTGTCCAAACTTGTTATGCTTCTGCAACTCATCATGAACACTAGAGGTCTGAAGGAAACAAGAGAATTTGAAGAGTCATGAGTCTTAAGATTGTACTTAATCTTGCCCACTTCATTCAATGGTACATTCAAACATGAAACAAACCATTCTTAAACCAGTGATCCAAATTAAACTAGTAAACCAAAGGACAACAAACTGAAGGAATGCATGATTTTTTGACATAGTAAGCCAAACTAATATCGCTTTGGAGGAATGCATGATTGTTTGACATAGTAAGCCAAAATATTAATATGAAATAATATGCATTGTGTAACTCATGGAGGGATTTTACAATAGATGATTAATATATATATTATTTTTAAAAAAAACTTAATTTGTTGTTGATTTTTTGACCAACATGACTATTTTCTTCGACGTGGAAGCCATACTCACAACATATACAGTAGTGGATAATTCGACCAATGTTGGTTAAAAATGATGAATGCTGGTAATATCGTAGCTGGCAATTTGGATGTTGTTTTTAGTCAAAATTTCAACCCAATGGTAAGTCAAATATTTGACTTTTAAGGGAACGTGTAGAAAAATTGACAAAGAAAGTTTGACAATACAAATGGTCATTCTATTGACCATTTTGTGTTGAAAAATAAACCAATGAGTGTTGAAAATGAGGCTAAAATTTACTAGTGCCTGGAGGTGATTTCGGTCAGTAACTGGAGTGGCAACAGTAGCATATGTAGAAGCAAGTGTTCGTACGGAGTTGAGAGGCTACAAGCCATACGGTTGGAAGGTTGTACGATGGTTGTTGTCTAGTCGTACAATAGGAAGGTCATACTGTATGATTGCCTGGGGTCGTATGGCTGAGACTTCCTGTACAAAGTTATTGCCTGAGATCGTACGACTGGATAGGAGACCGTATGGTATGAAGACCGTACTGCTCAGGTTCATCTTCGATTGTGTAGTTTGGCAGCTGAGAATGATATTTTCTAGAGTACCAAAACTTAGTATAATTGGTATTATTTATATGTTGCTGATATAATTATCAATGCCACATAACATACTAATGATATTAATATTATGCAAAGATGTAGAGTTGCACATGCAAGAAGATCCAAGAATAATAGTGCTACAGACACTAGAGTAATGAATTCCAAATACCAATGATGCCACCAATTGCATTAATGCCAAAGATGAAAATAGATTTCGCAAATGATACAAAGATGGTGTTTCAAATTTGCCAGATCTGAAACAAACAAAACACAACAGATTTGGCGCACAGTGAAATATCAAAGTGATATTCCTGACGATAGACTAGGGTGGCTATGAACCACTGAAACTATAATAAACCAAATAGGGATGATCTTTCACCTTCGAAATGGTATCCAACAGAATCCCAACAAGAATTCACAAATACAAATAAAATATCAAATCTCAACATGAAAAATACATCCTACACGCCGGTCATAAATACCCCTTCGGAGAAACTCTCGAGGGTTTACAAAAGAACACCGACATGAGAAACACCTACAGATAATAATAATAAAAATGGGGCCCCTTTTATTAATTAAATGTCCATTTATACTATTATTTAAATTTTGGGACCAAAAATTAATTAAAAATAATTTATTAAAAATGGGGACATTGCAAACTCATGAGGATATCCATACTCAGTATGAAAACAACTTGAAGGTTGACATCATGCACCATTTATTAATGAAGGTAAGATCAACTAGATTACTCTCTCTATCTCTCTCTCTATATATATATAATCTATAGATTATATTAAATTATAAATATATATTAATGATATAATATACAATGTAATATTATGCAACATATAAGTTCAAGTTGTAAGTTAAAATAATTGATAAAATAAAGACAAGTAAAGTTGTACATATAGATCAATAATAATAATAATAATGACAACAATAAAAGTGATATATATTAATAAAATCTCATAATTGATATTTTTTAAAATCTTAGTTAAAGGAGGCCATCCTTAAGTTAAAAAACTATTTGCAGTGGTGAACATTTTTTAAGTTCTTCATTTATTTTATGTTTTATATTAGAATTTAAATTTGATTTGAAATTTGAAATTTTATATTTAATTATATGATTATAATTATAAGTAATTAAATATTTATAATAAATTATAAATACATTCTTATTATTATGGTTATTTTAATTAAAATAATGAATTTAATGGTAAAATCAAATAATAATATATATATTCAAGAAGTAGAATGAATGTCAAGTTAAATGTTATACTTGTATTGTCCTAATAATTTAAGCACCCTCAATTAGGTGCTCATTTTAGCCCCATTTTAGTATGTATGGGTTCCCACATTGATTTCACGCTCTCCTAACACTTATTGAACCTTCAAATTAATATTATAAGTCTTATATTGATTCAATCTCTTCAAAACTTGAGGTTGGCCCTTATTTCTAAATGTGCTACTCTATTTTTCCTCTAGTCAAATAATTCATTTCATCACCTAGGCCCTATATCCTTATTTTTGGCCTTCATGATCTGCCCTGACCTCAAAATGACCTGATTCCTCTTTTCTTGCATATTCCCTATATTCCTGGCACCCAGACCAAATTTTAACTCATGCTCCAAGGTACATGTCACCATTGGTGACATGTTCTTGGGACACATCACCTTTGTCACCACGTCCTCAAGGATTTTGGCCTAAATTTGACCCAAAGATCTATGCTAGGGTTTTAGCGGGTGATATGGTCTCATGGTCGGTCTGCTTGAGTTTTAACTCCCAAAATGATGGATTGAGTATATAAACCCCTATCTCTCCTCATTCTAGTATCCATTATCAAGTGCAGGCATTCACTATCAAGTTTTAAGTATTCATGATCAAGCAGGCAATCGGATTTCAAGATTTCTTCTACAATTGAGCATCCATGTTTTCAATCTTTCAAAAAAATCCTCTTCTTCTACATCAAACATTGTGTAAAACTAAAACATTCACCATTCGAGGTATTCCTTTCATGATTTCCTTTTGGATCAAGCTATTGCATGAACACCTGTGATCACATCCAAAGAAGCATTGCATCATCAAGGCATTAGGTGATTTATAATTCATATCTAGTTTCTATTTCATCTTTTCTTATGCAATTTCATTTCATTTTCAAGGTTGATTCCTAAACAAGGGTTTCAATAATGAAAACCCCTTTATCCAACCTTCTCTTTTTTTTGTGCGCAGGAACAATTTACAAAGCTATAATAACTTTTCTAGGTAGATCAGGAGCCATCAGATAATTCCTGAAAAATTTAGTAAAATATACATGGTACATGTGTCATTGTTGTCATGTCCCAGGTACATGTTTCCATTGTCATCATGTCCCCTACATTCTGATCCTAGATTTGATAGGAATCCAGGTCACAACCTCCATGTCTCAGATCTACAATTACATGTCATTCTAGGATTTTGACAATTAGAAATTCAGGTTTGAAAACTTACTTCTCCTATTCATTTCTAGGCGGATTCAAATTATTTTCCATTCGCCTTTACATATATTTTCTCAGTTGAATTAGATCATATTTGTTCTTATTCAGTCTCTTGCATATCAACATCATTCCTCTCCTTATCAATTTTAAGAAACAAAAGAATAAAAACTCTTCAAACACAGATATTGCATTGACATCTTTCTTACCAAGTGTTGTTAATCATATTTGTTTTGAAGTAATTTTTTATTCCAATGTGCCATATGAATTGAGGAAATTAGTCATTTAATGTGATCCCCTTTACATTTTGTATATTTTGGTGAACCCAACTCTTATTACATACTTTTGATTTTGGTGGTTAGATCTTCCTTGTATGAAATTTCTAGTTTGATTTGGTATTTAGATCTCATTTGTATGCATTGTTTCTTTCATATCTTTTGCTACATCTTGTGCATTTAGATATGTATGCATTACATTATTTCACTTAATGTACTTAATGACAAAAATAAAATTTCATGTTCTTTCATGCATGTTTTCCTTTTAGATTAGTTTTATAATGCATATATTTTTCCAAGGTGATAGTGGCTTATCCTCCCTTTTATCACTTTTTCCCTCTTCTAAGGACACTCCTATCCATGAGGACATATCGGTGCAAGAAATTTTTTTTAACCCTTCTTTCAATAATCTCTCTTTCAGGAGAAGTGTTGAAGATTGATGTTAAGTCTTCTCTTGATAGATGCTTCCCCCATGAGAATATATTGCTAAAATTGGATAATTCCCCTTGTGGTACCTTACCTTATACTCATTTCCATGACTTTCCCTTTAGGAATGAAGATGAATTTTGATTATCCTTCTCCTAAAGTTTGTTCTATGTTTACTCGCAATGATCTCCCTATTTGGGATGAACCACTAGATAATGATGTTGACTATTGTCTCCCTCATCAAGCAACCTTGGTAAAAAAGGATGATATTATTGTTAACATTTCTTCTACTATCTCTAGAGAGGACAGAATCATGCTTGATGTTGCTCCTTATCCTAAGACATACTCCCTTTATGAGAATATTTTACAGCAAGAGGAGGACATTATAAATACCTTTCTTAATATCACCTTACCTTCATTTGGCATTCCTTTTAGAGATGAAGTGTTGACGGAAGCCCTTAATCCCTATTCTAAATATTGTCCTACTCATGAGTACATAATTACCACTTTCCTTGACGCTCTCCCTTCTAGTGGTAAACCCATGAACACTCAAGAGATTGATCCAGTTGATGTTGTCAATGTTTTGGGTAGTGAAAATCCTAAGGTGGTTGTCCATCTTCATCAAGATACCCCTCAAACTCAAAATAAATCGGTCATTGTGGGAGGTGCTAAAAAAAATTACTATCATGTGGTTTCCCACACTTATAACACAAGAAATAATAGACAACCTGCAAATTTAGTTGTTCCTCCTTCTTTTCCTGCTTCTCAACTAGTGCTTCCTTCTACACCCCTTCTCCCTCAAAATTTGGGAAAGGAGTGTGATTTAGTATAACAACTTTGTGCTACTCCTTCCAATATATCTCTTTGGGAGCTTCTTCAAACTTCACCTACTTATCATGAAGTGTTACGACAAGCCTTGAGAAATGTGTTTGTCCCACCTCCTAGGAAAGATAATGTAACTTCCATATTAAAATACATGAATACAACCAATAACAAAGCTCAAATTATGTTTTCTCAAGATGATTTTCCTCCTAAATAAATCCAAGATCAACATGATTCTCTTGTGGTTTCTATCCTTATAAATGTCAATCTTATTCAAAGAAATTTAATGGCTTAGGACTTAATGTTTGTGGCATTGACTTGTTACACAAGAATAATCATATTTACTATTGATAAGTATGAATAGGTGAAGTTACTCATCACCTCATTAGTAAAAAGGTGATAAGGAAGAAACTATTTTTTCAAAGCCACATATAGGAATAGAATTAGGTTTGAAACTATTGATAAGGTATAGTTTCTGTAAGATGAAAAAAATGGATGAATAGGGTTTAGAATAATGCACATGAAAGAGACCCTAAACCCATATTTTACACATAGATATGAATTCTAAGGGGATGGAATGTAAATATGGAAATTCTAATATTGAAATGAATAAATAAAGGTACTTACCTCCGAAAAAGAATTGGCTGAAAACCATGTCAGACAGTCTCATAAATTGTTAAATTTTGCTATCCTCAACCGAAACTGTGAGATCTACAAAACCTAGAAATATTTTTCTTTTTGAGAAAGGTCAACCTTGACCTCAGGACAGGGGTAAGATCTTACCCTGAGGCACAATCTTACCCCTTTAATTCCGACCTTGACCTGCACTGCTTCGACGAAATTTCTATTTGCAGATCCTGAAAGTTTGTCAAAAAGGGTATCAGATTTGTACTAATATTCACTGTCTTGCACCTGTACCTACAAGAAAAATGGTTTTTCTTGTTGGGGGGGAGGGGTTTTTCTTATTCAAACCCCAATTTAGGAATTAACCTTGAAATATAATTGAAATTGTAGAGATAAACAAAGTAAATGGAACAATTCACCTTGCTTATGTTGAAAACCCTTGTGGAGGATTCAAATCCTTGAATCCACAAGTATGGATGCTCCAAATGAATGTAGAATTGGATGTAGGATGTCTCAAATCAATCATCTTAGATCTTCAACACCAATCTTGAATGGATCTTGGAATAGGAAGAGGCTTGGATGAATGTGGATGGAGAAATCTTCAACAAGAGGGCTCCATAGAGATTGAATCCTTCAATGGATAACAATGGATCTCCTTGATGAATTGGATCTTGAATGCTTGAATGCTTGAAGATGAATGAATGCTTGAATGCTTTCCTTATCCTTCTTTCTTGGTTGATTTCACTTGTTTGAGTGCTTGAGAGATTATGAAAAGAGATGAATGGAAATGAGAGAGGAAGGCTTCCTTTTATAGTGATCTAGGGCACAAAATTCTAGAAAGGTCTACATAGGAGAATTAAATTCAAATTTAAATCTTTACCCCTAGAAATGGACCTAAATTAAATATAATTTAAGAGTTTACCATTTTAGAGATCAAAATAGCCGACCCAGAAGTGGGAAAACAATTCTTTTCGAAACCCGACATCCAGAAATCATGGAACCTTGAAATTTGGACTTTAGGTCAAGGTTGAGGTCAACTTTGACCTAGGTCAAGGTCAAGGTCATCCTTGACCTAGGTCAAGGTCAAGGTCATCCTTGACCTAGGTCAGGGTTGAGGTCAACCTTGACCTAAAAGGTTGACCTTGACCCTGAGGTAAAAAATCTCAGGATCTTAGTCCAGAATGCCAGAAGAATGTAGAAAGAAAGTGAAAAAGGGGGTAGAATTAGGTGAAAAAGCCAGATCTAAGTCAAGGACCCATTCAAGGCACTTGACATTACCACAAACCACTTACTCAGAGGGATAAACCAATCCTAAATGGAAGTGCTTCCATTTTCTGATGATACAATTTCAAAAAAGGTCATATTAATAGTTTTCAAGGTATTAAAACAATGACAATGTTGCCAAACAAACCTTGGGTATTATCACATCACCTGCTAAGGTAGGTCTAGTTATTTTAACCACACCTATTCATGTCGTGCCCAATGCTCTTAAGTATAATACTCTCTTAAGACAACCATGGCTACATTCCATGCACATTGTTCCTTCAACACTTCATTGCAAAGTGAAGTTCGTCTATAAAAACATCATGTATACCCTTGTTGCTGATGATAACAAACTGAATTTGATAACATTGACAACAAGTTATCTTTTAGATTATGATTGGGGGTCATTATAATTTACACTATCCTTTGCAGGTGAATACAAAGCTCCTAATTTCTACAAGAGAGTCCTTAGATATCCAAGTGTGTCATTTATCCAACCTGATTCTCAAAACAATTCAACTACTAATCTTTAACAAGGTCTAGGATGTATGCAAAAAATATTTGAGACTCATGAGAAACCCATGGAAGGATTCAATCTAAAAACCCCTCCCTTGTCAACTCCTTTACCATATAATATTTCTTCTATGTCTACCTTTAACCAAGAAATCATTTTTCCTAATCTTCTTCATGCTAAGTTGATTATTCAACCTAAACAAAAAAAAACATATTCAAAATCCATTGATTTTTCCTTTTTGCATGTATCATCAGTATCGTGACCACTCTATAAATGAATGCAAGCTTTGCACTACAAAATTTAGGAATTCGTTGATTATGATATCATTCACATAATGTGTCGCAATGAGTTAAGTTTCAATTATGTTTTCTTTAAATATCATTTAAGTTCCTATTATGTTGCTCCACACTATGTGACATTGTTAGATTATACATTGGGGGCTCATTGTCATGCATAATGGTACAATTTTTGGGTGCATCCCTTTCTCAACATCATTCAAAAGGATCCCTTTTACACTTCTTTCATGGTATCTCTTTACATTTGTCCCTTCTTTGACCTCATAGGAGTTGTGACCTCTTTGGATTGGACTGGGTGTTGCTTGTGGGATACCTCCTTTGTGTTAAAGGTTCTTTATCCTTGTTTCTCTTTTCCTTAAGATGTAAAAATAGTCCTCTTTTCCATCTTAAGGGGGGCATATATGGCCTCCTTATTGCAAATATTTTAATTACTTAAGCATTTTAGGTAGAGTACACTAGCACAATACAACTTTCTAGGACCAGATCACTCTCCTTTATAATTTTTTGGTGGATTTCCTTGGATACAGTGCTTTCCTTGGTTATCCTTAGGATTGGTTGATCTGACATAAAATAACTTGCTAGCCCATTTGACCTCTCCTTTGCATACATTTCAAGATTGGTTGACTAGCATAACACAATTTGCTAGACCATTTGACCTATCCTTTTTGTGGGTTGACTATCATAACAAAAATTTCTAGACCACTCAACCTCTTATTTTCATGATTTGACTTGCATGATCTAGACCATAAAATCCCTCTTTAAACTCTCTTTGATGTGTAAAACTAGTATAACACAATTTTCTAGACCATCATCCCCCGCCCTCTCTCTCTCTCTCTCTCTCTCTCTCTCTCATGGATCAACTAGTGCAACACAAATGGCTAGTCTATTTCATCCATGGTTGTCTTATACTCCCCTCCATGATTCCATATCATAACACACTTTTCTAGTTGATCAGATCATGTAGTCTTATCTTATCTTTTATGTGTGCTCTTTCTCTTTTTAGGTGACCACTTGCATTTTTTCAATAGCTTTTTGAGCACAATGCTAGCAGTTGAGATATTTTCTTTAACAAGGTTTCTTCAACTAGTTGACTAAGAGTCTTAGTAAGCTTTAATATTTTTTTTGTTGTTTTTGGTCCTTGCATATGGATGTATGAGTTAAGATGCTTGGTTTTGGGGGCTTCTATCCTTAAACTTAGTGATATCTTATCTCTTTATAGTTTTCCCATGCTTTTCATCTTTCTCTCTCTTTCTTCCACTTTACCGTGAGCATGAGGTGGACTCATACTCATGCTAAAGTGGGGGCTAGATGTACTATCATTAAAAATAAACACCCTTAGTTAGGTGCTCATTTTAGCCCTATTTTAGTATGCATGGGTTCTCGCATTGATTTCACACTCTCCTAACACTTATTGGACCTTCAAATTAATATTATAAGTTTTATATTGATTCAATCTCTTCAAAATTCAAGGATGAACCTTATTTCTAAGTGTGCTCCTTTGTTTGTTCTCCAATCATATAATTCAGTTCATCACATGGGCCATATATCCTTATTTTTGGCCTTTGTGATCTGTCCCAACCTCGTAATGACCCGATTCCTCTTTTACCACATATACCCTATCCTAGCACCCAGACCAAATTTTAACTCATTCTCCAAGGTACATGTTACCATTTCCAACATGTTCTTGGGACATGTCACCATTTTTGTCATGTCCCCAAGAAATTTTCCCAAAGATCTATGTCAGGGTTTTAGGAGATCTAGTCTTGTGGTTGGCTTGCCTGAGTTTTAACCCTCAAAATGATCGATTGAGTATATAAACCTCCCATCTCTCCTCATTTTGGTATCTATTATCAAGTGCAAGTATTCACTATCAAGTTTTAAGCATTCATGATCAAGAAAGTAATCAAAGTTTAAGATTTCTTCTACAATTGAGCATCCAAGTCTTCAATCTTTCAAAACAATCCTCTTATCCTACATCAAGCATTGTGAAAAACTACAACATTAATAATTCAAGGAATTCCTTTCATGATTTCATTTTGGATCAAGCTATTGCATGAACAATTGTGATCACATCCAAAGAAGCATTACATCATCAAGGTATAACAAAATTTACAATTTAGATCTAGTTTCTCTTCCTCCCTCTCCCTTATCTCTATCCCTCTCTCCCCCTCTCTAAGCTCTAAGCCATAAACCTTAAACCCTTAAACCCTAAGATCTAAGCCTTAAGCTAAAAACCCTATATTAGTCCCTATACCCTAAATCCTAAGCTCTAAACCCTAAAATCTAAGTCCTAATCCCTAAACATACTCCTTAAACCCTATACTAGTCCCTAAACCATAAATCCTAAGTCCTACTCCCTTAGGAGGAAGTATATAGGTTTTAGGGTTCAATGACTAGTATAGGGTTTAGTGTTTGGGAACTATTAAAGGGTTTAGGGCTTGTGGTGGGGATAGAGTGAGAGGAAAAGATCAAGAGAGGGGGAAAGAGTGACGGGGAAAGGGAGAGGGAGGGAGTATGAGAGGGGAGCAAGGGTTTAGAGCTTGGTAGTTAACAAATTGTCCTTTTAGAATAACAAATACATTGGCCCTCACTGCCCAAAATATCACTAGTACATTTGGCCTATTTTTTCTACCAAAATTTTTGACCAAAAAATAAGAAGGTTTTACGTGGTCAAATTATAGAAGGAAAAATTTGTTTTTTTTAAAAATTTATGCCCGTGTTTGTCAAAATTTTGACTGGTGTTAGTCAAAATTTTGACTAACATGGGCATAACTTAAAAAAAGAAAAGGTTTCATTTCTCATTCATTATTACCACAATGAATTTGTTTCAAGGGAAATGCAGCACGCGAAATGCAAATTCGAAGATCTCTAAGATTTGAAGGGAATTGCAGAGCGTGAAATGCGAATACAAATCTAGGCTTGTTGCTAGGTATTTGGGCTAGTTGAGCATCATTGGCTTCATCCCAGAGTTTGTCTGCGAACACGAATTAGAAATATGGGCTCATTGCTAGGTATGCGTCATGATTTTTCCTAGGCTCTGTTCTTCTGAAGAACACAAGAAAATATATCACATTTTTATTTCTTTTACCTGTTCTTTTCATGGCTCGATGAGGGTTCCATTATATAATTTTATGGTCAAGGGTTTCTACGTTCTCTGTTTTGTACTATTCTTGGATAGGGTTTTGTATTATGCTAGTTTGTATGGATGCGAAATAGGATAAGGGGTATTCAACATCTAGCAGCCAGCTTTTCACGGATGCATTGTGTGCACTCTAGGCATCTGCATCTCTAAGATAGTCCCTTAAATTTGTGAGCTTCTTGCTCATCCATTTGAAATCACTTGTGAAGTTATAGACAAGTGAAACCTCCTTGTTTATCTCTTCTAACAACATCCCGCCAAGCTTTTCAAGAACAACATCAATCACAACAGATGCCATAATTGAATTTTTAAGTAACTGAGAAATTGAAGCACTCTCAAATATTACTATGGACTACACAGTTATAACTTAGAGAACTCTTAAACACTAGAATGAACTTCTCAAAATTTGATGGCTCTTAACAACTAAGAAACTGAAGATTAGCGCTTAGTTATTGACCAATTTGAACCAAGTTAAACTGATCAAGTTGCAATGAATGTGAGTACAGCTAGGGAAGAAGTAAATTTATAAGAATGAATATAGAGCTTATTAGGAAGGATTCTCAGCCTTCTTGCCCAAGTTATTCTAATCACTTTTACTTTAATTATTCTCATCTTCATTTTGACCTGTGAATATGATAATTATGTATACTAGTGTGCCATAGTTGCCCATAGACAAACCTAGGAAGAGTGCAAACAATAGTTTCCCTTCTAATAATCAACTTATAGATACGTCTTCGGACTCCTTGAGATCTGACTCACAAAAGATCAATTTTAGGTTTTAATGACAAATTCCTCCAAATAGAGCCCTTTAAGGATCCTACCAAACTACTTTGGAACTCCAAAACTTTACAAAGGATAGACCAAGAAAATGTGAAGGAATTGCATCATTTAGATACGTCTAACTATTCACCAAAAGACAGGTTACAAATCTACTCCAGTACTTCAAACTTCTTCCTAAGTACACAGTCTTAATCAGGCCTAATTAGGCTTGGTTTTCAAAGGAAGTCCTAAGAAATTGGTACATAGATCCAAACCAACCTTGTGAACACTTAGAGGGATGAAAAATTACTCCAAATCCACCATTCACTTGATCTCTTGCTTCATGAAAACTATTGCACACTCAAACTCCTACAATTCAGGACCAAATACATAGAGATATTTGGTCTAGGGCTCGTTTGTAAAAATAGCAAACTTCATCCCCTAGTTTCCTCCTTTTGGAATATTTGAAATCATTCTAATATATTTCATTTTTATTGGGTTTCATGCAATTTGGCCAGTAGAGTCATGAGCTAGACCTCCATTTGCATAAAACCCTGTTGGAGCAAGGGTTTTTGGACTGGTTTTAGAGATCCTATCACAACTTGGACTAGAAATCACCAAATGAACTCAGACTTGTTGCATTTTCAATTTAACAGGATAGAATTCCAACAAAATTCATTTATCATCCTTCACCAATCTATACAGATCGTACACACTGCAAATAATAGGGATTTTATAAGAGAAAACCATAGAACTTTATTGATTTTTCAAAACAGAGCCATACAATAGAACCTGTTCTATTGGGAAGGTTCTTAGACATATATATAAACTTCCTCCACTGAGAAACTACCCTTGAATCAATTGGAGTTAAGTTAGATCTTTGAATTGGCCACAAAATAGCAACTTTGACAACTTTTTGAAAAAGTTGTAAAAGTTGCTTAGCAACTTTTTGTTGCACTTTTCAAATCTTGCTAAAATGTCTTAACTATGACTCTATTCTATCCTAAGGACCAGGTTAGCCTTTTCCTTGGTCTAACCTATTTTTTTAAGACTTAAAACCTTAAACATCCTATGCCAATGTCCTTTAGGAATTCAGGAACTCAAGGTTTATAAAACACCTATGAGTCCTCAGCCTTTACAAATGGACTTGATGAGACTAGAATCTATAAGAGACTATTGCATAATCCTAAGTGTTGGTGTAATTAAATATTACTAATTACACTTTACTTAAGTTTACTTAGGATAATGCATTTTCATATTAGCTGTCTTTGAGACACCTAGGAGTTTGCATTTCAATTTAGCACATGGTTAGGAGAATTTCCACTTTAGGTGTGATAGTTGTCATCACATACCTCTTTGTGTGTGAGATCCACCTTTAGTGCTCTTATCACATTATCATCCTCTCATTGTTGCACATGCTTCACATACTTTCATGTACAATGGAGGATGATCCACCTTTGGTGGACATGTGATTCCACCTTGTGTGGGTGATATCTTATCATCTCCTTATCATGTAGTCTTATTGCATTGCCTATATATTTAGGCACTCCTACTTTGTAATCAATTCAATTGGCTATAATCAATTATTTGATCATTTTTCCTATCTCTCTTGTGCTATCTCTTGAGCTTCTAGATCTTGGCTTTTATTCTTTGCTTTAGGAAAATTCTTACATGGTATCAGAGCGATATCAAAATTATTACACTAAGTTGATCATTTTGTAATACCAAGGATAAATCCAAGGTGTAGTGCCTCTGTTGGAGCTAGTGCCTTGCACCATACTGCGCACCTCAAAGAAACTCAAGTCCCTTGAGTTGGAATATCGTCAAGATTGTACCCTACCTTTTCGATCTCTGGCTTAGTCATCCAAGTGGCATCCTCTGCTGGAGAATATTTATATTTGATTAGGTATGCATAGTAAGTGCCTCTCCTAGTTTGTTTGGTTACCCTCTAGTCCAAAATATATTCTATCTTCAGAGTGACTGTTCTTGGAAGTTGTGTTGTATCTGCATTGCCTAGATGACCTATTCCTGCAACATTCACATCACTAGAAGACTTATAAGCATAAATGTCAGCCACATTGAAGATAGGTGAAAGTCCTATGTCAAGTGGAATGTCTATTTTGTAAGCATTATTGCCACATTTCTTTAGGATTTTGAAAGGGCCAGCCTTCTTCATCATAAGTTTGGTGTGTTGGCCTTTTGGAAATCTTTCTTTCTTCAAGTGAATTATCACTAAGTCCCCAACTCTGAACTTCAAATCTCTCCTCTTCCTGTCTGCCTAATGTTTGTATTTCTCTGTGGTATATTTCAGGCTATCCCTGACTTGTTCTTGAATATCTTTCATTACTTGGGCAAAGTCTTATGCTAGAGCACTCTTCCTGTCCATATCCTTCACATCTCTTAACTCTAAGACTCCCCTTGGGTGGCTTCCATAGACAATTTGAAAAGGTGTTAGACCTATTCTCCTATTCAGTGAATCATTATATGAGAATTCTGCCTGTGGTAGAATTGTGTCCCATGAACCTCCATGTTGTTGAGTGAGGCATCTTAGAAGATTGCCTAAGGACCTATTAACGTCTTTTGTCTACCCATCTAATTGTGGGTGATAGGCTGAGGAAAATGAAAGGTTTGTCCCCAACTTCTTCCATAGGGTCCTCCAAAAATGGCCTAAGAATTTGGGATCTCTGTCTGAAACTATGGACATAGGTAAACCATGTAGCCTAACAACTTCTTTGAAGAACAATCCTGCAATGTGAGATGCATCATGTGTTGTCCTACAAGGAATAAAATGGGCCATCTTGGAAAACCTATCAACTACTACAAAGATTCTATCATGTCCTACCTTAGTTTTTGGAAGTTCTAATACAAAGATGCACAAATACTAGTGTGCCATAGTTGCCCATCTATAACTAGTGAGATGCACATAACTCATGTACCTCATGCTAGTGTGCTTGGATACCTTGTATACACTATTTTTCATTAGACTAGACATTATCCAAATAGTGAGTATTTATATAAAGTGCTATAACACATAGGCGGTCCTCCTTTTACACCAATTAATAATAGTGACAACCCTCACAGGAGGTTGGATAATGTCTAGTCTAATCCAAGCACACTAGCATGAGGTACATGAGTTATGTTCATCTCACTAGATATAGATGGACATTAATGCTCAATTGAATGATACGTTCCCATAAAAATGTGAACTCCTATTAATCTACAAACTCTCATGTTAAACAACTACAAAATAAAGTCAACATAGTTCCTTTAACACAACCAAAGTTAAAATTAAATTATTCGAAAAAGGGTTTGTGTTTTGAGTTAATTGGCTTATGTAAATCTATTTTGTGTTATACCCGTATCGATCAATGGTAAGGTTTTAGTCTCTATAACCTGTTACGGTGTGGATCATTGATGTTGTTGACCCTGGAAGACTATGATGGTTATGGTGTTTTCTATCTTCTCTTTGTGCTTGATTCATGTTTGATACACTTTCCTTGAAGATCTCTATCTTCTTTTGCCACTCATTAAACCCCTACTTAATGTTGAGAATCTCCTATAGACCTACATTTCCATTGTAACACTTAGTACATATAATTGAAGGCTATCATTTGGGCCCTACAATCTTCCCTTAAAGGAACAACTATAAGTGAGGGGTAAGAGGTGAACTTCTCAGTTTTAGCATAGGTGAAATATGGATCCATATTTTGTCATGTCAAATGAAATACTCATGCAGTCAAACAACCCAAAACTTTGATTCAAGTGTAGCTAGGTTCTTGAGAGTTGAGACAATAGTCCATTTTGCCCATAACAGTCACTCAAGAGTCTTTTTCCTTTCTCCTTGTCTAATGATTCTTCAATCTTTAAGCTTTCACAAGGTCACTATTTTTATGGAATTTGAAAAGGTTTTCTACATGGGTGCACTGCATACACTATTATCATTTTCACCACCCTTATCTACCTTACAAACATTTTGACCCATCTTTGAAACTAATCCCAATCAGTTGGATGGATTATTTTGCACTAGAACATAACAAAATCCAATTCCCTCCATTTTCTAATAACCGATGCATTTCAAATTTTTGAATTTGCAACATTACAAATTTGGAGTTTTGAAACTTTTAAAGACAATGAAGCCTTAAGACTTTGAAATGTGACCTAAATGAACTTATTAAGCATTATTAAAATCAAATCTAAACTATTATAAACTTGTAACACCAAATTCCATCCTAGGCTCTTATTTTGGTGCTAAGGCCTATTAGGCCTTTTTGGACTCATTACATATTTGCCATTTTCATTGCATGGAAGGTACAGATCACCAAACCCATTATGTACCCAGGTATAGATCGCCAAACTCTTATTTCTTGAACATTGTTGACATACTTAAATGGAATACACAATACCAAATGATGAATGCTCAATTGTTGTAGTGGCAAAGCATCAGAACCGTCCATTTCTAAAATTTGATTTTGTATAGTCTTAATTATTTTTCTATAGTCCTAATGATTTTGAATATTGTTGACAAAGAGTGTTTCTTTTTTTGATTATAGTATAAATGATTTTTCTATAGTCGTAATGATTTTTCTTATTTCTTATTTCTTATCTTTTGTCCCATTTTGCTTTCCTATGTTTGTGCTTCATGACAAGATTTTGTCACCTTCTTTTGATGGTATATTTCATTCACTCTATGTGGAATACTATTTTTTCACTATTTTATTTCAACTTGATATTTCTTTCATTTTTCATATATACAGAGACTACACATGTTGATTAAAAAATGAGCTATTTGATTTAGGTTTACTTTTCATTATTGTAAATGGTTAATATTTTTGATGGTACTCCTTGGTGTATTCCATATAAAAATAATAAATGTAGTAACGATGTTGCGGTGCATTATTGATATAGGATTAATGGCTCTTGTCAATGTGGTGGTGGGCAGTGTGTGTTGAAGACTTCATGGACATAGAGCAACCCTAGACGACAATTTTGGTGCTACCCAAATAGAAAAAAGGTTGCTAATGTGTATATATTTAATGTTTCTAATGTAAATACTATTCATTATATTATAAGAACTAATGTAGATTGGTCATCACAGGGAAATAATGGATGTAGATACTTTAGTTGGGTCGATGACAACTCATCTACATCTATCCGCCCATCTTCACTTATCCACGATGAAGGATTTGAGTGCAAAACATGTCAGGCTAGGGCAAATTCTGAAATTATATTTTTACAATGCCTTCTCTGTATTGTAATCACATATCTTTGTTGCGACCATATGCAGAGATGAATTCAGGAATTAGTTAGTTTAGTATTTTCATATTGTAATTAATATTTAATGTGGATATGACGTAACTTCTCTTTGCCTCAAGTGCGCATATATATGGTTTACATCATTTTTTACAATAATTCTTCATGTTTATGGCTTAGGTGAGCCCCAATCTGCTATCAATCACATGATTTAAATAGACATTGACTATGGATTGACTATCATTTTCAAGCTTGAGCGAGGCTTCGTACCATGTACCGTCTACAAATTTGTATGCAACACTGATTTAGGCTGGAGTTAAACTACATGTGTCATGTAAACAACATGGTTGAATGCAATCTCTTTTGCATGTTTTTAAGAGTTTTCCCACCAATACAAGCGTAAATAATGCATTGAACATAATCTACGAATGTTGCATGGTATGAAGTCTCACTGAAGTTTGAGCGTCCTCCCTTTATTCCAGTAGGAGCATCCTCCCTTTATTCTAGTGAGGGATTGGAATGAGTTCATTTTGGATGCAAAGGAGAAAGGGGATACTCAAAGAGGAATTACACCAGCAAATGAGAGAATATGGTACGCAATAGTATTAACTACTAGTAGAATGTAATAATGCACTAATTAGTGATCTTTATATCTATATCATGTAACATATTTCAAACTTTTCATAGGTTGCAGGACACATCAAAGGCAACAAAGGCCAAATTGCAAAATCTTTCACAATAGCTAACAAACATAATCATAGGCATCATGGTCACATTTTTTTGGAGACAACATAATTGATATTTCTTTGGAGACAACATAATTTTTGTTCACTATTTTATTTCATCTTGATATTTCATTCATTTTTCATATACTTAGAGACTACACATGCTGAAAAAAAAATGAGCTATTTGATTAAGGTTAACTATTCATGATTGTAAATAGTCAATATTTCTGATGGTACTCCTTGGTGTATTCCATTTTAAAATAATCATGTTTCTATGGCTATGATAAATGTCCCTTTGTGTTGAGAAAATTAGATTTGAAAAAATGGTTGCAAACAAATCATCCTTCTTCCACCAACATTCTAGTCAATGTACAAGTAACGAGTCATTCCATTCCAGAAAGACCATGTCTGACAATATCAACCCAGAACAAAATAAGGAGTACGCAGACTTTAGTGATTGCATCTTCCATTAGAGCCACTTCATATGCACAGTTGATGAACATGCATGTTTGCTTGAGCGCTATTTGGAGCTCCCAGCAACACATGTACTATTGTGAAAATCACCACAAGTCTATTTGTTGTTGGGTCTAGCATATACCTTCTATGATCAAATCTTATATGCACAGGTGATGAACATTCAGATTTGCCTAAGAAGTACTTTGAGTAGTCCTCCAACACATGTACTATTGTGAAAATCATCACAAGTCCATTTGTCAGAGGGCTACTCATAGTACACATGTTTGGAAGTCTGAAGGAAACAAGATAATTTGAAGAGTCATGAGTCTTAAGATTGTACTTAATATAGCCAAGCTTCATTCAATGGTACATTCAAACATGAAACAGTACCAAGGAAGTTTGATAAGAACAAGGAATATGGCTTAAATAGAATGGGAAGACATCTTTCTAGCTTGAGCTTGGATCCTTCGACAATTAGCTTGATAATAAGTGAAGCAGATGAGAGTTGAGCAATTACCTTACGACCATTATCTCGTAAATGAACTGTGTGTACCCCAATTCTTGTGCCTTCTGCATGTACCTAAATGACATATTTGTAACAAAAAGGGTAAATTTAGCCTTACACTTGCTTCAAATATATCATTTGGGTACGCAGAGAGGGCACATGAATTGGGGAACACACAGTTCATTTATGGGATTTTTCTTGGGAAGCTAATTGCTCATCTGTCATCTACATTATTATGAAGCTAATTTCTGAAGGATCAAGGCCCAAGCTAGAAAGATGTCTTCCCAAACACATAATAAACATGCAAATAAACACAACAACTGAGAAACATAAATGCAGATTTCACAATAGCTAAGAAACATAATTGTAGGCATCACAGTCACAATTTTTTGGAGACAACATAATTGAGTTGTATACCCAAGCGATGGAGTGCAACTTTTGCACCTCCGATTCCAAGTTGACATTACAGGATCCAAAGGCCATAGATAAGGAATAAATTTAGAGAGCGGAGGAGGGCCATAATGATCAAAATAATACAGGATGAACCTCAAGTTAAATGAGGCAACTGCAAACATTTTAATATATTTTTATTATTAAATAATGAAATTTGCATATACTAGTGCTCTAAGCCCCCTCATTACATGATTTATTATTGTAAGCCCCCTCTAACTTACGCATCTAGAAAATGAAACTACAACCTATTGGGATTGAGACAAACCTTATAGAACAACAATAGCTAGGAAGGATCACTTGCCAACATCTGTAGCTCATGAATACAAGGTCCTCCAACAGATGTATTCAACAGATGTTGGTAAGCAATCCTTCCTAGTTGTTGTTGTTCTATAAGGTTTGTCTCAATCCCAATAGGTTGTAGTTTCATTTTCTAGATGCGTAAGTTAGAGGGGGCTTACAATAATAAATCATGTAATGAGGGGGCTTAGAACACTAGTATATGCAAATTTCATTATTTAATAATAAAAATCTATTAAAATGTTTGTAGTTGCCAGCTCATTTAACTTGAGGTTTGTCATGTATTATTTTTGTCGTTATGGCCCTCCTTCGCTCTCTAAATTTATTCCTTATCTATGGTCTTTGGATCCCGCAGTGTCAACTTGGAATCAGAGGTGCAGAAGTTGCACTCCATCACTTATGTATACAACTCAATTACATTGTCTCCAAAAAAATGTGACCATGATGCCTACAATTATGTTTCTCAACTGTTGTGTCCCAGGACCCCTTATGACCTTTTACAACCATTTACAATCCCTAAGAATACATCTTAGAGGTCTTAAAATGTTGTAAAGGGTCATAAGAGGCTCCTAGGAGGGGCCACATGAGCTTCCACCTTCATGTGGTTGGCCCTATTAAGTAGAGAATGTTATACTCTTCTCGAAATAAAGAGAAGCTCAATAATTTAAGGTCTTAGTCCATGGACAAATTAAATTAGACTTACTATCCAAAACACATAAAAAACATGCACATAAACACAACAACTGAGAAACATAAATGTAGATTTCACAATAGCTGAGAAACATAATTGTAGGTATCATGGTCACAATTTTTTGGAGACAACGTAATTGAGTTGTGTACCCAAGCGATGCAGAGAAAATTCTGTACCTTCGATTCCAAGTTGAATACATATGTTGGAGGACCTTGTATTCATGAGCAACAAATGTAGTCAACTCAAAATCAGAGGTGCAGGAGTTGCTTTGCATCGTTTGGGTATACAACTCAATTACGCTGTCTCCAAAAAATTGTGACCATGATGCTTACAATTATGTTTCTCAGCTGTTGTGTCCCAGGACCCCTTATGACCCTTTGCAACCATTTACGATCCCTAAGAATACATCTTAGAGGTCTTAAAATGTCGTAAAGGGTCATAGGAGGGGCCAGATGAGTTTCCACCTTCACGTGGTTGGCCCTATTAAGTAGAGAATGTTATACTCTTCTCGAAACAAATAGAAGCTCAATACTTTAAGGTCTCAGTCCACATACAAATTACATTAGACTTACTATCCAAATTGGTACATTGATGAGAATCAATGATGGGCTGGAGTTTTTAGATTCTGAGAAGACGTATATGCAGTGGAGGCCAGAAGGGATTTTTGTGGAGATTTTCTAGATGTGGAGATTTTCTAGAGTGGCTATATACATATGAGGGTTTCCAAATTGAGTACCAGTGTAGAGATGATGATTCAGTAACCTACGTCTATAAAACCTTCACAAATATCTTTATCTTAGTTTCTGTAGTATTGAAAAAAATGAGTGGGTTTGACATTAGTGGTGGATCTATTCTCTCTTATTTTTGTGTTCCTATCCTTAAAAGGTTGTAATTTCAAAGTAAGTTTGGTGGAACTAAATATGTATTGCATGTAGGATTGAGGAAAGAAGATGTACAATTGGAAATGGACAAGGAGCTCTACCTTGTCATACACGGTGAGAAGTATCCCCAAGAAATGGGAATGCTAAGGTGGAAATGGCAGGTGACAGTCCAAGAAAGCCTTTCCCAAACTCTCCCACAACCCATTCAATCCTCAAAGCATCCTCCTCTTTCTCATCACCTGACAAATCAACAGGCCACAAACAAGAAGGCAAATAGCCAGTTGGCTAATAAATTGGGAGATTGGTTTTAGATATAATCTTTAAGTATTATTTTTGGCATAGTTGTAGATTGCTTAGTCATCTCCTATGAATGTCATTGAAATATTATGAGGCTTATTCTTTTTGTCTTTAGAAGTGGAAATTTTTATTGAAAGGTTAATGACCTCGAGAAAGAACATGTTTGTGTGAAATAAGACAGAAAATGTGTGACTGTTTGTAAACAGTAAACAACAACGACATAATATTAATGTGCTTAATTTGATTATATATATATATTAAAAAAAATTAAATTTTTCATCGCTTTTTTGACCAACAAAGAATAGACATAGCGACGAGAAAGCTATACATTTGACATTTCTTTCGACGATTTTACGTCACAATTTTGACCAACATTGGTTGCAGAGATAATGATATAGCCGACAATTCTTCTAGGTTGAAGCAATGATTTTGATGTCTCTTCTGTCAATAATTCAACCACTGTTGATGTCACAATTGCGATGGATATTTCATGAGTCGTATTATGGACTAAAAAACTCTGATGACCATTATGGTCAATTAGCCGACCAAAGGGTGTCTAATAATTGACTAAACCTTGTCGAAAAATAAGCTAAAATTTACTAGTGTATGAAGACAAATTCCTAACAAATAGTTAGAGAGATCACCATTGAATGGATGATTTCCCTCTAAATTTTAAAGGTACATATCCCTCTTATGATGTAATTTTGTATTTTTGGGGGTACACTTTTGACTATAAAGCGGGAAAGGAAAACTACTATTTGCATAGAACTATGACATGTGAATATAAATTTATAAACAAAGATGAATGGCACACATTTCACCCTTGCAACACCCATAACAAAATGATCAAGAGAATAAAAAGTCCCTTCAAATTATGTGAATATTCAAGACTCTTAAAGTTCATAAAATAATTACACTAATGATCTAATGTAATAGAAAAAATCATCCAAGACTGATTGCAATTAACTTAAGAAAAGACTAATCACAAAGAAATACAAATAAATGCAAATTTTTATAAGTTCCCCTTTATTCCTTGGAAAAAATCATAGAGTTTAGAGACCCTTCATTTTTTGTATAAAGGTCATCTTTCCCCCTTTACAATGTTGGAACCAAAATACCTTCTTCTCTAATTGATATGACCGAACCCTCACTTTTAGTATTTCGATCCCCTTTTATGTCCTCTAATTACAAATTTTATAGATTTTCCCAACAAATCTTTTATTTTTTGCAACTAAATCTTGAAAAGGTTATTAAAATTAAAAATTACTTCACCTTCCTATATGTATGGTGTTTGATTCAAAATAAATTAAAAATTTACAAATAACATATTCTAATATACTTCTAATAGCTAGATGGCTTGTCATATTATTTTTTCTTGGGAGCTCTTGGCATCTTGATCTTCACTTTTTGCTCTTTCTATTATGCCATCTTCAATTTTTATTTAAATCAATCAGTTCAAACTTCTATAATGCAAAGTCCTCAGATGTTTCAACTAGCTCACTCAAGAATGGGTGTGAATTGTTATTTGAGCCTTTGTTTCTTTTCTCTTGTTCTTTTCAAAGTTATGAGATATGCCTATATTTTCTAGCTCTTTATTAACAAGAAATGTCAAAAATAAAATATTTGTATTCTCACCTTGGTTCATCTAGGCATAAATTTTTGTTTGTTTTCTAGGCCCAAAATCTTGAGCTTGGCTCACCTATTATAATGACTCTAATTCTCATCTAATAGATTTCATTTATTCTTTAATACCTTAAGAAAAATGACTTGGATTCACTTCTGAGGTTTGACATAATTGAGGTCACTTTTGGTTGAACACCTTGGCATTGACATAATTTAACTAAATATCATGAAAAGATAGACTCTTTCACAAACTTTCAACCTCCATATATATATTTGAGATATATATTCAGAAATCATAGGATTTCCTGATTTTGGGACAATGTAAATGAAACCTTCAATAACTTGATCTTGCTTCACTTCTCTGGAATCATAAATGTAGAGTGTAGTCTGAGCCCAATGGGTGGGATCTTCATTTGGAGTAGTTGACAATACAAGAGGAGTAGATTTTGCACATTTTCTCCTCCTATTAAAACTATCATTTAGGGCTAGTTTGATTGAGGATTCAACTTATGCACTGCTAGGAGTTATTTAAGGCCTTTCAAAGGTAACATCAAACCATAGTTCAAATCCTCAAAGGGGTGCATTCATCATAGATTTTATATTATAGTTAATATCCTTTACCATATTCAGCCATGAAAAGACATTATCCCCCATTATTATGTCAGCTAATGGTTTTTCAAATGCACATTGCTTTGCCAAAGGTAGCATAGGAGACATGTCAACCCAAAAATCAATATTGTCACTATATCTCTCAAGATGTGTGATTGGAACTAAATACAACATTTCATGAGAAGGAATAATTAGTCCACTAGGTTTAAGTCAATGATCCCTTGCATTAATCATGCATGATCTCATAAAGAAGACTATAACCCATCTACCTAGAAACAATGAAATCAACTTCCTCAACTTTACCAATGATGACAATAATTTTATCGCACAAATTAATTTCTTTGAAATATCTCTTTCTTTTATTGTTATTTCACTTGCATCGATAGTATAAAAATTGCTTCAATAGTAGCCCTTTCTATTACTTGTATTAAGAACACCTTCTCAAGTGACATTTCCACCAACATTCTCAAAATAGACACCAATTCCATTTGGGAGATACTTCTTTAGAGAAACATTTAAGTCTGGTCCCTCCTTTTAATTGAATTCCTTACCAGAACCAATCCTATTTTTTAGTTAACTCCACCTTTTCTTTTCTTCCAATAATTTCAACAACATAAAGCCAAGCAACTAGGTAAATTAGCCAACAAGTTGACCAACTGCCTCAACAACTGTAGAAATGTAAACACTTTTCCTTGTGCATGCAATTTCCCCAATAGCATGACATATTCTATAGATGTTGATGTCACTACAAGAAATCCATTCTTCTGCAGGTGATCACTCATGGAATTTGGGGCTTTAAAATCCTTGTAGTCAAGGAGTTATGGAGTTTTAGAACTTTTGGAACCTCTTCAGAGAGGTTCAAGAACCACGTAAAATTTTGTTTATAGCTTGACTTCAAACTTTCCAAAATTATCCCACAAGATGTCTTTTGAGTCCATGCTTTATTTTTGAACTATTGAATGTAGTTAGGAGTTTTTGTGGTTTGAGAACCATGTTAAATAATGAAAGAAAAAAAATTCCAAGTACTTTGACTATATAAACTTTGACCTTTGTACCTACTAATTTCATGTGTTCAATAGTTTCTAAAGTCTTTTCAATAACACATATTGTGTATCACCTGCACCAAGAAAATACGTTTGCACCATCCCCATAATTATAAGTATTTGGTGTTTCCATGATGACCATTGTGAGCATGAACTTTGGTTTGCAACCAAGATTTACAATGTCAGCATGAGAGTGTTTCATTAATTCAAAGGGTTTAGGATATTTCTTTCTAAGCCTATCATTTCATTTTCTATTAGATATTTATTTGAGGCATTTTCTCAATCGACTCCACAAATTTGGTTCTAATTCCTCCTTTTTCATGTGTATCCAACCATAAATTCCTACCAATTATGTTACTGTGTTCAAAAGATTCCATTTTACACAAATAGAGTAGATGGTGACAAAGGTTGCAGTATTTGGCTTTAAACTTATGAGTTTCATCTACTCAAAAGCCTATAGAGATTTTTCACAAATTAATTTTGTGAAAACTTTGCAATCATTGCAAACAATGAGATAGAATCTCTCTCTCTAAGGCTATTGTAAAGTAGTTATCTAGTGGTATGTGATTCCACATCTTGCATACCTTTCTATTGAAGTATTTCTAGTATATTATCTGATAAAATTTCCATGAATGTGTCTTGGTGCATGTCAATGGGAGTGTTCAAGTTGTGGTGTTTAACAAAATAATATTTTTTGCAATCAATAACTCCATTATATGTATGTTCTACAACTTTCAGTCATCTTTCTTCATGAAATTATACATTATCTTCACAAGCTTGCACACTATGTCTATGCTTCACATTGTGCATAATTTTTCATTACATAAAATGATAACTTTGTTAAATCATTGTTGCAAGAGAAAAAATGAAGGTCTATGATTTGATGGATAGCATATTATTATCCATGTAATAATGATAGGGTCTAAAATTTTCAAATTTGGCCAATTCTCAAATATGAGAAAACATGGCTTAGGGATTATAGTTTAAGGTTTAGGGCTAGGGCTTAGAGAGAGGGATAAAGTGAGGGAGGGGGAAAGAGGGAGAGAGGTGGGGGAGATGGAGAGAGAGGCAGGGAAGATAGAGAAGAGAAAGATGGAGACAATGAGAGGGAGATAAGGGGAGAGATGATTTAGGGCTTATAATTTAGGGTTTGGGGTTTAGATAAGAGAGAGAGTGAAGGATATAAAGGGGGAGGGGGAGACTTGGGGAAGATGGAGAGGAAGGAAAGAGGGAGAAAGGGAGATAAGGTTTAAGGCTTAGAGTTTAGAGTTTAGGGCTTATAGTTTAGGGTTTTTCATTTGGATAGAGAGAAGAAGGAGAGAGGGGGAAAGGGAGAGGGAAAATAGATAGAGGTGGAGAATACATATGTATCTAGATAAATGGATGGAGATGGGGACATAGGGAAATATTGAGAGAGGGGGAGAGAGGTGGGGAAGAGGGAGAGATGGGGAGAGATGTGGGGAAGAGGGAGAGAAGGGAAAGAGTGAGGGGTGGGGGGAGGAGATAGATGAGGAAAATGGAGAGAAGCGAAAGAGGGAGAGAGTGAGAGGGGAAAAGGGAGAGGGGGAAGATAGATAAAGAGAGGTAGGGAGAGTGGAAAATATTGATAGAGGGGGAAATAGGGGAATGGAGGAGAAAGGGAGAAATCAAGAGAGATATGGGAAAGGGACAGGGCAAAGAGAGAGGGGGGATGAATAGGGGTAAAGGGATAGAGAGAGGGGGGAGGGGGATATGGTAGAGAGTGAGATAATATTATTTAGGGGTGAAATGGATACTAACGAGTCTAACAATATAAACTATGTGAGATGAGTTCATTAATTGACCATTCCAACACTAACACTCAAAATAAAAAAGAACAAGGGGCTTCCCAACATAACTCTCAATATAACCCAAGTTAGATTATCAAAACCCAAGAATATGAAGGGATGCCAATGATAAACCCAAATTATATTAAGGAATTATGCAACAAAGTCCTCTTTCATGCAATGTAGGATTTGATTAAAGATGTGTAAATGCAAATGTGAAATTTAACCAATTGATTTAATGAGAAAAGTAAGATAGATCTGTTAGAGTAGTCATATTATAGCTAATAATTAATTAATTTAATTATTAGTTTATTATTCTCTACACTTAAGTTAGACTTAGGCATCTTATTATTCTTTAGGGTTTCGTGATTCCTTTTATAAGGATTCACCTCTTTGTATTTTTCCGCAACTCAATGCATTGTTCATAATAGATATTGTTCTTTTGAATGTGCATATGATGTCTCTGGCTTTTTGGCCTCCATGATTTTCTTGCTTTCTGTTCTTTACTTCTTCCATGTGACAGGGTTATGCACGCACTTGGGAGATTAGTTTTTCACCTAATCTTACATGGTATCAGAGCTTCCCTGCTGCTGCCTGTTCTCATATTTTTGAAGCAAGTTTTTTCAGTTTTGGTATTCTCTGCAGGGCATTATTTTTTATTTCTTTTTTGCTTGCAAAAAAGAAATTTTTTTTTGGAGCATTTTGAGCAAAAACGGATGCCACCATTGTGCTAAGAAGGCCCGAGAGAGTTAAAAATCATATAAAATTTGTTATTTTCAGCCACTGTGACCTCTGGGAGAAATTTTTTCTCTTCTAGGGCCGTATGGCTTGAAAACCGAGAAAAAAAATCAAAAAAATCATTTTAAAAATGATTTTGCGTTATTTTTTAATGCACGCAGTGTTAAATATTTGGTGCCTCTGCCACGCCACTGGCGCTCCACAGGTGCCGACCGGCGCCGGCCAGCACTCGGCCCCCACCAGCCCTTCCGGCCCCTGCCACCAACTTTCGCCACCGGCCCCCGCCACCGGCTTCGCCCACCGCTCCGCTGGACGCGCCACCACTTGGGCCACCCGGCGGTCCATAGCGATGATCATATGGGTGACCGGGAGCTCCAGTTCTAGCCCCCTGTGCGCGCCATGTGCCTAGGGGCTCATTTTTTCAGCCCCAGAAGCTTAAAACTTTTTTTTTGGAGCTCTTCTGACCCTCCCGCACTGTTTTTGCTCTATCTGGAGCATACAGAGGTCTTTTTTGGACTTCTTTATATCGTCGGAAAGCTCTTTTCGAGATCTTTCTGATTATGGAGGTTATGATTTTTGGCCCTACTATTTTGATAGTATTTTTTTCTGTCAAAGTATGATGTCTACTTTTGCCTTCCGGGAGCCCTTTCTTGCTCATCCAGACTCCTTTTTGGGCAAACCAGATATCGTCGGAAAGATGGTTCAGTGAGTTATTCAGTTGAAGGGGTCTTTTATCTAGATTCTACTCTAGGATCTTTCTCCTCCAAGTTTTTCACTTTCACACTTTGGTAGATTACTTGGGTTCTACAGGTCCTAGGATCTCTTCTTCTGTTCTTTTGGCCCACTCTTCTTTCTGTCTTTCTGAGCATTGTATGCTTATCTTCTGTAGCATTTTTGTTTTTGTAAATGCACTACGATAAAGTACTCACTTTTGCATATCTAGGATTTCAAGCACCTTGTGTTTGTTTGTACTCGCACTCAGTTATAAAGTGCCATGGGGGGTTATGATGTTTTGCCTTTTGTGCTCATCCACCTTTGTCAAGTGAGCATACCTTCCATGACATTAGCTCATGCTATGTGTTGGTGACACCACCCTTTATCCTATGCTTGTACTTTTTTTGCACTATTGGTATTCCTAATTCTTCTTCTTGCAAATGTTTCTGGCATTGCATTTCAGTGTTCTTGTCACCCCTCTCCCTGTTCAGCATTATGGGGGGGTTGACCTGTTGGCTCTATTGCTTCCTTGGTTCGGTTGAGTGATCTATGTATTCAATTTTTGTTCCTATGTACTAGGCGGATGCAGTGGCTAGGCACCTATGCATTTCGGTGAGATGGTTCATCTATTATATAGACACTCGTTCATTCCTATTTTTGGAGGTCACCTCTCTTCGATTGATCAGCTCTTTAGACTTTGTCTTCTCTACCTGGTCATGCACTATTTCAGTGGGGGTTCCAGTAGTTACTTCTGACAGTGTTTACAGCTTCATGCTTCAGAGATTCTTTACATGCTCTTTCTTTTTTCTTGTATTTGGGTACCTGATCAGGCCTTGTTGCCAGGACCCATTGCTCTTTCGTGCATTTTTGTTTTCATGCATCTTTTAGTCCTTAGTTGTTTAGCTTCTCCCTAAGTTACACTTAAGGGGGGGTGTTAGAGTATTCATATTATATCTAATAATTAATTTATTTAATTATTAGTTTATTATTCTCTACACTTAAGTTTGACTTAGGCATCTTATTATTCTTTAGGGTTTCCCTTTTAGGGTTTCATGATTCCTTTTATAAGGATTCACCTCTTTGTATTTTTACGCAACTCAATGCATTGTTCATAATAGATATTGTTCTTTTGAATGTGCATATGATGTCTCTGGCTTTGTGGCCTCCATGATTTTCTTGCTTTCTGTTCTTTGCTTCTTCCATGTGATAGGGTTATGCATGCAGGTGTTCTTGGGAGATTAGTTTTTCACCTAATCTTACAAGATCTAGATGCTAAGTGTATGCAATCAACTCTATTAAGAGATGAAAACAAGTCTAGAAAAAGAAATGAAATGAATGATAGAGTACTCACATTGAAATGTGTAGAGGAATATACCTTTTTTCTTTGAAAAATGAAGATCTGAACCTATGATAGAACTTTTGACTGTGGATTCACAATCACAATAGAAAATATAGAAAATGTTGTTTTTCTCCGACCTCCAGAAACAAGTTAGCATGGTGCAACATGTTCTAGACACTTGTCCACAAAGTCACCATTTTCCCATGAAACTGTAGCAAATTCAACCTAACTTCTTTAGAAATATCTTAGCAAGTAGTTTCTAGATTTGTGGTTTTAATTCTGATATCCCACTCCTGCACATAGAAAAACTTGTTTTGGGGTTTCAATGGATGAGGGCTTGCCTTGGTCAAGCCCTAAATTGAGGAATCAACCTTGAAATTAAAATGTAAATATGTAAAGGAAACAAGACAAATGTAAGTATTGAACTTACTTGTATAAACCCTTGTCAATAAGGTTTTTTTAATGCTTGTATGTTGTAGATGTTGAATTTGCAATAATGGATGTAGGAAATCTCTAAAAATGCAATGGATCTAACAAAACCACATCATGGGGCCATGAATGTAAATGTGCATCAATGAAGAAGATGATGAATTCATCAAATGTATATCTCCTTCCATTATGGCCATCAAAATGCTAGATCTTGAAGAGGCAATGCTCGTAAAGGATCCTTGAATCTTGAATGCTTGATGAATGCTTGAATACTCGAACTTGCTCATGTGATTGCTGGATGATAATGGATCTCTAATGGATGTCAAATGAATGTTAATGGATCATAGAATGAGGTTCCTAGGCTTCCTTTAATACTATTATTTAGGAGAGAAAATGAAGCAAGCAAATAGGGTCACCAGATTTTGCAATTTAATTCCTCAAGACAACACTGGCCCTGAGATTTAAAATCCCTTGGTAAAAGTTGGACCTAGTTGACCTATTCCAGAATAGGTCAACTTGGTCAACCTATTCTAGGGTTGGCCCATAGGGTGTTAGAATAATTGAGAGGGGGGTGAATTAGTTATCCATAGTCCCAATCACAAAATGTATATCCAAAAATAATTTACTAAAACTTCTGCAGCTCGGTAAACTAAAATAGTATTTTGTCTATGCTTTTACTGATTACCAGTTAATAACATATAATGATTATTGATCAAATATAATATGCAGTATGTAAAGTATGATAACACACAATCATCACAATCAACACATAACACAAGAGATTTAACGTGGAAACCCTATGAAGGGAAAAACTACTTGGGATTGGCAACCCAACAATTGTTCACTCTTCTGAAGTGAGGTCGGTGAAGACCCAACCCTATTAAAGGTTACAAACACATTGTGAGGTGTGACCTTGTTAGAGGATTTTAGACCAACCGTTATCATCCAACTAGCATTCACTATGGGGTTGATAGGATAAAAAATGTACACTCTATGAATGACATTACAAGAGTTTCTAGTCCACTCTATTAAGAGATTTCTCTATTTACAATGGTTAAAATGTAACAGCAGTTGATCTGATTACAACACAACTTCAATTGTAGATTATAAGATCTATGTTAAGCTCATTCAAATCCTCTGATCAATATATCAATTCTATTTCAATCAATATTCAGTAACTTACTGTTGCTTGGTAATAGCTTTCTGACGCTCGGTAATCTCTGTAGTTTGGTTCTCCTTAACCAATCTGATCGGGCATGCATGAAGCTTATTCACGCGATATCTCTGTAGTCTCCTTCTTTTGACATGATTTCATCATGAAATCCCAGTCTCTTAAATAGATGAGTAAACCATTTTAATTCCATCCATCAGATTTTGCCGCTTAATCTCCTTTGTTGATTTTGCCGCTTAAACCTTCCTCGGCTAATGTGTCAGTAACACATTTTGTTTCAATCCATTAGATCTTCTTCGAATTATGTTAGCCATTGATCTTCGTAACAAACATTATCTTCATCTCTGATTTTGAGGTACTTTACAGTTCATCAACTTCCATCGGCTAAACTAGTCATTTAGTTCTTTTCTTCTGCTTAGTTAACAAGAAATGTGTCAGTGAACACAAGGATAGTTTGTACTATGATCAGTATACACTACACTGCATTGGTGTATACTGAAATGATTCATTAATCGACAACACTGCCTTGTGCATTTTTCTCTATCCTTCATCATAGATGAATGCAACATAATCAAGTCAATAACATAACGTCATAGAATCATCCATAAGTTACCCAATGTATTCCTTATCCTTATCTGTCATATCCAGCTTCCTCATGTAGATATATCTGTTCTTCACCTCTTTTCTTCTTCTTCTACACATGTTTGGGTATAGTAACTTACAAGATAAGTACTAACAAAACTAGTTGACATCAATGACAACATATTATCGATTTAATCATCTTACATATCTAATCAGCAACTCAGTGATCTTAAATCACAGATCTTCAAGTTATACAATGTATTCAAATCAGTTGCAGTTCATCAATCTCTCCCTTTGGCATTGATGGAAACACAAGCAATATGAAATATGCCATACACATACCAAACATGTATTCTACAACTCTGTCAAAAAATGTTGTAACGATACAAGCTCTCCCTAGCTTAATATGTTTAATCACTACGTTACATAAAAGCATTTGTAAGTGCAGACTACGTTCTGCAAATATGATCTTTTTAGCTCTCTTTTCTGTATCTCTCTCCCTTTGTCTTTGGCACCATATTCTTCATATTGATCTCTCTCCCTTTGACAACAATGCCAAAGAACAATAAAAACATACAACTTTGTAGTAGCCATGTAACTCTGTTGTTCGATGCATTCTCTGTATCTCGATATACTGCTATGCAAATCAGTTCTAGTACTTTAATCTTTCACAACTCTAGACAAAAATCCAAAGTGTGAACTCTACCGCATCAACATGTATGATCTTATGATAAGATTAGGTTGATGCAACCTTCAGATCACCTTAGTGACCAGTAGACAGGGGATGGACCCCAAGTCTAGTCCTCAAGTATTCATATGTATCCTTCGGTAGAGGCTTTGTAAATATGTCAGCAAGTTGTTCTTTTGATGTAACAAATTCTAGCTTCACTTGCTTCTCTTGTACTTGTTCCCCTAAGTAGTGATACTTAATTGATATATGCTTTGTTTTAGAGTGCATCACTGGATTCTTTGAAATATTGATAGCACTAGTGTTATCACAATATATAATCACTGGCTTAGTGATTACCTCATTCATTCCTTCTAACACTTGCTTGATATATGTAGTATTTGAATAGTTAGTAGCAGCAACAACATACTCTTCTTCAGCTATAGACTGAGAAATGCAAGCCTGTTTCTTACTTGTCCATGTAACAAGTCTTTCACCAAAGAAGAATGCTCCTCTGGTGGTACTCTTTCTATCATCCACATTTCCAGCCCAATCAGTATCAGTGTACACCTTCAGTTCAAACTTGCCTTTCTTAGGATGCCACAGTCCATAATCTTCAATTTTCTTTAGGTATCTTAAGATTCTCTTTGTAGAAACCATGTGTGACTCTCTAGGGTTTGTAGAAAATCTAGCAACTATTCCAACAACATGTGCTATATCAAGTCTACTATGAACTACATACATTAACTTACCAATAATGGATTGGTACAGTGTTTGATTTACCTCAGTAGTTCCATCTTCTTTAGTCAGTTTACATCCAGTAGCCATCGATTTTTCCCACAAGTTTAGCATCTTCCATGCCAAATGTCTTCAAGACTTCCTTTATATATTTAGATTGTGTGATGAATATACCATCATTCTGTTGAATCACTTGTAAGCCTAGAAAGAACTTAATCTCTCCAAACATAGACATTTCAAATTCACTTTTCATTTCATCAGAAAATGACTTACAAATCTAATCTTGTCCTCCAAATATTATGTCATCCACAAATATCTCAGCAATCAAGATAGTATCATTAGAATTTCCTTTCATGTACAGATTACTGTTCTCACTTGTTCTAACAAATCCAATACTCAACAAATAGTTATGCAGCCTTTCATACCAGGCTCTCGGTGCTTGCTTCAAACCATATAAAGCTTTATGTAATCTACATACCATATCTTTGTTTTCTGGATCAACGAACCCTTTAGGTTGTTCTATGTAGACTTCTTCAAGTATCCCATTCAAAAAAGCTAATTTGACATCCATTTGGTAAACTTTGAACTTTTTGTGTGCAGCATATGCAAGTAACATTCTGACTCCTTCTAGTCTAGCAGCAGGTGCAAATGTCTCACCATAATCTATTCCTTCCTCCTATGCATATCCCTTGCATACTAACCTAGATTTGTTCCTTGTTACCTCTCCATTCTCATTAAGCTTGTTTCTGAATATCCACTTAGTACCAATAACATTCTTGTCCTTAGGTCTGGGCACTAAACTCCAAGTTTTTTTCTTCTCTATCTATTTTATTTCCTCTTTCATTGCATTAACCCATTCATCATTTTCTAATGCAACTTTTACATTCTTTGGTTCATACTCACAAACTAGACATGTACCTTGTCTTGCTTTACTCCTTGTTTGCATGCTAGCTTGTCTGTTTCCAATGATTTGTGTCTTAGGATGATGCCTTTTGACAAATTTTACTAGTACCTGATCTCTTCTTTCTTGTTCATCCTATGCAGGTTCATTTGCTTGCTCGGTGGATGCTTCCTGCTCTTTGGTTTCTTTTTCGTATTCCTCGATATTATTTTCTTGTTGACCAGTTGTCACTATTTGCTACGTCGGTAGGTACTCTGATTGTTCAATGTAACTGAATCTACCATAGTCTTCCGGTTCCTTTGTGTTTTCCTCTATATTCTTATCATCAAACTCATCAACTTGAACATTAGTACTTTCAATCATTTTATTAGTTACTTTGTTAAGACACTTGTATGCTTTACTTTTAGTGGAATATCCCAGAAATATCCCTTCATCACCTTTTGAGTCAAACTTCCCATTTCTTTCATCTTTTAGAATAAAACATTTACTTCCAAAAACTCTAAAATAACTTATAGTGGGTTTGTGACCAAACCATAACTCATAGGGTGTCTTATTAGTGTCCTTTAGTTGTACTTAGTTCAGAACATAAATAGTTGTGCTAACAGCTTCCCTCCAGTATGTCTAAGAAACATTCTTTTGTAACATCAATGTTCTTGCACAGTCAACAATTGACCTATTCCTTCTTCCAGCTATTCCTTTTTGTTGTGGTGTCCTTGGTGCAGAGACCTATCTTTTAATAATATGCTCATTAAAAAAGTTAGTAAATTCATCAGAAATAAATTCACCACCTCAGTCAGATCTTAAGCATTTCAATTCTTTACTAGTCTCTTTCTCAACTTTTGCTTTATACCACTTGAACATCTTAAATGCCTCTGATTTTTCCTTCAAGAACATGACTGTCATTAATCTAGTATAGTCATCAACAAAAAGAATAAAATATCTGTCTCCATAGTAAATTTGAGTTCTCATAGGACCACATAAGTCAGTATGCACTAACCTCTTATGCCACAACCATGCATCTTCATCTTTCATCATTAAGCAAGAAGACTGATCATTATCAAGATAAAACAAATTACCTCTCGATTGTGTTCCAGTTCCAATGAGTCTTCCTCCATCATCATATATCTTCACTTTCTTACTCTCAAAAGCAACTCAGTGGCCTGAATTATTCAGCTGTGCCACACTTAGCAAATTATAGTTTGGACCTTTTCCCCAATAGGCATTGTCACATCTATTTTTATCATTTATCATTAAAGATCCTTTTCCTCTAACCATACAAGGTGCATCATTACCCATTCTAACAGATCCTCCATTGTGTTCTTCAAGATGATCAAATTTCTCTTCATCACCAGTCATGTGATGTGTACAGCCACTATCTATAATCCATATATCATTTTTATTAACCTTAGAGATAAGTGTTGTCTCTACATACCTCTCATCTTCCTCTGAGTCATCCTTCATTGCAACAAATACTACCTCCACATCTTCATCAGTGTCAGTATCGGTGACATCTTCTTCTGCAATGTAGCACACCTTCTTGCCTTTATCATTATTGTCTCGGTTATCTCTGTTGTAGTGTCAGTAACTTTTGTTGCCTCTTCTCCCATAGCTTCCTTCACCAGATTGGTCTTTGTTTCTGTCATCATCTTTCCTATGTGGACATCTAGCAGCAAAATGACCAACCTCTTTACAATTAAAGCATGCTAAAGGTAATTTACCTCTGTACCTTCCTTTACCTTTAGGTAACCTTCTGTAGACACACAAAATTGGACAAGTGCTTTTAAATTGCAAAAATCAATTAAATGGCTCAATCATCAAAATGCATTAATTCAATAAAAAAAGGATCAAATCAATTAAAAATGGACATAATTAAATAAAGTTGGACAAAATCAATTAAAGCAAAGGAAAAATCAAATAATAAGGTTAAATAATTAAATAAAAGCTTAAAGGGGTGAAAAACACTACATAATTGATTTTAATCAATTAAGTGTATAGTCGTTTAAAACAAAAATCAAAATGAACCTATTACCCTTACATGGCTAAATTTAATTAATTAATTGAATTTAATAATTCCTAATTTCTTTCAACAAAGTTGAGAGAACGAATGAAAATTGAGGACAAAAAGACATAAATCACTCAAACATTTAAAGTGTCCAAAGCTTTGAGACCATTTAAAGGATTGTCCCCTCATTGGCCCCCCATTTATGAACAAAGCAAAGTATTTGACTCAACCTAAGGGATAATCATGATTACTTCACTCCACCCCCTACCCTTGGGAAATTACTATAAATATAGAGCATTTTGAGAGAAATTATCATCTTAGAACTTCATTTGCAAAGCATTGTTACTATAGGCAATTGAGAGCATTCTAAGAGCAATTATGAGAATTTAGAGCAATTATCATTGTAGTTTGTCAATTTGAGCTAGATTAAGCATTGAATGAGCATTGTAGAAGCATAGTAGAAGTATAATTTCTCATTTTAGAAGTGTCACTAGTGAGGATTTGAGCTAAGAGCTTCACTTACCACCTCTTTCTAGAGAACCATGAGATGTTATAGATTATAGTTTTAATTCTAATTAGATTTTTATTGTATTTAGTTTCAATTGTTGCTATTAGATCTTAATTTCATGAAAGTGATATTCATCATCACACAAATGGTGCCCACCATGGGGCTCTAAGCCTCATTTTATCATTTTCATCACCAATTGCATGCTTGTATTTTCTATTTTCCATGAATATCTTGCAGGAAATTGGTGAAGTCACGGTTACAGGAGATTTGTTCACGCCTACAGTCATTTTACTGCCACTTATAATCTGTGTACTTACACCTGTTACCTAGAGGTTCATGCCTGGCACACGGCTTTGATCCGGCATTAATTCCTACATAGTTGCTTTCTTATCATAAGCTCACGCCTACGAGAGAAACGCACTCAACTTTTGGATCTTAAAGTCACACCTATGACTCAGGGAGTATCACTTTGATAAATTTTGTTGTCACCTGAGTTAAAGCTTTGCCTTGCACTTTTCAATAACAATCACACGTTGAATATTTCTAATTACGCTTAGGATTATTAAAGTGTCACTTTGCAATAATCATTTTTTGCAATTTTTAGTTCTGTTCATGCTTTGGAATAAACTATTCATGCCTGTGTAATTTTCAGTATCGCCTGTGGCACTGCAAAGTGTCTCTTGCTAGTAGTTTGTTCCCGCCTATTAGCTGGATGATGTCGCCTGCTACCTGTTGTCTATATTTACTATTTAATTGATTAAATCATTTGTCTAAACTCCCTATTTGTGTGATTTAACAGTAAATGAGCAACCACAAAAAGGTGCAAAAGCCTGAAAGCAGATTCAACCAAGAAGGAAAGACACTAGCAAGGAAGATTAAGAAAGAAAATATAGCACACATCAAAGCTATCCTTGAGACTACACAAGATGAGGATAACCAGGTATTCCAGCACTACCTTAAAATTGTTGAATCATACAAATCAAAATTTGTCTCTCTAAATTGGATTTTTAGTCCTTAGATCAAGTTTTCTTTGGAAATTTGCAAATAAGCTCTATAAAATTCTTACATAAGTATTGCTTCTTCAATTTTTTATTTTGGTTTCCCCTCATAGTGTTTGTTAGTGTTAACTAACTTGCTGGTGGACAAGCACATTTGGAGGAGGCTATTGCTAAGGTGAGTAGAAAAACAATGACAAAAACCTTTCAAAAATGCCCCTAGCTTAGGCTAGCTACAAAGGAAAGGTATTCTTCTATTCAAGCTTGCACTTGATTAAATTGCGGCATTATCTTTTGAACGTAGCTTAATTAAAATGGGAAATGAACCAAACACTTCAATTTTAAGAATCTCCTTGTTAAGAGATTGGGAAAGAACAAACTTGTGTTTGAGTGTTTTGAACAAAGAAAGACAATAGGGATATGCTCTTCACTTTTTAAGTGAATCAAACTCCCAAACTTGTCAGCCTAAGTTCACTTCTTGTTTTCAATATACATGCTAGCTAAATAGAGATCTAGTAGGCTCACCTCCCGAGTTTGCCTTAACGAGGCCGGTGAGAGGGACAACCCAAAGTGGGATATGCTCGCTTTTGTCGTGGGGATCCAACCCACTATAAAATGAAACACATACATCCTTAATGGGGTGTGTGACAAATGAATCTTGAATTATTCAAATTTCCTCTAGTAATCCTCATGGATTGCACAAAATTGTACCTTGGTGCATGTGGGAAACCCCTTAACATACTTGGGGGATGAAAATTTAAGATCTATTTGAACAGAATCCATAATAAATCTTGAATAAAATAGCAAGGCCACCTTTTAGAGCCATGTTTACAAGCCAAAATTGACTTTAGGTAGGCTGTTTGGAATTCTTTCTTGTGTTATACTTGTGAAAAACATTGGAGAATATACACACTAGAGTGTTTTTAGGGACATGATGACAAAGTGATGTGTGTGTTGTGATTGTTTTTTATTTTCAAACAAAGAAATTTCAAAAGACTGATCTTAAACGTTTAAAAAATCCAAAATCTTACAACTTGGTCAAAGAAGTGCCACCTATGCACAAAATAATCCCACCTATCAAAGGCTCAGTCACACCTGTGACTTGTGTAAAAATGTGTAGACACAGTTAAGTCACACTCAGAAAGTTTTGAAACACACCTAGTAAAACTGGACAATCGCCTATCAATAGGAAAGTGTCGCCTGCATCCCTGCAGAGTGTCACCTAAACATATACCAGTACACGCGTATGATAAATTCAGTCATGCCTACGATCAGTTTAGTGACGTCCAAAAATTTAAAAGGGAAAACAGAGAGTATTTGCAGGAGTGGTAAGAAAATTTTGATCATATATTTGAGTACCCTTTTCCGTGCTCTTACTTCTCCAACTTTTAGTTTGGTCAAAAATCCTATTCTATACCATTTTTGCAAATTTTACAAGGATTAGATCATAGGTAATATCGACTCTTATTCTCCAAGGTTCATGCCTGCTTTTAGTAGATCCTACTATATCAAGAAAACCTTACAAGCAGACGAAACCTACTTGAGTCAAGAACTCCCTTATCCAGGAGATGATTCTACCACTCCAAGAGTACCCCAAAAATCACCCGAATAAGAAGGGGAGGACAACATGATGTATTACGGTAGTTTGGGTGGTAAGGGCAATAGTGGAATTGACCCCAATAACCAAGGTGATGCCAATGATGGGGGCATTGACATAAATAACCAAGGCAATACCAATGGTGGAGAGGCGGACCAAAATACCCAAGGGATTGACAACACTCACAATAGAATTAACACCGAAGCAATGATAGAAGATGCTACAGATGCAAAGGTTAGTGAGGCTATCCAATGTCCCTATTTCTAAAAGCTCATGGAGAAGGAAATGGATAGGGATAGAGAAAAGTACTTTATGGACTTAGCAAAAAGGCCTCAAGCTTCCTCATGATTACGATGTTAACCAACTCAAACCACCGAAAGTTGAAGAGAGTAACTTAGACATCATGAACAAGCAGTTCAAGATTTTTCAAATGCAATTGGACACCATTAAGCAAAGTGGGGCTCCCAAGCCTTTCTCCATAGAAGCATTGTGTCCATTTCCATTTGATAAAAGCTTGGTTATGGTGCCATTCCCAATCAATGTAGTGTTTCCCAAATACGACAAGTATGAAGGAACGTCGAATCCCCAAGATCACTTATGTGAGTTTTGTGCATTGAGCTTAGAGTTCATGCATGATACAACCTATTTAATGAGACTATTCCCACAAAGCTTAGGAGGCATGGCTATGGAGTGGTTTTCTAAACTACCCTCCGGCATTAAGACCTTTGAAGAACTAGCTTCAAAATTTGTGGCCCATTACTCATATAACATCAAGCATGAGGTCACAATGATAACATTATGTAACACTAAACAAAAGGATGGAGAAGCTTTCCTCACTTTTCTACAAAGATGGAGGATAATTTTTGCAAGATATCCTAGGAGTGTGCCTGAAAAAGAGAAGATGGATATCTTCATAAACAGTTTAAGCAATGAGATGAACTATCGATTATGAATGTAATGTCCCAAAACCTTCCAGGATTTGATTGAAAATGGAGTGACAACGGAGGAAGTGTTGGTCAAAAGTGGAGAACTAAAATTGTATAAAGATAATAAGAACAACTCTAACAACAATAACTCCAACAATGGCAACAATCAAAAGAATAATTGGTTCAATAGTAATAGTCGGTATAAGAACAACAATAAGGGAATTGTTAATGATGGGGTGGTGGATTCTAGCAACTTGAAGGTGGTCCCATTTTCTCTTACAAGGACACCTAATCAGGTGAATAATGCCAATCAAACCTCCAATACACCTTCCAACAACAACAATGCAAACAATGGCAACCAAGGAAATAATTCAAGGAATAATAAATTTGATAAATATTTGGTGCCAACTCCTCAAAGGAACTTTACACCCTTGGGTGAACCCCTCGAAAAGGCATTAAAGACCCTCATGGCTAATAATGTCATTACTTTACCCAGCATTCAGCCTTATGAACCAAACAACAAGCCTAGCTGGTGGAGTGCCAATAGCCATTGTGAGTACCACATAATTCGAGGGCACACAACAAACAAATTCTTTCAACTAAAGAATAAAGTGCAAGATTTAATCGATAGTGGCACAATCACCATTGATGGACCTCAAAGCAATGAGGACCATACAGCATTCAAACAACTTTTCTACAAACATGACAAAGGGGATTCATCTAATGGCAAGAAACAAAGTGCCAATAACATTAACTTTTCACCACCTTATGATAACATTGTGAATGATATAATAATTAAGGAACAGCCCCAAAAAGAGACATCAAATGTTATTACAAGAGGGCAAACTTCAAGGATGACCCTACAAGGGGTAGCTCCTAAAGTTATTAGCACTCCGCAGTCCAACATTGTGATCAAGCAACCTTCTACAGCAACAAAACCTTATAGCTTGGTTGATCAATTGCAATGAACTTCAGCACAAATCTCTATCTTGGAGCTATTGAAGTTATCCCCTAACCATAAGGAAATTTTAGAAAAGGCTCTAGTAGAGATGAATGTTCCTACTAACTTAGAAGAGGAGAAGTTCCAAAACATGGTAGGTCATCTTGTAGCACCTCATTGCCTCTCATTTTTCAACCAAGATGACATGTCTATAACTCATCCTCAGAATCTACCATTGCATATAGAGGTCTTAATAGAGAGGCATAGAGTCAAAAGAGCCCTCATTGATGGAGGATCCGACCTTAACATTTGCACATTAAGTCTTGTTAAATCCTTAGGGTTATCCGAGTCTTGCATTGACCCTACGAAAAAAATCACCATCAAGGCTTATGATGAAGCTGAGAGGGCCTCTAAAGGCATGATCGTATTGCCCATTCAAGTGGGACCTGTAATCATCTAAAAATGGTCATCTAGACTATTAGCCCCTTTTGCTAAATTATCAATTGCTTATTCTTGATCAAATCCTAGTTCTATCATTTATTCGATTATTTTTTATGGGCTAACCATCTTATCCTAAGTCTTTATTTATTTTGAAAAAAATTTCCTTCCCTTTTAATAAATAAAAAGCCCTCACTTTTCCTCTTATTCTAAGTTGCACAAATAAAAGATTATTCTTATTTTATAAAAAGGGAAAAAACATTTTTTGTCTCATATGGACACAAAAGTCAACTCTTATTTTCTCATTGGAGGATATTTGTGCACATGGATTGCTCCTCTTTGATGCTCCACCATTGATTAAATCTTTTGCCTCTTAATCTCCATGGTCCATTCCTTCTCATTTCTTATAAAAGGAGAGCTCTCTTCTTCATTCTAGATCCCCAACTTTTTATGCTAATGTTATGCTGCAGGTTTTCTAGGTCACTTTGGAGCTTTTGAAGATTTGGAGCATTCTTGGCTTTTGCATCTACATGCTATCATAGTTTCATTTCTTGCATTATCATAGCATTCATAGCTTCATATTTAGCTTAGTTTCCTTTATGCTTTAGATTACTTTATGTAGCTTAATTAGGAGGCTTTGTAATACTTTCATATTTTCTTTCATAGCTTAGTTGCATTGTTCTTTCATTTCCATAGCTTAGCTTGCATTTCCATTCTTAGCATAGCTTGCATTTTATCTCCATTTGGATTCTTGGAGATATTGACATTCTTGCCCTTGTCTCATTGAATCTCCCATTGCATAGTTTACTAGCAAGGTTATTAGCTTAATAGCTCTAGCTGAGAGCATTCTTAACACCCTTGCACTCCATGCCTAGGGAGCTCTAAATCGATTTCTCAAGGTTTCCAATTCATGGATTCTCTTGGAAGTAATGATTAAGAGAAGTGCACATCTTAGTGTGTACATTTTTGGCACCCACCATGGGGCTTTGAGTCTCATTCTTTGCATTTTTATCAAGTTTTGTCTATTTTCAGCGTCATTTTTTTGTCAATTTTGCGCAAACAGGAGAAACACCGCTTACGACAAATCTGTTCACGCTTGTGAGCATTCTGTTCACGCCTGTGAGCATTTTGTTCGTGCCTGTGAGTATTTTGTTCGTGCCTATGAGAATTTTGTTCATGCCTATGAGCATTTTGTTCATGACTATGAGCATTTTGTTCGCGCCTGTGAATATTCTGTTCACGCCTATGAGCATTCTGTTCGCACCTGTGAAAACTAGCACCCATTTTTGAGAAATTTTCACAAATGGTATAAAAAATTTAAGTGTAATATATCGTTGGAAAGGTCTTTCCAAGCTTGATCTAACCATGTTGGTTTCATTTTCAAATTTTTTCATTTGATCAACTATTTTACTTGCAGATTATCTAAATTTTGATGTGCTAACCTTTGTGGGGCTAACAAGTTGTGCTTGTAGGTGCTCTCATTGCTTGGAATTTGCCAAAAGAATGCATGTCAAAGAGGGCTACTAATGGTTTTTGCAGGGCTGCCCTAAGCATAAAAACCAAATCAAGTGCTTGTTTAATTGCTTTCTTTATTGAGTGCGGCATATACTAGTTGTTTCTTTTAGTAGGCACATAATATCCTGTGGAAGAAATTTTGAGGTGGTAGGAGAAGTATGCTTTTCACCCTTGTGGTGAACCAGAAAATCTTGATGCATCTTAGGATTTTGGAAACAAGAGGGTAATTGAACTCTTTTCTTGGTGTGTTTGGGAGAAAACTTTGAGATAGGGGAGTATGCTCTTCACCCTTGTGGTGAAACAAAAACCTTGAACCTCATAAGTTGATCCATTCTTTGTTTAGATCTTTAGAATCCTTTAGCGGGCCTACTCTTGAGCAATCAAGAGGAGCGACCCAAGTGGGGAAAAGCTAATACTGAGCTATTCCAACCCACTATAATCTCAAGGCTATCGAGGACACAAAACCTTGGTAGACGTAGTTCTTGTCTTCGTTTGATGTGAGTAACTTATGGGATTGTGACCATGAGGAAAGCATTGAGCAAGAATGCTTAAGGTACTCTTGAGGCCGCAAGGTCTCAGTCCTTTTTGAGGAACAAGAGGGGTACTATAAATGGAAGCCCTTAGTAAGAACCATTAGATAGAAGCCACCCTGTTTTTGCCGCTTAGCTTCTTGGTGCAAGGATTGATCTAAGTGGAATAACCCAGATCACCCCAAGATTACTCACCATCCGTGTTCCTTTGGTTATGCCATTGGCACTTCCACGACAATGCTAACATCTATTGTGGGCAACCACTTTGTGTGAGGCAATGTAACATCAAGTATGGGCCAAGTTGCTAAGTATTGAGCCTTTGTACTTCTAGGTAGTAAGTGCTTGAACTGTTCTCGTTGTTATATACTCATGCAAACATTCTTGAACATACAAACATTGCGGTAGTGCTCATAGAAGTTTTCATTTTGATATCCCAATTACTTGTCTTGGCACGGTTGCTTTTTCTCTTTCACAAGTGTTTGATGACATGTTTGATCACCTACTATTTGCAAACTTTTCTACTTCCTGATATTATTGTGCTTGAAATAAAAAAATTGTACTTGCAACCTACAACATTGACCAAATTGCTTTCAAAACTGAATTTTTCACATTCACTGGTCAAGAGTCGTACGATACTAAAACATCATTGCATACCTTCAACCAAGAATCCTGAGTTGTTCTGCTATCCTACTGTTGTTGCAATTTGAAGCAGCTAAACTTGCATTTTAACCTGCTAAACTTGCATTTTAACCTACTGTAGAGTGTCTTTTTATGTTCTTATCTGAAGCTGGTTTGTTACCTACATGCTTAGGATTGTTCTAGACTGAAACAAATGAGCTAAAACTATTGGATTTGAGCCTATCGAATGTCACTTTTGATCACTTGTCAAAACATAATTACCTATCTAGCTACTTGCTAATCAAGCTTCTTGCTCACATCTAGGCTTGTGTCAATTGACTGTTGTAAGTTCTTGAGCACTTTGACCAGCCATCTCTATTGTTCTATCTTGACAAGTGATCATCATTGGCTTTTGCTTATCTCAACATCTAAGAAACTTTGTCTCATTCTATTAGTCAACCAACAATTCTTTTTCATGCCGGTTACAACTCGGTCTCAATTTGAGCAAGAGAATCATCCTCCGTTCAATTATACTTAGTTACCTTCTCCAACCAGACACTCACAAGTGCCCGCTTGCAACGATAGTTCTAGTTCTGACCACTCTAAGGATTCTAAGGCTACCCCATGGTATAAAGGAGGCTTCCTCTTTTTCGCGTTCAAAACCCCCAAAAACACAGACAGTGTCTCACTTACTATGAACGAACAAGAGGGATATCATCGTATGCAAGAACACTTTGAGCAAAGAGATAAACAAGCACTCTTGGATAGAGAGTATAGTAAAAGCTTAATGGAAGCTGCTAGGTACATGACTTCAACAAGGATGTCCCATGAACAACCCAGGACTAGTAGCTATGAAAATAGACCTTTCTTTGGCACCGGTGGCAACAATGGAAACAACACGCCACCAAGGTCCCCTCCAAGATGGACTTTTGATGTACCTTCTTCACCTCCTAGACCACCTCCCTCTCACCATGAGGAAGAGGTCATTGATGATATTTATAGTGAGGATCTTATTGTATTTGAACAAGATGAAGACTCTCAATGAAAGATGCTTAAGCTTTTACAGTGCAATGGTGACCAATATTTCCAATATATGACTTCTAGAGGATACAAGCTTCCTCCCAGCTATGATGTTAGACAAATTGTTCAACAAAGAGTACCGACTGAATTGGAAGTCCTTAAGGAAGAACTACATTGAACAAATCAACGCCTTACCCAAATGGCAATAGAAAAAGAGCCTCCAAAGGTCTCCTTTGTAGAATCTATTTGTGCTCTTCCATTTGATAGGATTCTATACATGGTCCCATTTCCTAGGGATATTGAGATTCCCAAATATGACAAGTATGATGGAAACGGTGACCCCCATGACCATGTGCATCACTTTTACGCTCTTAGCATGGACTTCCTTCACGAACACACATTTTTGCTATGATTATTCCCTCGAAGCTTAAGAGGACAAGCTTTAGGATGGTTTGCAAAGTTGACACCTCCTTTGAAGACTTTTGATGAGTTGGCTATGCACTTCACACAACACTATTCATACAACATTCAACAACCTATCACTATGATAGATCTAAGTGCTCTAAGGAAAAATCAAGGTGAGCCATTTGCCACCTATTGCAACGTTGGAGGTCATTATATTCTAGATATTCTCATCCGCTACCTCAGAGCGAAAAGATTGACATTTTTGTCAACACTCTAGTGCCTGAGCTATATTATGATCTAAGGAAACAACTTTTCTCCTCTTTCAATGACATGGTTGAAAGTGCATATAGGATTGAGGATGTGGCCATAAGAAAGGGAGATATTGTTATCAATAAGGATACTAAAAACTATGACAAGGACAAGAACAGGTCTTGGAATAGAAACAAGTATATTGTCAATGATGGGGTTGTAGATGCCCCTAAAGCTAAAGAGCTCACTTTCAACCTCTCTAATGCCATCTACGCAGCAAAACTACAAGAAGCTGCCAACACTAAAAATGCTCCTAAGCCTCAAAATGTAGATAAGCCAAAGAAGCAATTCTGACGATGAGTCTATACCCCATTGGCTGAACCATATGATGTGATTCTTAAGACTTTGGTTGAAAATAATTATCTTACACTTCTTGAGAAAACTCATCCCTATGATCTGCTAGTTAAGCCCGATTGGTGGAGAGGGGATCATTACTACCACTATCATAGAAACAAGGGACACAAGACTAACAATTGTTTCACACTTAATGATGCTATACAATATGTCATTGAGGGAGGCGCAGTTCTCATAGATGGCTTAGTTAAAAATTCTGATCACATAGCTTTCAAAGATCCTCTACCTAAGTATGACAAAGGTGAAGCCTCCCAAGCACATAAGAAGAATCATGATGCTAAGATCAACTATACATATACTCTTTGATTCGCCTGTGATCAACATGGTGGAGCCTGTTGAGAGTGTTCTTATGATGAGACCTCAAGATGATAATAAAACCAATCATGGTATGCCAAAGTTGGTCTTGCAAACATGAGGTAGTTCATCTTCCCAAAGTGAGGCACTGAATGTTGTTACTAGGGGGCAAGCTAAACTGGTCCTTAAAACTGTGCCTGATCCTAAACAAGCCTCATCTTCCAAACCAATAGTTCCTTCAGCTCTGTCTAGCTATGATCTTGTCCATCAGTTGCAACGGACACCCGCACAGATATCTATTTTTGAGTTGCTTGAGCTATCCCCTTTGCACAAGGAGATCCTTGAAAAGGCTTTACGTATAGCTAATGTCCCTAATGACATTGACCCAAATAGGTTCTAGGCTATGGGCAACCACATCTCATCACCTCATTATCTATCCTTTTCTGCAGAAGATGACGTATCTATTAGTCACCCTCACAATCTTGCCTTACATATTGAAGTTATGGTCTACCATACCCGAGTTCGCCGAGTCCTAATAGACAATGGTGTTGGGTTAAATATTGTTTCTTTCAATGTCATATAACAGTTGGGTTTGTCAGAATTTGTTGTAGATCCTAAATGAAAAATTACTATAAAAGCATATGATGAAGTTGAAAGATCTTCCAAAGGTCTTGTCACGCTACTTGTCTGAGTGGGCCTTGTCATGAAAGATATTATGTTCCAAGTATTGGACATCCCACTTGCTTATAACATTCTTTTGGGTTGTCCTTGGATCCATGACATGCAAGCAGTGCCTTCTACATACCATCACTGTGTCAAATTCCCACATAAAGGAGCTGAAATTGTGATCCTCGGGGATCATACTATTGCTATCAATACTCTTGCTATTGTTGAAATGTTTGTTCCTCACAACAAACCCTCTAATGATCCTACTGCATCCTTGGCTACTGCTGAGAAAACTTTTAAAATGATGAGCCTTGGTATGGGTGAATACACGCTGGATTCCATTGCTGCTATGCCTACTTCTCCTAGATCATATGGGAGACCTTCTGATAAGATGAATCCTTCTGCTTCTGCCATGACAATTTTTGGTAATTTTGTTCAAGCGTCCATACCCCTAGAGGTAGAAAGAGCAGAACAAGCTGTTAGAGAATGGATCTATAGAGATGAAGAAGATAGTACCACTATTGCTACTCCTATTTCTCCTAAGCGCTATGGTAAAGGCTATAAATTTTTGCAGAAAATGGGCTATCAAGGTCAAGGACCTATAAATGATAATGGACATGCCCTAGTCGAGCCTTTGAGTCATACTAATGGCCGACCCTCTAAGATCACAATAGGTCTAGGATATGGTGCCGATGATGACCTCCCTACATGCTCTAGAAATGCTCCCATGATTAGTGATTTAGATACAGATACAAATGAGTCACCACTGCACACTATGGATCAAATGGGAGACAATCTTCCTTCTACTTCACTCCTTTGGGGAGAAGAACACATACCTGCTGAGGACACAGCTCAAGCCACTACACCTAGAAGCCAACAACGTAGGAATATTTTGCGGTTAATAAAAAGAGATCTCACAAATAATGATGCTGAAGCCTCTACTTCTAAAGGTCCTAAACCTTCTTGGTGCAAGCATCCTAGTAGAAGCATAACAACAGATTCGAATGAATATGAATGGGATACTCTCTCCGACGGATCTTCCACAGTGGATATGGAAGTGGATGTGGTTTATACTTATGGTGACCAACCCAACGTAGTTGATGAGTCTCGCGTAGGGTCTAATGAGTTTTATCCATGTATTGCTTTAGTGGACCATGTTGGTCCTTCTATGACAAGTCTAGATCTTAACACTTTCAGAGCTTACCCTATAGGCTTGACCTCTCTTATCACCAGAGATGACATCCCTTGCATAAATGCTATTGAACTAGTCACTTCATTTCATCTCACAAAATCAAATCTCATAGCTTGGTCCACCCAGGATCAACATGCCATTGAACCTATTACTTCTTCTACCAGCAAACTAGCAACAAAAAGGACCGAATCAAAAATCAAGTATCTCAATCATCAAATCAAAAGAAAAGAGCAATGGTTAGATGGTGAAAACCACATTGTGGCGGTATCTGAACCTAAAGAAAGTAGAAATAAAAACTTTCTCCAAAATGATGATTATCAAATAAAAAATGACAAGTTGATTCTCTACAAAAAAATGGTGAACTTTTTCAAGAATTATTTCACATCTGTCATATTTCAACATATTCCTAGAACTCAGATCAAAGCTGCTAATGCCTTGGTTACTACGACATCCATTTTACAATTGACAAAGCATAAATCCCACTTCAAGTTCTTGGTGGAAGAATTACACTATCTTGCTCATAGTCCTTACAATGCCATCATATTTTCCTATCTCCAAGATCATGTTATTCCTGAAAATCTAACACGCAATATGAAGTGCCATCTCATCCATCATGCCTCACACTTTACCCTCGTCTCTGGTGACTTGTATAGGAAGGGTCTAGATAGAAATCTCCTCAAGTGTCTAGAAATAGAGGAGTCAGACAAAGTGCTAGCTAAAGTCCATGATAATATATATGGATCACACTTTAACGACCTTGCATTAGCTTGGAAATTGCTTAGGGTTGGTTCCTATTGGTTAGGACATTGTATTATCATAGCAGCATTTGGGTCCAGTGCCTCTCAGTTATCTACATCAGAAGAAGCAGAGCTTACCAAGCCTATCAATGTTATACAATTGCAGAAGCTCTATGCTTAAGGTCCTTGAGCTCTTTGTACATATTTTTATTGATCCTGAAAAAATTCCAAAAAAAATTCATATATGATGCTGAAAAAATCCTAAAAAGCATAAAAAGTACTAAAAAAATGAGCATCCTAGTGAAAACCTAGGAATAGGCGCTTTGATGTCTCACCAAAATAAATAAATAAATAGAAAAAGTGCCTTGGTGAAAACTTGGAAACAGGTGCCTTGGTAGCAAAAATACAAAAAAATTATAAAAAGTCCTAAAAAAAATCTTCCAAGTGGTGAAAACCTAGAAACAGGCACTGCTTGAGACCCTTGCACCTATGTCTATTAGTCTTGCGTGGCACTCCTCCGCTCCACTTTTCACTTTGCCTCTCCTAGCCTGGAATTGACTCTTGTCTTAGTCTAGGGGGCATACATTGTTCTAGCTTATCTTAGGTCTCTTTGTGCGTTCGAGTTTCTTGAGCCTCTTGGTTCCAATGGTGTTTTTCAACACCACCCCAACTGTGTTTTTCAACACTTTCCTAGCATCAAGTGTTTCTCAACACTTATCAGATATCCTATCCGTAGTCTCGAATGATGCAATATTTCTCACTAGTAGATGCGATACTCAAACTTTGACTCTATGACCTACACACACGCACTTAAACACTTGACTTTTTGAAATTTGCTTTATTTCTTTGTGTGTTGTCTATGATGATTTCTTTGATGAGTGTTCTATCCCTAATAGTTTTCGATGATGCTAAGCTAGAAGAATGGGGCATGAGGACATGTTTTATTTTCTTTCTACCTATGGGTATATTTTGTTGATCTTGGTGGTCATGACCATTTATGCTTGTTCCACTTGACTCTAGGATCTACAAGGTATTATCCTTGACTATTTTTTTCGCAAGTGCATGCTTATAGCCATCTTGACCTTCTTGTGTCTCGATGCAAGCATAATCTTGCTATAGAAAACTTAGGGAACCTCACTACACTAGTCATCTTGACCTATATGTCTTTGGTGCCTAGGTGGGATTCCCACATTCCTATATGATATAGATCATATTCATATTCACATAGTTATACTAGTGTGCATTGTATGATCTTGCGATGCTACCAATAACGCTCGATGATGATTATTAGATGTCTATTAGCTTTGTGACCTTGCAAGTAAATCACTTTTCATAGTAGTTTGCATTCTTAGGTTCATGTTAGTTAGTTTTGCATTTTGCATATGGAGAGAGCTCTCCTTTTATCTTTTGAGGACTTGTTGGTCAGCTGCTCTCACATTTCACTTCTTCCCGATCATGTCTTTCACTTCTTGTCTTTCATATCACATCATTTTCTCTTCATTTCAGGATCAAAACTAAAATTCAAGTTCACCTTGATCGTCCAAATCGCATTTCTCCTTCTTCCGTGCAGTTGGCTGACCTTTTTGAGGCCTGATCCTTTGATCTTCGCTAGGGCATCTTTTCCTTCTTCATCTCCATCTCTCTCACACTTCTAGTCTTTCATTCATTTCATCTCTCTCTAAGGTCTTGACTGGGGCATATTTTCACTGCTTGATGGTTATTCTGTCATCTTTCATCTTCGATTATGATTTCTAGTGATTTGATCATGTTGCTCTTACTTATGCCTTCCTTCTATCTTATTTCAATTTTGATCCCGAGGGGGCAGACACATCATATCCTATTGGCTATTCTCCAGAGCATATGCTTGACCATTCCATTTGCTCTGATCGATCTATCTTTGTGCTTGACATGTTAGTTCTCACCTTGAGTTCTAATACTATCCATCTCTTTCCTAAGTGTTTAGTACTGTCGCTACCAGGCTGACCATGCAGGATTTGCTATCTCTCTCTGCACTTCATTCTTTGGAGTCAGATCGCTATTGCTTGCCTTCTTGGCTAATCTATTCTTTGATGTAATGTGTTCCCAGATCGATCACACATTAGTCAAAGAGGGGTAAATGTAATCATCTAAAAATGGTCATCTAGACTATTAGCCCCTTTTGCTACATTATCAATTGCTTATTCTTGATCAAATCCTAGTTCTATCATTTATTCGATTATTTTCTATGGGCTAACCATCTTATCCTAAGTCTTTATTTATTTTAAAATGAATTTCCTCCCCTTTTAATAAATAAAAAGCCCTCACTTTTCCTCTTATTCTAAGTTGCACAAATAAAATATTATTCTTATTTTATAAAAAGGGAAAAAACACTTTTTGTCTCATATAGACACAAAAGTCAACTCTTATTTTCTCATTGGAGGATATTTGTGCACATGGATTGCTCCTCTTTGATGCTCCACCATTGATTAAATCTTTTTCCTCTTAATCTCCATGGTCCATTCCTTCTCATTTCTTATAAAAGGAGAGCTCTCTTCTTCATTCTAGATCCCCAACTTTTTATGCTAATGTTATGCTGCAGGTTTTCTAGGTCACTTTGGAGCTTTTGAAGATTTGGAGCATTCTTGGCTTTTGCATCTACATGCTATCATAGTTTCATTTCTTGCATTATCATAGCATTCATAGCTTCATATTTAGCTTAGTTTCCTTTATGCTTTAGATTAATTTATGTAGCTTAATTAGGAGGCTTTGTAATACTCGCATATTTCCTTTCATAGCTTAGTTGCATTGTTCTTTCATTTCCATAGCTTAGCTTGCATTTCCATTCTTAGCATAGCTTGCATTTTATCTCCATTTGGATTCTTGGAGATATTGGCATTCTTTCCCTTGTCTCATTGAATCTCCCATTGCATGGTTTACTAGCAAGGTTATTAGCTTAATAGCTCTAGCTGAGAGCATTCTTAACACTCTTGCACTCCATGCCTAGGGAGCTCTAAATCGATTTCTCAAGGTTTCCAATCCATGGATTCTCTTGGAAGCAATGATTTAGAGAAGTGCACATCTTAGTGTGTACAGGACCCATTTAAGGACACCAATTGCCAAGTATTGGACATGAAGTTAACTTATAATATTTTGTTGGGGAGACCATGGATCCATGAGATGCAAGCAGTCCCATCCACATACCACCAATGCATCAAATTTCTATACATGGGTGAAGAAATCATAGTTGGAGGGGACTCAAACCCGTTCCAATATTGCAATGCACTTAAACCCCTTCATGAGCTATTTATTCCACATAGCCGGGAAGGAATCATTCAAAGAGACACCATTGAAGATACCAAAATGGATGATCCTATAATAACATTAAATGCTACTCAAAACCCTCCTCAAGCTAGCTCAATGACATCAACTAAGGGAAAGGAAAAGATGAGCTACGAGGGTCCAATTCCTAATGAGGGTTCAGATCGAGCACCCAAATTAGAGATAGTACCCTAAAAACCTACTAGAGAAGAAAAAGATGAAGCCTAAAAGAAAAACTTCAAGAAAATGGATGAGATGATGGAGGCATTTGATAAACAATGAAAAATTAGTTCAAAAGGAGTAGGGGAATACTCTGTTTCCCTATTAAACATGACCACATCTCCAAGGACACATAGAAAACCATCAAAAGAACACTTGCCTCATAAGTACAACTCTTACTTCGTAAGAGAAAGTGACAAAGCAACATTCAACAAAGAGGAGAATGAAGTCCTTCAATGGCTTTACCATGATGAAGAAGATACCTCAAACACTCCCATGGAAAGAATCCAACATGTCAATATACAAACCGAGCAATATGGGAAAGGGTTTCAGATAATGTAGAAGATGGGATACAAGGGAAGAGGACCCTTAGGCCAAAGGAATAGAGGCTTACTAGAACCCATCGAACCTACTTGGAGGGCAAAACAAGAAAGATCCAAAGTAGGTTACCAATACAAAGGCGAAAGCTCCAGCCCAATGCAATATTTCTATCCTCAAGTAAATGCCTTAGAATCCAATGGAGATAGTGATGACTCCCAGGATTATGAGTGGAACATCTTATCTGATGAATCATGTCAAGACAAAGAAATAGTCACAATACACACATATGCAAAGATCCCAAGGCAAGAAACTCAAGTCAATGAAGAGCCTAATATACAAGGTCTTAACATAGGAGAAGCACATACAAGTCAGCCATGGATAGATACATTTTGGATGCCTTCAGAGGAGGGAGATTCAAATGTTAGTTTTTATCCACTTGTGGCTTTTCCCACACTATTCCTGTAGAAGTCGATGAGGACTCAAGTGAAGGGGATTTTGACCCTTCTTCCATGGACCATCTTGAGGAAGCACACATCATAGATCTAAATGATACAATGTACGAACCCTCAAATGAAGTCATGTCCATAAACCAAATTGACAAAAACTTACCCAATGAAACCTTATCCTTAATAAATCCCCATCTTATTGATTGGGACCAAACCGAGCCAAATGACCTGCTCTACTTTCCGAATGACCAAGCAGCAAACCAATACCTTAATGCAGTTGAGCCCTCTTTCACCAATGAATTCAAACCAAACATGATAGAAGAAATGGGGGTTCAATCTCTTAGTAAAAAGCAAAAAATGAAAAAAAAAAAGAAAAAGAAAAGTTCTAGTGCTGAAAACCATTATGTGGCAGCATTAGAACCCAAAAAAGTAAAAATAAAAGATGTTTCCTTTGGTGAAAACCCAATTGAAGCATCAAAGGAAGAGAGATTGGATACCCTACTAGAGCATGAAGAAGAGAGGTCGCCTATACTCATAGGGCCAACAAAAAAGGTTAACATTGGTATGGAAGTGGATCCAAAATTTATACACTTGGTAGCATCACTCACACCTCTAGAAAGAGAGGACTTCATCAAATTTTTCCAAGAGCAACAAGTAAACTTTGCATGGTCATATGTCAGCATGCCCAGGTTAGATCCTGACTGTATAATGCATCATCTGAATGTTAGACTAGGGGTTAAGCCCATTAAGCAAAAGTTGAGGAAGATGCACCCACACATAGCTCTTTTAGTCAAGGCGGAGTTAGAAAAATTGTTGAAAGTAGGATTCATAAGGGCAATAGCTTATGTTGAGTGGATATCTAACATTGTACCAGTCACAAAACATGAAAAATCCATTCGAGTATGCACAAATTTTCAAGATCTAAATCTTTCTTTTCCTAAGGATGATTTCCCACTTTCGAGCATTGATGCAATAGTTGACTTGACAGCGGGTCATTCCATGTACTCCCTAATGGACGGTTTCAGCAGGTATAATCAGATTAAAATTGCACCTAAAGACCAAGAGAAGACTGCATTTACTTGTCCTTGGGGCACTTTTTGTTGGAATGTCATGCCCTTCGGCCTTAAAAATGCCGGAGCCACATATCAAAGGGCCATGACAACTATCTTCCATGACATGATGCATACATTCTTAGAAGATTATGTGGATGATATATTGGCAAAATCCCACAAAAGAGGACACCTTCAAATTTTGAAAAAGATATTCATTAGGTTGGAGCAATTCAAAGTCAGATTAAACCCAAAGAAATGTGCCTATGGTGTCCAATCTAGCAAGTTATTAGGCTATATAGTTTCCACCAAAGGAATTGAAGTAGACTCGGAGAAAGTACAATCCATAATGGATATGGAGATACCAAAGAACATCAGCCAAATGAGATCCTTAGAAGGCAAAATATAATCCATAAGAAGGTTTATTTCACAATTGGCAGAAAAATGTCATTCTTTCACCAGGTTGCTACATAAGGATACTATATTCCTATGGGATGCTGAATGTGATCAAACTTTCACATTGTTGAAAACCTACTTGATAAATTTGCCTATTTTCATGCCACCAATCAAGGGCAAAGCATTACTTTTATACATATCTACTACTGAAAGATCCCTAGGAGTGCTTTTGGTGTAAGAGGATGAACAAGGAAAGGAAAGAGCTATCTACTATTTGAGTAGGACATTGATCAAATACGAACTTAATTACACATTCATGGAAAGAGCTTGCCTAGCAGTTGTGTTTGCATCTCAAAAGTTGAGACATTATATGTTGATGCATAAGGTCAAGTTAATTGCCAAAATTGATCCTCTCAAATATTTGTTAAGCAAAACTGCCCTAACAGGTAGGATAGCCAAGTGGGTTATGATATTGAGTGAATTCGACATTGATTATGTCGATAGAAAGGCAATAAAAGGGCAAGTGATAGTAGATCACTTAGCTAAAAACCCCATGACTTCTACACAAACTATCCAAGTGGAATTTTTGGATTCCGCCATTGTAAACATAGAGGCAAAAACGTGGAAGTTATATTTTTATGGCTCCTATACTCAAGGAGGTTCTGGGGCCGGCATACTATTGGTCACTCCTCAAAGTTACACCATTCCTAAGTCCTACAAGCTCTTGTTTCCATGCACAAATAATATAACAGAATATGAGGCACTAGTCATAGGCATCAAAATGGCCTTAGAGTGGAACATCATGGAGCTACAAATTTATGGATATTCTCAACTCATCATCAATCAAGTCAACAATGGATATAACACTAAAGATGAAAATTTGATACCATATAAGACCATGATTGATGGATGGAAGAAGTACTTTGCCTTGATCACTTTTGAGCAGATTCCTAGAGAGAAAAATAGAGCAGCTGATGCCATGGCCACCTTGGCTTCCTTGTTACAAAAACCTGATCAAAATGAGAAGTATGAGTTCTTGGTGGAAGAGTTGGTGAAACCGACATTCAACCTTCCTGAAACCCAAATTGTTTCCCTATTACACAGACATGACTCCCCTTGGTACGGCCCTATATATGCATATCTCAAAGACCAAGTGCTACCCTTAGACCAAACCCGAGCTCAAAAATGAAACTTTATACGCCAATCATCCCGTTACATAATCCTCTCAGAAACATTGTATCATAAGGGTCTTGACGAGACGTTACTTAGGTGTCTAGAAGAAGAAGAGTCTAGATTAGCTTTGCATGAAGTTCATGAAGGCATTTGTAGGTCACACACAAGCGGGTTAAATCTAGCTAATAAAATCCTTCGCTTAGGGTATTTCTGGAAGACATTAGAAAAAGATGCTTGCCACTTTGTTCGGATATGCAGCAAATGTCAATATCACGATGACATGATACATGCACTGACATAGAAATTACACCCATTTGTTACACCTTGGCCTTTTTATCAATGGGGGTTTGATCTAATTGGCATCATATACCCACCTTCTTCAAATGGGCACAAATATATCATAACAGAAACAAAATATTTCACTAAGTGGGTCAAAGCGGTTCCTTTGATCATGGCCACAGATAAGCAGATTTCCATGTTCATCTTGAACCACATCATTTGTAGATATGGCATTCCTCACGCCATCATAAAATATAATGGAAAAAAATTTAAAAACAAGGACATGGATGAACTTTGTGCTACATTTCATATCACTCATCACTCCTCATCAATCTATTACCCTCAGGGAAATGGGCAAGCTGAAGCCACGAACAAGAGTATCCTAAAAATCTTGAAGAGGTCGGTCAATAAATCAAGAAGGGATTGGCGTGTACAAATTAAACTAGCATTATGGGCCTATAGAATGAGCATTTGAACACTTATGGGAGCCACGCCATTCTCATTAGTCTATGGTGCCGAAGCAATTCTACCATTAGAGGTTGAAATCCCATCTCTGCGAGTTTCATTACAATGATTGATCACAGATGAGGACTATAGAGTCGCTAGACTTCAACAATTGGAGTTACTTGAAGAACACCAAACACAAGCTTATGAACACCTGAAAGTGTACCAAAATATAATCTCGAGGAACTATAATAAACATATCAAACTGAGAATCTTTCAGGTAGGAGACTTAGTGTTGAGAGAGAACCCAAAGAATCAGGTTGAAAGAGAGAAGAAAGGAAAATGGGAGGCTAATTGGCTTGGCCCATTCATCATAGTTTCTTCATTTGGCATAGGAACTTATAAGTTATCAGATTGTGAAGGAGAGGAACTCCAAGAACCCATCAAAAACATTCATCTCAAAAGGTTCTACACATGAGGGAGATGAAAGAGTATAAAGAGTATTAGATGAGTAGCATCATATTTATTGCACATGGCAAAAGAGATCTTGAAAAATACAAAAAAAAAATACAAAAAGAAAAATACAAAAAAATTTAAAATATATAAAATACAAAAAAAGATAAAAAGATAAAAAAGTGCCTTGGTGAAAACCTAGCAATAGGTGCCTTGGTAAATAAATAAATAAAAAAAAGATCCAGAAGGTGAAAACTTGGTAAACAAGCACCTTTTGTTCCCTTAAGTTGTCTTTCCTAGTCACATATGTCCATATTACATTTCCAACATCCCATTTGTACAACCGTCATTGCATCCATCATTTGTACATAGTCATAATAAAGTCATTCAATTGCATTATTGCATTTCCTATTCACCCTAAGTTTGTCGACCGATCAAATTTATCACCTGGGGGTAGAAGAGGATGGAAAATTTGGTACCAAATGGATTCAATAAGTATTACAATCAGCCACGTCAAAGAAAGATTTATCAGAGTTTCATAAAAGTGGAAAGTTATTAAACCTTTGATGGACATCATTGGTCAAACCCTAAGTATTTGATCCTAAAACATGATCCTTGAGCCTACATTGACTTTATAAATCAGGATTAAAAATGGACAAAAACACCTTAAAGATCAAAATGCTTGGAAATACTTTTTGAAAATCAAGAAACATTGCAAAACACTAGAAATTTTCTTTTTGATAAATCTGTAGAAATTTGACTTTTTATCATATCTCTTGAGCTATTCGATGATGTTTCGACTAGATTAGCCATGATAAAGATGTGATATTTTATTGCCTTTGAGTGATTGTTGGAGGAAGATTCATCAACTTATGAGAGTTCATCTAACGACATGGCCATCAAAGAACCATCGAGGACTATCTCATAAGAGGACGGATTGACCTTTTCTTGTTTACGCAAATGGATCCCTTGGCTATTTAGATCTTCTATATCTTAATACCAAAAATCCACTTGAACATTGAATCCGTTGACACCGGTATTCAGATTCCCATAGTTTGGTCATCCAACTAGTGAGGGTTGTACTTGGTTCAAAAAGGAAGTTACCAAAAAGCAATAAAAAGTGGTATTCATATCATGATGATGTGGTCAGAGATTATTGTACTAGCTTTCCTGTCCCAAACTGCTCAATGATGAAAATTTATCCTCATGGCATTTATTTGCTAAAAGCTGGTGACACTTAGGTTGCATTGCATAATCATGTTAGATCAATTGCATTATCATGTTAGATCAATTGCATAATCATGTTAGATTAATTGCATTATCATGTTAGATTAAATGCATTTGTTTGTGGTTAATTTTCCAAGGGAAAAAAGGGGGTACGCCAATAATCTTGGTTAGTCAAAACACTAAAGAAATGTGGGATTCAATCAAACATCTTACTCTTGATCAATCAAAACTACAAAGAAAATGAATTTATTTTTTGCATTAAGAATAGCATTAATCATTATCCATATACCAGAAAAAGAGGAAAGAATGTCCATACATCATTTGCATACATGTAGCTAAGGATAGAATTGCATACATTGAAAAATTCAAAAAAAAAAATAAGGGCATTTCCACATACATTTCCATAAACCACTTTGCATTCATACATTGAGAAAAGAGAAAACCATGTCATAAATCCATACATCATTGCATCATTTATCTATATCATAAAATAAGATAACTGCATCCATAGCATAAATCAAAGGAAACGCATAAACACATCATATAGCTGCATAAAAGATAAATCTCATAAACAACTCATTAAGGAGAACCAAGGAGTATATCATCATGTATCATCAAAAAAGTGTTCATCAATGATCCATCAACTCAGTTATCAAGATACAATGTCATACAAAAAGTGGTACATCAAATGGTTCGATCAATCAAAAAACATGACAGGTGATACAAGTACATCAGCCATGAGTGAATCTATCATCAAAGCAATCAAGATCCTGTAGGACCAGATCCATTTGGACCTCTACCATCCGATGGGGGAGAAACTTGAGAAGTACTCACTCCGCTCTGTCTCTGCACTACAACTAACATAAACTGCTGCATCAAGGTGGCAACCTGATCTAAACACCCAACAATGCTAGACATATATGTTCTCAGAGATTGAAACTATCGTACTACAACACCTATAGTAGGAGCATCCTGGGAACCCTATCCATGATCCTGTGGCTGCTGATCTTGTATAGGCACTTGTTGTGCTGAAACCTGACCCTGTTGTGCTGCATCATCATCCTACTGAGCCAAGGCTACTCTCTACAATTGAACCAAAGGATCCAATCCACCGGGAATCTGCCTAGCCACATCAACATGAGCCTGTCTCTGCTATCTATCTGCTCTAGGTTGTCTATCAAGTGCATCATCCTAATCTCTAGCACGATCTCTATCCCTCACATGACCATGTCTCACCTGACCTCTATCAGCAATAACAAGAGGATCTCTCTACCCTCCTCATCTCCTTTGTCTACCCCCACCACCTCCACCACCACCTCCATCACCCCGACTCGAGATAGGCTCTGTTGGATTAGTAAACCAAGTAAACCTGTTATGAGCCCACCAATCGGCAAACTTGTGAGACATACCTCCATCAGCTACACCAAAAAGCATCTCTCATCTGCAATAAGCCATACCCGCAATCTAATCTAAGGCAAACTCAAAATCAATAAGAGGACCCCACATAGATCTCTTTGCCTGTACCCGAGCATATAATGTTGTACCCTGTGGCATATCTTGTGTGCGGCCATACTGTCTAGAAACTCTACCAAAGTAGAAGCACTCAATAGTGGTAGTAGTGCAACCAATCATCCAACAAGGGGAAAACATATATGGCAACTCATCATCATCCTCCCTCCATAACTCGCAATCCCTGTATGATCTCCATAAAAGCTGATCTAGATCATCAATCTGTCATCGCCAGAAGTCCAGATGACCCAAATGATGCTGTATAACCATCCCAGTGTATAGAAAAGCATAAGGAAAACCTCAAGGCTGAACCCTATTAGAAATAGGCCTACTGATGGGAAGATGCTCCCATATCCACAACTGAAGAACCACTGCACCAGCTGACAATGATGCACTTGCTCGATAGACTACCTCATGCAAATCATGATATAACTATGCAAGGATGCATGAACCCCAATCAAAGCATCGAGGATGAGCAAGAAAATCCTCCAATATCCTACCCCATCCAACAAAAAAAACCATGACCTCACCAGTCGGGAAGAAGTAAATCACCAATCAATGCACCCAGTACTGCTGGCAAGGTAGGAAAAGACACAAACTGAGGCCAAGTGATTGTATCACCATCATTAATAGAATTGTCCCCGAACACTCATCGGTAGACAGTAGAATCATAATACACTACCTCTCCCCTGCATGGGATCTGTAGTAATCAATACACATCCTCAGGTGTGATTGTCATCTCTCCATATGGAAAATGAAATGTGTTGTGGTCAGAGTGCCATCGCTCTGCCACTGTAGTTAGTAAACCATGGTTCAGCTGGAACCATGGTAGATCAAGGAGAAAACTCAAACCACACAACTCAATAACATGGAACTCAGCATCTATAAGAGTCTGGCCCAAATCAATGACCCAAGAAGCTACTGTCTGAACATATAATGTAGGGAAGTTTGCCTGTCAGCAAAGCAAAGGAATCATATCAGTATATCATATCAAGGAATTATCTCAAGTCAATCAAGTTTTTAAAAATATCAAGCAATCACACCAAGTACCATTTGTTCATTTCTCTATGTCCTGAGAACGAAGCAGTAGTATCAAATCATTTCAGTTTTCACACTGATTGATTTATCCTATCAATATCCTATCCTAATCAGATTGACAAATCACATTTGTTGGTAACACTATCCTGATATCCTAATCCATTTTTTTTGTTGAAAGCAACAGACCTACTCTAATCGTTCAACTCAAGCATCGAAATTCATCACATTTTTCGTTAGACACAAGCAAGTACAAGTGTGGAAAAAAAGTAGAGAAATTTTTTTCAAAAGTTTGCAGGCGTGATTTTTATCAGCCCAGGTGACATTCCTCCTAAGCGACAGCAAAAAGTGGTGAAGTGACATTATTCTGGTGTTAGGTGATAGATCTTATCCTACGTGACACTGAATCATGCTAGGCGACAACAAAAGGTGGCCTAGGCGACAGTAAATATGCTAGGGTTTCCTAGGCGATAACATTAATGAAAAAGGGCATTTTGACCTAGTTGTACGCAGGAGTATCCTATTCCTAGGTGAGGTTAAAAGTTTTTTAGGTGACATTAAAATACATGAAAGCGTGAAAGGAAAGCGCGGATGCGACAGTTAAAGGGTCTAAGCGACAATAAAAAATTTCTAGGCGTGAATTTGCAGATTCAACGCAACGATGGAATAAGAAATTGAAATAAAAATCACTAATGAGAAATAAATGCAAAATAGAGGTTAGAAATAACTTATTGGAGGTCCATACTCAGGTGGCCTCGCATATCTCTGACACCTCTCAAATTGATGCTCTCGAATAGGGACAACCATCTTGAAATTCATCGTAGGATCAGAGCAAAATCACTAAAGAGAAAAGTAAAAATGAATAGTAAAACAAGGTTTTTCAACCTATTTAAGCTATTTTGACCTAATTTTGGAGGTAAAAATTGGCTTAGACCTATATATTGCCATATCAAACTAATCGGGGCATCCTTGAATGCATCGTATATCATCAAATTGTCAGAAATGAAAACATATTCAATGAATCAAACATCATGAAATCAGTGAAACTTTCAAATCAAAAAATTAATATGTTTTAATTTCTAAAGGGGCATCAGGGTATCAAATTGAAATTGAAATCAAACATCATGAAATCAGTGTGGCATCACAAATTTTTTTTGTATCAGCAATCAGTATCAGAGGTATATCAGTGAATCAACAATCAAGACCTAAAAGCGATCAGGACTCACAAGAATCTTTGAATCAATGTTCTTTGCACATCAATTCAAAGAGGGGCATTTGTAGACACACAAAATTGGACAAGTGCTTTTAAATTGCAAAAATCAATTAAATGGCTCAAAATCATCAAAATGCATTAATTCAATTAAAAAGGGATCAAATCAATTAAAAATGGACATAATTAAATAAAGTTGGACAAAATCAATTAAAGAAAAAGAAAAATCAAATAATGAGGTTAAATAATTAAATAAAATCTTAAAGGGGTGAAAAACACTACATAATTGATTTTAATCAATTAAGTGTATAGTCGTTTAAAACAAAAATCAAAATGAACCTATTACCCTTACATGGCTAAATTTAATTAATTAATTGAATTTAATAATTCCTAATTTCTTTCAACAAAGTTGAGAGAACCAATGAAAATTGAGGACAAAAAGACATAAATCACTCAAACATTTAAAGTGTCCAAAGCTTTGAGACCATTTAAAAGATTGTCCCCTCATTGTCCCCCCATTTATGAACAAAGCAAAGTATTTGACTCAACCTAAGGGATAATCATGATTACTTCACTCCACCCCCTACCCTTGGGAAATTACAATAAATATAGAGCATTTTGAGAGCAATTATCATCTTAGAACTTCATTTGCAAAGCATTGTTACTATAGGCAATCGAGAGCATTCTAAGAGCAATTAAGAGCATTCAGAGAAATTATCATTTTATTTTGTCAATTTGAGCTAGATTAAGCATTGAATGAGCATTGTAGAAGCATAGTAGAAGTATAATTTCTCATTTTAGAAGTGTCACTAGTGAGGATTTGAGCTGAGATCTTCACTTACCACCTCTTTTTAGAGAACCATGAGATGTTATAGATTATAGTTTCAATTCTAATTAGATTTGCATTGTATTTAGTTTCAATTGTTGCTATTAGATCTTAATTTCATGAAGGTGATGTTCATCATCAAACACCTTCTGGCCATAAGAGCTTCAAGTTCATCAAGCTCATCATCAGTATTGCTATCACTATCATCATTCTTATTTCTGCTACTAGACTTACCAATCTTCAAAGAAGACATAAAAGTAGATTCAACATATGGAACAACACTATTTTCAAAGTTATTCAGTTCAAAGGTTGTAAGCTTACCAATCAGATTATCAAGAGTAAGGTTGTTACCAGATGTAGACCTTGTTTCATGAATTGCAGATATTCTGATTGCATAAACTGGCAATAAGGTTCTGAGAACTTTTCTTACCACTGTCTCTTCATCAATAACACCATCAGATGCTCTAATAGCATGTACTACCTCTTTCAGTCTATTTGTATACTACACAATGTTTTCTCCTTCCTTCATCTTCATATCATCGAATCTTCCCCTTAAGCTTTTAGCTCTGGCTCTTTTGACATTCACATCACCACTATAAACTTGAGCAAGTTTATCCCACATACCTTTAGCAGTAGTGCAATTTTTAATATTTTTAAATTCGGCATCGATACAGGTAGCAACAATCTCCATCATAGTAACATTATGTTCATGCCTGTCTCTTAGTTGATCAAGGGTCAAGGGACCAGTGGGTGGTGCAATGTAGCCATTCTCCATTAGTGTCAGGGTAGAATTCCCAATTCCAGATACATTCAGCTTCATTCGGTTTTGCCATACTATGAAGTTATCCTTGTTTAGCTTTGGCACTTCCCTCTTATACATTTTGAGATCTTTGTGTTGAAGTCCTTAAAACTCTATTCCAAGAAACCAACACTCTGATACCAATTGTTAGAATAACTAAGAGGGGGGTGAATCAGTTATCCACAGTCCCAATCACAAAATGTATATCCAAAAACAATTTACTAAAACTTTTACAGCTTGGTAAACTAAAATCGTATTCTGTCTGTGCTTTTACTGATTACCAGTTAATAACATATAATGATTATCGATCAAATCTAGTATGTAGTATGTAAAGTATGATAACACACAATCATCACAATCAACACATAACACAAGAGATTTAATGTGGAAACCCTGTGAAGGGAAAAACCACTTGGGACCGGCAACCCAAAAATTGTTCACTCTTCCGAAGTGAGGTCGGTGAAGACCCAACCCTGTTAAAGGTTACAAACACACTGTGAGGTGTGACCTTGTTAGAGGATTTTAGACCAACCATTATCGTCCAACCAGCATTCACTATGTGATTGATAGGATAACAAATGTACACTCTATGAATGATATTACAAGACTTTCTAGTCCACTCTGTTAAGAGATTTCTCTGTTTACAATGGTTAAAATGTAACAGTAGTTGATTTGATTACAACACAACTTCAATTGCAGATTATCAGATCTATGTTAAGCTCATTCAAACCTCTGATCAATATATCAATTATGTTTCAATCAAATTTTTAGTAACTTACTGTCACTCGGTAATAGCTTTCTGACGCTCGGTAATCTCTGCAGTTTGGTTCTCCTTAACCAGTCTGATCAAGCATGCATGAAGATTTTTCATGCAATATCTCTGCAGTCTCCTTCTTCTAGCATGATTTCATCGTGAAATCCTAGTCTTTTAAATGGACGAGTAAACCATTTTAATTCCATCCATTAGATTTTGCCGCTTAATCTCCTTTGTTGATTTTGCCGCTTAAACCTTCCTCGGCTGATGTTTCAGTAACATGTTTTGTTTCAATTCCTTAGATCTTCTTTGAATTATGTTAGCCATCGATCTTCGTAACAAACATTATCTTCATCTCTGATTTCGAGGTACTTTACAGCTCATCAACTTCCATCGGCTAAACTAGTCATTTAGTTCTTTTCTTCTACTTGGTTAACAAGAAATGTGTCGATGAACACAAGCTCAGTTTGTATTGTGATCGGTATGCACTACACTACGTCGGTGTATACTGAAATGGTTCATTAACTGACAACACTACCTTGTGCATTTTTCTCTATCCTTCATCATAGATGAATGCAACATAATCAAGTCAATAACATAAGGTCATAGACTCATCCATAAGTTACCCAATGTATTCCTTATCCTTATCTATCATATCCATCTTCCTCATGTAGATATATTTGTTCTTCATCTCTTTTCTTCTTCTTCTATAGATGTTTGGGTATAGTAACTTACAAGATAAGTACTGTCAAACTAGTTGACATCAATGACAACATATTATTGATTTAATCATCATACATATCTAAGCAGAAACTCAATGATCTTAAATCACAGATCTTCAAGTTATACAATGTATTCAAATCAGTTGTAGTTCATCATAGGGAGCCATCCTTGAGGTATCAGAGACTGCATAGTTGAAAGTGGAAGATATGGGACAAATTAGGAGAAAAGAGGGATTGAGCATGAATCCATCCATAGTTTGTAAATTCAATAAAGGATTGGAGATAAAAGGTCCTAAATAATGAGTGCATCCATTTTAAGATGGTACATTTAGCCCCCACTTTAGTAGAAGTATGAGTTGCCTCAAACTCATGGTAAAGTAGATAAAAAAAAAAGAGTTGATCTCATCATGACTAAGGAGATGAAGAAACCATCAAGACCTTAATAGAATTGAGTCTTCATCATATCTAGAGCCAAAATAAGAGAGATGTCACTAACAAGAAAGTGTAGCCAACTCACCCAATAAGGTTTGTGTTCCTTATTGTGAGCTACATAGGAAAAATAAAGGAGGTGCAACAAGAGATGGCATTGAATGGCCTAGCAAGTGTACATGTAAATTATATTTAATTTAGGTCCATTTCTAGGGGTAAAGGTTTAAATGGGAATTTAATTCTCCTATGTAGACCTCTCTAGAAGTTTGTGCCCTAGATCACTATAAAAGGAGGCCTTCCTCACTTATTTCAATCCATCTCTCATCAAGTTTTCCATCAAGTGAAATCAAGAAATCAAGAAGCAAGTAAGAAGGAGAAGGAAAACATTCGAGCATTCATTCAAGCCTTCAAGCATTTAAGCATTCAAGATCCAATTCATCAAGGAGATCCATTGTTAGCCATTGAAGGATTCAATCTCTATGGAGCCCTCTTGTTGAAGATTTCTCCATCCACATTCATCCAAGCCTCTTCCTATCCCAAGATCCATTCAAGATTGGTGTTGAAGATCTAAGAAAATTGATTTGAGACATCCTACAGTCAATTCTACATTCATTTTGAGCATCCATACTTGTGGATTCAAGGATTCGAATCTTCCACAAAGGTTTTCAACATAAGCAAGGTGAATTGTTCCATTTACTTTGTTTATCTCTGCAATTTCAATTATATTTCAAGGTTAATTCCTCAAATGGGGTTTGACTAAGGCAAACTCCTCCCCCCAACAAACAAACCCATTTTTCATGCAGATACAGGTATGAAATAGTGAATTATAGTGCAGATCTGGATACCCTTTTTGACAAACTTTTGGGATCCGTGAATAGAATTTCTATCGGAGCAGTGCAGGTCAAGGTCAGAAATAAAGGGGTAAGATTGTGCCCCAAGGTAAGATCTTACCCCTATCCTAAGGTCAATGTCGACCTTTCTCAGAAAAGAAAAATATTTCTAGGTTTTGTAGATCTTGTAGTTTCAGTTTAGAATTTTGAAAATCAACAGTGTCTAAGACCATCTGACAGGGTTTTTAGTCGATTTTTTTTCGGAGGTAAGTACCTTTTATTTATTCATTTCAATATTAGTCTTCTATATTTACTTTCCATATCATTATAATTTCATGTACGTGTTAAATATTGGTTTTGGGGTCTCTTTTATGTGTAAACCCTTATTTTAGACCCCATCCATATTTTATATCTTACATTTTGGTGAACCCGGCAAGCTTACTCCCTATCTTTTGTAGAATTAGATGCCCTATTGTGTTAGATTTCCCTTTGTATTATCTTGTGTGTTAACCTTCATCTTACATTTTGGTGAACTTGTTTACGACAACTCTTTCTTTTTGGTGTTATATTTTCATTTTATGCTAGATCTCGCATGCTTTCTTTTATGCTCTTGCATTTATATTTCAAAAATATAAAAAAATTGCAAAATTTCTTTCAAAATACAAAAATATTTACATTTTTCATGTTTGTAGTGTTACTTTGTGTTCAACATGTATGATTTTTGTTTTGAATACTTCGATGAGGTTTTTCTTACAAAAGCGGATAGATCCCCTAATGAGTTACATGGAAGTGAGGATGACAATTGTTCGAATGAGATCTCCATTGATCCTATTCCTATTTCACCCTCATCCACAACCTCTTTAATTGAATTTTACAAAGATGAGTTGGGGATTGATGTTAATTCTTCTCCTAATATATGTATTTTCTATGAGCCTACTTTAGAATATAATTTACCTTCTTTCCCCTTTAGGGATCAAGCTTTAGTGATTTATGGCACTCCTACAATGTGCTTTATTGATAGGGATGATAATCCTCCTATTTGGGATGAACCTTTGGATTTGGATGTTGATTACTCTCTTCCTCATGAAACCATTGTGGATGAATCTACTTTTTGGGATGAACCCTTGGATAAAGATATTGATTTATCCCCTCCTCATGAGGAAGCTTTGATACAAGAGGGTGATTTATTAATGGATGATATATTCATACATGATGGTGACCTTTTTTCTAAAACACACTCGCCTTATGCAGACATTTTACCAAAAGAAGATAACATTATAGATGATTTACCTCCATTTGGGATTCCTTCTAGTGATGAGGCATTAGCGAAGAATGATATGAATTCCCTTAATACTCCTGCTCTTACTAATGATCTTATGGAGAATCAAGATCCTACCTCATCTCCTCCTAGGATGTCTTATTTTCTTTCATCTTGTGAATCTATTTGCAGTGTTGAGACAACTAACATGGTTTATCCATAACCCTTGTTGACTATCAAAGGTTGTCCTTGCATTACTATCAAATATAAACCTATGGAGTCTTTAAATTCTTTCAATGATCAAGATTAGATAGCTCACACCTATATTAAAAGGAATAACCTTCAACCTAATCCGGTGGTTTCTAATTCTTTACCACCTTCTCAACCCATTCTTCCTCCTCCACCCCATCTTCCTAGCAAGGAGTATGATTTGATAAACCAATTATGCAATACCCCTGCCAAGATTTCTTTATGGGAGATTCTTCAAACTTTATGTTAGCTTGTGGTGACTAATCAGGAAAGTACTGTACACTTTTCCTCCTGACCTCGCTGGGGTTCGGGGCCGTGCTGGGCCCCGAGCGGGGGTTTGGGGGCGGCAGCCCCCAAGAGCGGGGGTTCGGGGGTGCAACCCCCGAGGAAAATTTTGTTTGAGGCTGACTACTTTTCGATTATTTGGGCCGACTACTTATAACTCATTCTAACCCTAAAGCAGGAAAATATTGTATAATATGGCTTAGGGTTAGGGATTTTCATTATGTATGATTTTAGTACTTGCGGCAGAATTGGGCTGTAAGGGATTACGGATTGTAATCAGGTTGTAATCACTGGATAATAATAATATTGGACTCGCTGTTGGTGGACGTAGCCCAGGGATTGGGTGAACCACATTAAATCTGTGTGTCTTGTGTTCTATTCTGTGTGGTTTATTATTTTTTGATATTAGTTATATTTGCACATAATTGTTATTTCTGCCTTGTTAATCCTAACACTTTACCTACCTACTATGAAGCCTTGCAAAAAGCTCTAGCAACTCTTCCCACTCCACCTCCTAATTAAGAGAACATCAATAACTTCGTACAGTACTGCATGCATGCTACCCTAGGTCCTCTTGACATTCTTTTTACTCAAACATATTTACCTTCTAAAGAAGTTTAGAATCAATATGATGCTCTTATGGTTGTTGTTACTAGCAATAAAAGTATCATTCGTAGGACCTTGATTGATAATGGATCTGGTCTTAATTTTTTTAGCATGGACATGCTCAAAGTGATTAAAGTCGATCTTTCAACTATTCAACTTGACAATGTTCCTATATGTGGTTTTGATAACTTTGATAAGAACACTTTGGGAATCATTACCTTACCTATCAAAGTAGGTCTAGTCATCTTGAATACACCTATTCATGTTATGCCTAGACCTCTCAATTATAACCTTCTTTTGGGTAGACCTTGGTTGCATGAAATGCATGATGTTCCTTCCACCCTTCATCGTAAAGTTAAGTTTATACATAACAACACGATGTATACACTTCATGCAGATGATGCACCTAATCCTTATTTGAATATTCAAACCTACACTACTCCTATTCCTAATAGTAATCCTTCTTCCTCTAATGCTCTTCCTGGTGATGATTGGAGAACCTTGGATATTAATTCTACCTTTATTGTAGAGTATAAAGTTTTGGATCTTGATTTTATGAAGCAACAAAGAGAATTTGAACAAGTTTTTACTTCTACTTCTAATGGCCTTTGTAATAACTTTGTCACCGCTTCTACCCATAATGAATCTGTCAAACTTACTAATGATAACATAATGACTACTGAAGTTCCATTGACTCCTTCTGATATGGCTTCTCGTTATGGTCCTGGTTATCATTTCCTAGTTAAACAAGGATTCAATAGTCAAGGATGTGGTAAGCACAAACAGGGAATTTAAATGCCCTTACAGAATGGGGGGCATGAGCATTCTTATGGATTGGGATTTAATCCTCAACAACAAATCAATGTTAACAACATCTCAAATAACACTTCAAAACATGATGAACCTATGAAATAATTTGACCAAGAAGTTCTTTTGCCTAAAATCCTTCATGCTAAGATGATTACTAGACCTAAACGCAAAAAGAAACATAGTCCACACTTGAAGACTCTTCCTTTTTCTTTTGTATCATAGATTTCATGATCACTCTACTAATGAATGCCAAGCTTTACAATATTAGAAGATTAGGCAGCTCATTGATAGTAAGGTTATTTATATATCATGTGTCAATGAGTTGTATTTCAATCATGTTTTCTCTAAATAACATTTATGTTTCTATTATGGAGCTCCACATTATGTAAACAATGTTAGCCTAAACCTTGGGGGCTGCTTGTCTTGTATAGTGTTGTGAGCAATATAGTAGGTCCCCTTCCATCCTTGTTCCTACGCTTGGGGGGCAAGGATGCCATCTCCTTCTTTTCTATCTTTCTAGGATCCACTTCTCCCTTGGTTAAGCATTATCTATCTATTATGTGATATCCAATATGCATGAAAATTTTGATTTTCATTGAGGACCTATGTCCTTGATCACAACATATTTCATTGTTTGACATTGGAATTCCATGGTTGATAAATCTCTCACCTTGGAAGTTGAATAGTATGCTATCCCTCACAAGGGTTACTTTGTCCATTCTTGCATGATATCTCTTTGCACTTGTCCCTTCCATGGCCTCATAGGAATTGTGACCTTCTTGGCTTGGACTAGGTGTTGTCTATGGATATTGTCTTGATGTTGAAGAAGGCTTTATCCTTGTTCTTTTCTTTCCTTAACATGCCAAAATAGTATGTTTTTTTTTCATCTTAAGGAGGGGGGCATATATATGGCCTCCCTTGTTCTATATTATGCATTTATGTTCTAACCTTTTGTTTTGCAGCATCCTAAATCCTCAGAAGGTAACACACATAAGTTTCTAAATTCTGAAGAGAGACACGCATTTTCAATTTCAAATATGCTAAATCCTTGGAAGGTAACGCGCATAAGTTTCTAAATCCTAAAGAGACACACATTTATAATTTCAAATATACTAAATCCTCTGAAGGTAACGCACATAAGTTGCTAAATCCTGAAGAGATACACATTTTACAAATGTATTCTATGGTGATATGAGGATATAAATCCATGGGTACTTTATAAAAGCCGTAAGAAGACACACTACATACATGCACAAAGCTGCCAGAAGGTGCACAACTTTATGCGGTGACTATCAAGTGTTTTCTTGGTGGACCATCCTATATTTTTTTGTGGTTCATAGTGAGATACACACATCTTACTGGGCAAGCTAGCCACTCCTCCCTTTTCTCTCTTTTTTCTAGTGATGTCTCTCTTATTGTAATCTTAGAGTTGACAAAGACTTGAGTCCCTAGGGGCTTGAGGATTATTTTTTCCCTTTTATTTCAATAAGATTATCTTTTTAATTGTGATCTACTTTACCAAGAGTTTGCATCGAATCCATACTCTTGCTAAAGTGGGGGATAAATTTATCATCAGAAAATGGAAGCACTTCCATTTAGGACTAGTTTAGCCCTCCAAGTAAGTGTTCTGGGGTCATGTCAAGTGCCTTGAATGGGTCTTTGACTGGATCTAACTTTTTCCCCCTATTCTGCTTCTCTCCCCACCTGTTTCCAACCTTTTTTTGCCACCTTATCCTGAGGATTTGAGATTCTTGACCTCAAGGTCAAGGTCGACCTTCTGGGTCAAGTTCAACCTCAACCCTGACCTAGGTCATGGTCAACCTTGACCTAGGTTAGAGTCGACCTCAACCCTGACCTTAGGTCCAAATTTCAAATTCTAGAGGTTTAGGGATGTCGGGCTTCATAAAGTTTTATTTCCTGCTTCTAGGTTGGCTGTTTCAGATTTTGGAATGGTAACCTCTTAAATTATATTTAATTTAGGTCCATTTATAGGGTTAAAAGTTTAAATAAGAATTTAAATCTCCTATGTAGACCTCTCTAGAAGTTTGTGCTCTAGATCACTATAAAAGGAGGCCTTCCTCTCTCATTTCAATCCATCTCTCATCAAGTTTTCCATCAAGTGAAATAAAGAAATCAAGAAGCAAGAAAGAAGGAGAAGGAAATAATTCAAGCATTCATTCAAGCCTTCAAGCATTCAAGATCCAATTCATCAAGGAGATCCATTGTTAGACATTGAAGGATTCAATCTCTATGGAACCCTCTTGTTGAAGATTTCTCCATCCACATTCATCCAAGCCTCTTCCTATTCCAAGATCCATTCAAGATTGGTGTTGAAGATATAATAAAATTGATTTGAGACATCCTACATTCAATTCTACATTCATTTGGAGCATCCATACTTGTGGATTTAAGGATTTGGATCCTCCATAAGGGTTTTCAACATAAGCAAGGTGTATTGTTCCATTTACATTATTTATCTCTGCAATTTCAATTATATTTCAAGGTTAATTCCTAAAATGGGGTTTGAATAAGGAAAAACTCTCCCCCCAACAAAAAAAAAACCATTTTTCTTGCAGGTACAGGTACAAAACATTGAATTACAGTGCAGATCTAGATACCCTTTTCGACAAACTTTTGAGATCCGCAAATAGAATTTCCGTTGGAACAGTGCAGGTCAAGGTCAGAAATAAAGGGGTAAGATTGTGCCCCAGGGTAAGATCTTACCCCTATCCTAAGTTCAAGGTCAACCTTGCTCAGAAAAGAAAAATATTTTTGGGTTTTGTAGATCTCGCAGTTTCGGTTCAAGATTACAAAAATCAACAATTTTTGAGACCGTCTTACAGGGTTTTCAGTCAATTCTTTTTCGGAGGTAAGTACCTTTTATTTATTCATTTCAATATTAGTCTTCTATATTTACTTTCCATATCATTATAATTTCATGTATGTGTTAAATATTAGTTTTGGGGTCTCTTTTATGTGCAAACCATTGTTCTAGACCCCATCCATATTTTATATCTTACAGGATCAAACAATGATTAGGCCTCCTAGACTATTAGTAATCCAAAGAGGGATCAAAAAGAAAATATTGGGCCTCCCAAACTATCAATAGTGCAAAGAGAGATCCAAAATAAAAAGACCAAGCCCTATGAAATGTCAGTAGTTTGATTGAGGAAACCAAACTGTCAATGTGCATGTGTGCAAAAGTGAGCAGAGTGTATGCCCCCACGTTAAAGTGATTGCAAACACCTTAATGGGAGAAATGGCTTTAATGAAAGCATACATACATCCAAGAAGAACGTTTCCACTATGAAATGACCCCAATAGAGAACACTTAATGGGAAATAAACATATGACAAAAGAGAAAACACAAAGGGATCCACTAACTTTGGGGTCAATATGATCATATGATAATATGTAATATTATATCAAGTATGAAATGTCATCATTCCCCAAAGGAAGAAGAACTACAACACAATGGAGGGAAAAGGCACGTAAGAGATACAAAGAAGAGTCTTTTTGGGCTGGAAACATAGAGACCAAAAAGAATCAGTGCTACTATGTCGCCAACATCCAAGTAGACTACACAAGGGCACATATACAAACAATAGCACATAGACAACATAACATGTAATAAAAAATAGAAGAAGAGGTATAAATAGAAGAAAATACATGACATGTTCGATTAATTTATCATCTTGTGCCAACGGAGAAACAAGAATCATGTAAAGCAATCTAGATAAAACATATAACAAGGAGCAAAACATAGGGAAAAAAACAACACGAACACACAAAAACTACCATGCTAGAGAAGTCCACTTCAAGCATGTCATGTTCCCTCCCCATCTCGGTCTGAAATATTACCTAGAAAGGTAAGCAACTCACAAGAGGAATAACATCCAATACAGTAGGAACCACCGCCAGATCCAAGCAAGGACTCTGGTGGGAGTCATTGTGATCTTCACTAGGAGTGAGTTTTAGCTGCGTAGAAAGAATGTTAGGAAAATCATAATCCATATCAATGTTTTTAAATTCATCACTACTAACATATGCATTAGAATCATCATCATCAATTATATCTTTTATATCAAGATTAATAGAATCTAAAATACGAATAGAATCATCATTGTTTATCCATTTGCATATTGCTATTTTGATTAACTTTCTTCAAAGGGTCAAGCATGAGTTGATTGAAGGAAGGAAAAGGTTGAGATGAAGAAGCAAGAGCGCATGCCTTAGCCTTAGCTTGACAATTCTTATGACACTGACGAACATGTTGGTTACGAATGGTTTTACGATATAAAATTGAAGGATTCGATTCAACAATCATAGGTTCTAAGGAGGGAATGACTATGGGTTGAGGAATGATAGGCGGAGTGTTAGGAGAAATATAAGAATGGAAACAAGATCAAAAAATAATCTAAGAAGTGAAGTGCAAGAAGGATTTTACCATAAAACAAATGTGAGAGAGATGCAAGATCAAACACCAAAACCAAGATAATACTCCAAGAATCCAACAAGAGCCAAGAGATTTTTGTAAGGATAAAAGAAAAGAAAAACCCCTTTGTGTATTATGAATGAGGCATGAAAAGCCTAGAGAGAGAGAGAGAGAGAGAGAAATAATATGAGCAAGAAGCTCAATACAATATGATAGAACTACTATGCAAGAGGAGAGAAATTGTGTGAAAGAATTGTGAGAAATTATGTCAAGTGTATGGAGAAACATCTCTTAAGTAGAGATGAGTGAAGGAGTTTTCATGTAACTCCCTATGTGTATAAGTGCCAAATTCATACTAAGTGTGTTCCAAGTGTGAGCATCCTCATAAGGAGGAATAACCTATTTTCCTTATTAAAGGAATTATAAAATATGGGTTGTTAGAAAGTAAAGTCCACCAAGATAACTAAGAGGGGGGGGGGTGAATCAGTTATTAGATAATTATAACTTTTATCATCTTCAACAACATTTAACCATGTAAGCAATGCAATTACTAACCATACAAAGATATTCATACACAATGACACAATAACACAAGATATGTTGACTAGCGAACCTCTTAATCAAAGAGTAGACCCCG